>CM040834.1:500000-812500 GCA_022828995.1 Vimba vimba | reverse complement strand
CATTATCAGTGTGTGTTCACAGATTAGCTACTGTCACAGCTTGCTTAACCTCTGACCGGCGCTCGGCAGGAGGCAAAGGTCGGACACACAGTCCTGTCGTTACCCAGATTACTTCACGATTCGTCAGGCACACCAGGGAGGAACCACGAGCGACACACACACACACACACACACACACACACACACACAGTTACCCACATCACCTTCATAGCGCGCGCTTTACTGTTAAACCGGAGCAAAGGGTGTTTTGTTCGTGAGAGCATCCAGTAGTGTCACTGCATTACCTATAACACAATAAAGCTTTCATTCTGTGAACTGACGAGAGATTCTTGTCACATGTCGTCTGGAGTCTGGAGGAGAAAGCGATCTCTTCTGCACTCATATCTTCCCTCAAGTCCAGCTCCACTTACTGTGTTTTATTAAGGCGCTGGCCCTTTAAGAGCACGTGTGTGTGTGTGTGTGTGTGTGTGTGTGTGTGTGTGTGTGTGTGTGTGTGTGTGTGTGTGTGTGTGTGTGTGTGTGTGTACTCAGACCTGTTCATGAATCACATCTGAAGCTCCACCTTCTGCTCAGATCGTCCTTGTGGTTTGTGCGTAAAGAGAGGAATAACCAGCAAGATAATGTTGTAAAAAACTCCACAATAGACCCTAATCTGCTTTAACGTGTGGGAGTGGTTTTGACTGTTACTCGACTGCTGTTATGGGACGACATCTGGATAAAACACTCACTCTAAAGCCCTATTCGGACGGAATTAACTTTACAAGGGTAGATGGAGTAATGTAATTTACCACAGGACGTCTATACTATTAATGGCCAATTCGCACGGGATAAGAGATCTCAGTCAAACTAGTAGAAGTGGGAGAGTAACTCGATTTACGCATCGCCGTCACTCCTGTCGTCATGTGCATATTACGTTGCTTCCCGATATCACATGCGCAAACACATAACCTATATTATATATAACAGTTATGTCCGGTCGAACGATGTATTAATTAACTTAAGATTGATTATGTTGGCAATAGGCACTTACCTAACGCTAAAAGATGTTCGTGCCTCCAACAACTGCTTTCGATCTTCTTTCTGATCTGAACACAAGAGTCTTGCCACAGACTTGTCCCAGCGTCCAGAACGCAACTGATGCTTCTTCAAGCGCCTCCATACTTGAAAAACCGCGGGAAACTACGGAATATTTATGTTCATTTTTACAGCGGGTCTATTAGCACGGGATTAGTATTACCTGAGGTCATTTTCCCGGACCTTTTTACTGAAGGTAAAAGTCCCCATAATCCTTTCTGACATTGTTCGTAATGATTACTGAGATGGCACATTCGGACGGGACTAAAATCACAGAGAAGCTCTGGTAATTATTCCTTTACCCCACCTCTACATGTTACACTAGTCCCGTCCGAATGTGAGTTGACAAAAAAAAAAAATAAACACTGGACCAACACATTGTTCTGGTTTGACCTCCAGCTCTCTTCCTCTTGTAATGCAGTCTAACCAAGTCGAACTCTGTTTCTTGACTCAATTTTAAGGAGAAACGTATTTAATGTGTAAGGGGTTTTTATAGTCATAAAGTGTGTTTACAAGCCGCTTAATTTAGAATATTGAATTAAAAATGAGTTTAAACTAAATTAATTAATTAAAAGTAAAACTAAATCCACAAAATGATGATCGCTACATGAAAAGCGCCAGATGGCGGGATTTCTATACTAATAAACTTGTAGAATAAGATTATGAATAAGAGCACGATGTAGTGGAGATTATTCTCTTGTTGCATATATATGCCTTTAGGGGCTATAAACCCCACTGAACCTTCATTGAGGAGTAGATGGCCTTCAGAAGGCCAGAGTCGTGGAACAAGCACATTGATATAGTTATGTGTCTTATGTTTGGACAATACAGTGCAATTTAGCGATCTAATTTTAAGAATAAACATAAAGCTTCTCGCACTGTTTAATGAATAAAATATATAGGAGAGATTGGGTCTAATTGTCATACTTTTACTACAGTCAGTATTTCTCTTAATTGTCGCATAACACGTGACTCAAGACTGTGTTTATGAGGAAGATACTGCGGTATTAAAGCACATTAGAATATTAAACACCACAATAAAACTCACACTATTGATGCTATTGTTTATTGGCTCAATGTGCATATTTTGCATGTTGTGTATAATCTGTTAACTGTGTTGAATTGTATCAGTGTGTAAACTGTTTATCGGTGGATGTTGAATTTTTGTAATGTACTGCATCGTTGCAGTTTTTATTCCTTGTGAATTTGTGTCTTTGTGACAATAAAGACAATTAAACTGAATTACATTTATACATAGCTAACTATTATTATTTAAATCTTTGATAGACTGATTTTGCATTGATTTGATTGTGTATTTTAAATTGCCTATACTAGGCTATAATTTATTATAATATGCTATCATATTTATAATAATTGTCACATCACATTATTAAGAGGATAGGCTAGTGCATGTTTCCATTTTGAGCTCCTTCAGCGAAAAGTTCATGGAAAAGCTAATTCTTGTATTAGTTTTACAATTTATTCAGCATGTTTTTGACATTATAAAGTTAACTTTCTTTTTTCTTTTTTACATTTTTACAATTGAAATTTCTGTTTACATAAATATGGAAAGAGAACACATTTCGCCTGGAAGTGCATTGTAATAAGAACATCTCTGTTTAAGAGACATTATCTTGCATTTCTGAGTTTTGTTGTTTTATCAGTCAAATGAGTATAGCGTTAAATAACCCACATTCGAAATGTTATGTGATAAAGGGATTTCTGTTTGTTAGAAATCGTTAGTCGTAAAAAAATTCATATGCATTGCATTGAAGGCAAGCACTTTTTTGTTTATTTCTCTTTTGCATATTTTCAGCTGTGATTTTCACACTGTATCTTAAAGATGTATTTTTGGTATAAATACTGCTAAATAAACATATACTACACCAGAAGTTTGTTTGATTCCCGCCCCCGAAAGCATCGGTTATCAATAAGTTCCGTCGTTATCAGTTCAACGAGTCGGTGTAGGCTATATATCTTTTATTTCGAATATGTACCCAACACATTTAATTTACGTATTTTAGTTGTCAAGGAATTTAAGAGTTTTTGAAGAGTGCGCATGTGCATTGCCTACGTGCTGTAAAGCTTTTGGCTGAATCTGGCAAAATAACTGAGAATATAGTCCTCAGATGCCATGTTCGTAATTTATATAAAAAAATTCTAACATTAATTCAATCTCAAACGTATTCATAAACCACCTGAGTGACATCACCAACGTGTTTGAACGACAGGTCTGCGAGAATTCGGTTTCTGGATAAAGACTAGTTTATTTCTTCAGCGATGATCGTATAGTTAAGTTCGTCAGCGAGTTGTTCGGGAAACACACCCCAGATGAACTGATGGACTCAGAGCCAGGAGAAGATAACCATAATTAGAAGTGACTTCTAGAGCCAGTGATCCATGCAGGTTATTAGTGTTGTCACGAAATGTTGCAGATGCTCCTGCGCATGCGCACCGCTCCCACTGCACCCTTCTGCCCGGCCATGTTTACAGCGCTTCCCGAGAGTTTACTACTAACTTAAACCTGTGCAGTGCAATGAGTTTAGTGCATTTCCATGGAGAGCCATCAAAATCTGGACCCTGCGATTACACTGAATCAGGCTTTCCACAGCCTGTTTAGTGTTGGTTGTGTTTTCTCCAGAAAAATTCACCAAAGATTCTTTCAAATATACGTTTATGATGAATTGCTGAACTGATGAATAGTTTAGATATGACATTTGGATATAGCCTATACAGTATAAAGGCCTAACAACAAGATGTGGGTGTTTGGAAGGTGTTTATACAAGTATTTTCCTATTATAGAAATTGCATTTAAATTGAGAGTTTTGATGCTTGTTCTCCAAGTTTATATTAACCAAGTTTCCAAATGCAAATCACAGCATATTAACATACACTTACAACTTACACCATTGCACTGTTGTTATGGAAGTAGTTGTAAACATTTATGGTGTGAAAAGGTTTCCAAAAGCAATGAGTAGATCTAATTATTAAGCAGAACCGTGTGTGCTGAACTAAAGCTGGAATATTCAATATCTCCAAAAATAGTGTGAAAATAATCCTATAATTTCCACACTGGCCTGTCAACACCAATGGCAAAATAATGATAAAGATATAGTTATAAAAATCGTTCTAAATATGAAAGAATATCAGAGTCACAGCACAACTATATTAACGATAACGGCAGAGGAACGATATCATTGCAATCACTTTCTACATTATTTTATTCCAGTTGATGAATGACAAGATCATTGCCAGAATCCGGCTCGAGATTGCTGAAAACTGCTGAGCGTATAATAAACAGAATCAGTTATGTTATTGTACACTAATATTGTTTTAGTTACCTTTAGTTATCCTTCTTAAGTTCACACCAAGAACGATAACTATAACAATAACTAGTGTTCATCACACCGGCACATGTGCTGATTATTAATCAGTTTTGTGGTCTGTCGCTTTAAATGCTCGAGCTCTATTAAACAGGATGGATTCTGATTGGCTGTCAATATTTTTATCTTCCTCATCTGGGGAAAAAAAATCATTCAGAAAGTGATTGCAACAATATTGTTTCTTGGTGTTGTTATCTTTATTTATTTGCAGTAGTTATCATCCTTGGTGTGAACGGCCTTAAATAACGTTACTTGTAAAAGGGTTCAGGAATGTTTATGACAGGCTCGAGACTTCATAATGTTATTAAAGGCAATGATATGATTATTATAAGGTGACTGTTTTTTGGATGGAAATTCGTTTGAAGTTCAGGTTATAGATCAGCAGAGGAGAAGGAGAGCGCTGTTTGGGAAAAAGCCTTGGGAAAATGAACCTGTAAAATTGTGTGTGTGTGTGTGTGTGTGTGTGTGTGTGTGTGTGTGTGTGTGTGTGTGTGTGTGTGTGTGTGTGTGTGTGTAACTGATCATTTTTATAACCTATAAATAGTAGTTAAAAATGTAAAACAATAGAACATTTGTTGTTACGGTGGTTTTGGGTTAAATGTGTTTATCTGATAGAGCCCAATCTCTACAGTGGCGATTCATTTCATATTAGAACTTATTAAACTGCGACGATAACAGTCATTATGACGGGATTATAAATCATTATATGATTTTGTCCTCATGGTACACACTTAGAATATGCTAAACACGGCCCGTGAGAAGTTCAAGCTGACCCACTGAATTAATTATTTTAAAGGGGATTTTTTTAAATTAAAGTATCAATATTTAGGCCTATACATAAATAATTAAATATTATAAATGGAAACGCCTTTAAAAAGGGGGCAACCCAATGCATTTTACAACTTTGAAGTTTGTTAGAGTCGACCATTGCAAAAATGTCATCATGGAAAGATTGAACGGGAAATTAACAACTGGATGATTAGATAGTATTATGATTATATTATATAAAATAGCCATACAGTTTGTAACTTTATTTAATTAAAGGCCTACTCATTTCATTAGTAAGCCTGTTTAATTTAATAAATAGCCTATTTTTCTTAATTGTTAAAACGTTCTTTAACAATTCTTTTAAAATTATTAAACGCCTAAATTCATTCAATCGTTATATTACCATTTATCTAAAATTCTAAATTATTCTAAAATTTATGTTAAGGACTGCCAGAAACACAAACATACGCGCTTTTGACTGAAATCAAGGGCCTGACCTTGAATCTTTTTTATTTTTATTTTTATTTTTTTAAATGAACTAATTATATTTTTAAATAGCCCTTGTAGAAACCTTTTTGCACAATTTTGGCATATTGTATGAATATGTTCATACACTCAAAACAAGATTTTAAGCCTTGTTTTTTAAGGTTTACGCAATTTAATTAATAAATCAAATCAAATTGAATAATTCTTACGTATTTTAATTGAATAATTGATTAAGGATTGTTCAATTACTCAAATACTTAAGGAGTTTTCTATTAAATTTTATGTAATTTTACTATTAATTAAATTGCTTAAACCTTTAAAAAAAGATTAACAATTATTTGAGTGTAGGCCTATTGTTCGGAAATGTTCACTGAGACTAAATATCATCTTTTGTGCTCCACAGAAAAAGGGTTTAATGATTATTTTAATAACGTCGGTCTGTAAAACGAAAAAAATTATAACTTTCTATTACATTTTTTGTTGTTGTTGACATTTTAAGTTATGTTTGCAAAACGAAATCTACATATCAAAACATTTATTTCCATTTCGCGACAGACAGCTCGTGAAGTTCTTAGACCGAACGAATGGAATAGATTTTAGTCATTTATAATTAGTGAATACTCATTTGAGATTGTAAACCGGTCTTGAGCTAGTTTGTATGTGTAATTCATGTAGTCACGTAATTAACAAACATATTCAGAATTAATAATTAATGACTGAGTGTGGTATATTATCTCACATTTCTGTGGATATACTAAAACAAATCTACACAAAAAAGCGAAACCAATATTTAACATATAATTTAACTGTTGTTTTATGTGTAAAATACAATAACAAGAATCATAATAAATGTGGCAATGCAGGCTTTTTTTTTTTGTCTTGTTTTTTTTTTTTTTTATGATTTCCGACCATGTAATTAACACTAAAATTAGAAATTATATTTGAATTTGAGGTATTTATTTATTTAGCAGTAAACAAATATTACAGCTAAAAGAACATGTTTCAAATGTTTTATTGTTGAACCACCATATAAGCCAAAAATGCACGATATAAATAATTGTTTTTAATTATTATTATTGTGATTAAATGCAATTTTATTAAATTAAATAAACTCATATTATGCTCATATTATACATATTCAATTTTAAAATAGAGAGAGCTCTGTTAAAGTCCAAGAACAAACATGTATTGTTTATTAATTTAGTACAAATTCTTATTTTTTTTAAATACAAAAGCGTTTTTGTTCTTTCAGTGCTAAATGAAGAATGTCTTTTTTTAAAAGTGCAAAACTTTAAAGCAACAATGGAATGGAGTGATAATGTCACTGATTCAACTGATTCCACACCTGAGCATCATGGTAGAGTTACTGTTACATTTCAGAAAACTAACAACACTAAAACTTTCATAAATTAATCCGAGCCTCAGACCAATGAACACCATAAAGTGCTTAAGTTGTTTAATTTCAGCCTGATCTCATGAAATGCGTCTCTATAGCACGCATTTTTATCGTGCAATTTATACGCGAAAGCGAGTTTTTACGTGCATATGAAATGCAGTTTTAGCGTGCATTACGATCCTCACTTTAATACGCACGGACCCACTAATCCTACCGAAGGGCTTTACTGGTTTACTGTGCGTAGGCTATCATGTGCATGCAATAACTAATTTTCGCGTATAAATTGCACGATAAAAAATGCGTGCTATAGAGACACATTTCATGAGATCAGGGGTGCGTTTCCCGAAAGCATCGTTGGCCAACTATGGTCGCAAGTTCCGTCGTTACCAATAGAGTTCAATGGACATTGCGATGAACTTGCGACCATAGTTGGCTAACGATGCTTTCGGGAAACGCACCCCAGGTTGGAATTATAATTAGAATCATGTAATTATGAATTAGCCTACATACCTACATATACGTGAGTATTTCGTTTTTGTTAATACAAAGTGGATTCTTGTGTATAACGTAGGCTATTCGTTTATCTATATATGCCTAATATATATTTTTAGATGTTAATTCGCTTGTTTTTTGTAAGCTTGAAAATAATTTATACATGCAACTTATGTTTAAATTGTAGCTATAAGATGTATATATAAAATTTTATATTTAACAAGCTGAGTGCATTCTAGTGGTCCGAGGTTCTCCTTAATCTACAAAAGTTTGATTTATCTGAAAAAGACGGGTAAAGTACACGAAAAAGAGGTGCTAACATCCCTAACTGTGTGTAGATTAAACACTGATCATTTGTTTGACATGCATGCATGCCTCGGTGAGCTCCACATAATCATACATCCCATATTCCATATGAGTGAATCTGCAGACTGTAAGAGACCTGAGAAAATACAAATAAAGGAAAGCCTTGATGAGTGTCTCGGATTGCCCTCATTCATCCACTGTTGAGACCCGACACACAGGCCTATGAATTCAGTTGGTCTGCAGATGAATGGATCATGGATGGATACAAGGACATCAAATACATCTAAGAAATAAAATATAAATTAACTCAACTTCGAACACTATAGCGTTATAAATAATCGCGTTATTTTGGTTATTTTTCCACCAAAAGGTAAGAAAGCACGCGCTTTCGAAGCGCATACAAATGAGAAACAGGTCAACAATGATCGTGAAATTGCATGGAAGCATTTAGTCTGTATTGAAGCTTGTTTTCGCAACGGGTTATTGTTTTTATCTCACAATTCTGACGGTTCTAAAGGTTCTTAAATGACATCGATGCTTCCACGAAGAACCTTTAACCTTGGAATGGATGGAACCTTTCCATTCCACAAAAGGTTCTTTAGGTTATTAAAATGCTCCTCACACTAAGATGTTTCACTGAAAGGTTATTTGAGGAACCCAATATGGTTGTTTAATGGCATCGCTGTGAAAACTCCCTTTTGGAACCTTTATTTTTAAGAGTGAATTGGGCTTAAACTCGCAACTGCAATAAATAAAGTCAGAATTGTGCTATAAAGAGTCGCAATTACCCTTTTCTTTTATGCAGTGGCGGAAACAAGCTTCCGTGATTATGATTTCAGCGCATTCGACGAAATCCCTTAAAATGAATCCGGGCAAACTCTGTCTAGGCGGGACGAGACTGCCGGCGCCGGAGAGAATGAAGAGAGAGATGTCCTGAGGGAGTCTGCGAGTAAAGTCTGCTGAGAGCTGAAGGAGTTCTGCTGGAGACCCGGAGGAGGGTGCAGGAATCCCGACAGTATCCCGACCGGAGCCGAGCTCATCCCGAACCCGGGCCGAGTCGCGGGCTCGATCCCAGGACCGAAAGAACCGTAATGACCTTGATTCAGAAATCCATGCGACGTTCCGTTGTAATGTGGATGGTGTAAAGATAATAAAGGCGATATTTGCCAGTACAGAGGATTATTCGCCGCCTCGTTTATTCCCAATCCCAATGGGGAAAACCGAAGTCCTCGCTTTATCGCCAGTTTTCCTCTGGAAGTCGCCGAGCGCCTGCGGAGTTTCCCCGTGGTTCCCCCGATAAACACATCATCGCTCGAGGGGTCCAGCATCCAGTAGTTGCCCTTCCCGGGGTCGTCGTAATGTCTCGGCACTTTAACGAAGCATTTATTGAGACTCAGGTTGTGCCGGATGGAGTTCTGCCAGCCCTGCTTGTGTTCCCGGTAAAATGGGAAGTTTTTCGTGATGAACTCGTAGATTCCGTTCAGCGTGAGTCTTTTCTCCGGGCTTTGCCTGATTGCCATCATGATCAGCGCGTTGTAGCTGAACGGGGGCTTGTCGAGCTTCGCGGGTTTGTTGGGCTCTTCAGCATCCTTGAGTTTCTCCGAGTCGGGCTCCATCTCCACGGGCTCCGGAGAGGGGTTCGGGTCGGGGACCGACTGCAGTGTGTTCTGCTCTGGAAGAGTCGGGTCGTGTTTATCACTCTTGGATGGAAGCAATAGACTCTTGATACTGAAAGAACTCAGTTTTTGCAGCGTCGTTGAATCTTTCTGATCCATGTCGCTTTATCAAACCGCAGCGTGAGTTTGTTTGGAAATAAAGGTCAGGACATCATCTGTGAGGAAAATGAGTCGGAGAGGAGAGGAATAGCCAGAACTGGAGCAGAAATTCTCTAATTAAGGAGGTTCCCTGATGTCGTGTCGTCACTGAAGGGGAGGAGCCTCGACTGGATGTTTTAGAGCCAGCTGATCCTGATCTTATAGCGCTCAACACTATAAATACCGAACACAGTTTTATCATTCCATGCAAATAATTACAACCTACCCCGCTCTCTCTCTCTCTCTCTCTCTCTCTCTCTCTCTCTCTCTCTCTCTCTCTCTCACACACACACACACACACACACACACACAGAGAGAGAGAGAGAGAGAGAGAGAGAGAGAGAGAGAGACTCACTCACACTTTAACAAAACAATTTTTACAAACATTTTTTTTCAATAATAAAAGGTTGTGTCGATTCAATTAAAAATCTACATATCACAAATTTTAAAATATCACATAATTAATTGAAGTCTGTTTGTCATATATAATAGGCTACATCGACCAATCATCATCTGGCACAACAAGTTTAGTCATTTATAAATAAATCGTTTGAAAATTACATGGACAGACAAATTTAAATATATGAAGCGAATCTGAATCTGCGTCGTTGAACTAATGAATGTTAATTGACTTCAAAGCCCTGCATGAAACCAGCACCACAAGTCGCATTAATGGTAATGGTATAGTACTCAAGTCACTTGTAGTTAGTCTACACCATTTGATGAAACTATCATAGTTTGTTAAATGAAGCCCAGGCCTACAGACCTATTATGTGAAGTGTATGCCGACAACACCACGCGAAATGGTGACTTTATTATTTTAACATTTTTGATAATTTTGCAACAATCGTATAATAGTACAGTAGGCTACTACTGGTTACAGTTAAAGTAACACACATTACTATTTTCTTTTTAAAGAAGTCCCTTATGCGCATCAAGCCTGCATTTATTTGATTAAAAATACAGAAAAAATTATTACAATTTAAAATAATAGTTTTCTATTTTATCATTTATTTATGTGATGCAAAGCATATATATATCCAGCTTTATATATGACCCTTTCTACATTTGAGCCCCTGCCCCTGAGGAACTCTCTGCACGTCCCTGCTTTATAACATGCAATTGCGACTTCCTATCTCACAATTCTGACTTTTATTTATCTCACAATTGTGAGATAAAAAGTTGCAATTATCTTTTAAAATGTTTTATTCTGTGGCGGAAACAAGGCTTTTTTTCTTCCTGAATGGGAGTCTATGGCAGCCCTGTGAACAGAACAGGAGAAAATGATGAAATTTGGCACACTTGTAGTGATAGTCATGAATAATAATCTGACCAATTTTGGAGTCTCTAGGACAACCTCTATAGCGCCACCACCAGTTAAAAAAATTACTGAATTACACTTTTCTAAAGGTTATAACTTTAGAACCCTTTCTAAAGGTAGTTCACCTGATTCCTCTCTTCATGCTGATCACATTCAATATCTTACATTAAGACTCCGCCCATTACAGAAGCGGCCATTTTGAAAAGTACAGTATTCGCTACTCCTCCTTCAAAATGTGTCCAATTTTGTCCAAAATCTGATCAGATGATCTTTGGACCGAGTCGCACAGAAATGACTGAACGATCATTAGTGATATTCACTATCGTTCCTGAGAAATACGTCTCCGAAGTTGACCTTGCCTGTGTTTGTTGTCTTGTGCTAGGTTAGCTTAGCATGCTAATTGGTAATTTGTAAAAGTTGCTTCTGTTCCAGACATTGAGTCTTTCTGAGAATGATCTAATCTGAACTTATTATAGTTTTTCTGAAATGCTAAAACACTAAACCCCATTCTCTGAACCAAATTCTCAATAGTCTAAACCAATTTGTCAAATAAATCACTCTTTCTGTAAAACATTAAACGAGTTGAGGTAGTTACAGTTTTTTCCAATTTCCAATTCCAAACACACTAAAATGACACGCACAGCACAATTATTTAAACTGACACACAGAGAGCAAAACTTCTTCTCACGTCTTCAAAAGTCTAAACACATTTTCTGCTTTACACACATTTTGCAATTCCAAATGGCACTTTTTAAACGCACTGAACACAGTTCTCTGCATACGACACAACAATCTGACATAAAGTCACATGTTAGCCATTTCAAAACACTGCCATTCAAAACGACACTCCATGAGCTGATTGGCCAATACATGTGTCACCTGACCAAACACCTCAACGGTTCATTGTTAACACTTCAATCAGGATGGAAGCACTATGAAAAGACCACAGGTGAGCACCTTTTTTTCACAACAACAATGGAAGATGTTACAGAGAGAGGAAGAGGAAGAGTGAGAGGAAGAAGAAGAGGAAGAGTGAGAGGAAGAGGAAGAGTGAGAGGAAGAGGAAGAGGAAGAGTGAGAGGAAGAGTGAGAGGAAGAAGAAGAGGAAGAGTGAGAGGAAGAGTGAGAGGAAGAGGAAGAGTGAGAGGAAGAGGAAGAGGAATAGGAATAGGAATAGGAAGAGTGTAAGGCCCGTGAAATTGGTCCAATCTGCCGGTTCGCCAATACACAGGGAAGGTATCACGTGTTCTGTCCTTACTCGTGCAAAATATTGGTTGGTTAAATTTACAATACATTTAGTTATGTATTCTCTCGTTAATTCATCTGACTCCATAAATGAAAGGTTTTAATAATATCTGTGCCTCACTAAAAGTGAGTGAACGTTTGACTATTCCGTTTAACTCTTCAATGAAAATAATATCAAAGTCAGTTAGAATGATCAAATGTAACAATTTATTATGTCAGGTAAATGTATCATGCCACTTTCATAATCAATTCAAAGATAATCGATACAAAACATCAAATTCTCTGGAATAAAGAAAAGATGCAAACCCAACATTAAGAAATACATGAGGCTGAGAGATCTCGGTCTCTCAGCCTCACGGGCCATCTGAAGTACAGAAAAGGGCCTCGATCTCCCTGCTGCAATTCCTTAAATAGACAAACCTTTTCACCTGGAACCATGTAACAATAGGAAATTTGCATGCAGTGGTTGCATCTTCATGGGGGTGTGGGACCATTTGCTTAGAGACCACCTTCCTTTGTAAATCAGTTATCCATAAGCTCTTAAAAACCTTATTACCTTTTGTTTTATCTATCTGGATATGAGATATCTGTACCAGTCGCACGGTGACATTTTAAATGATACCAAACATGAAAATACTCTGTGATACTCATTCACATTAAACTATACATTTTCTTGGGTGATTTCAGGTGATCGTCTGAGCTTGAGAGAGGGGTGAGGGGAGAGGGAAAGAGATGTAGATTAGATGACTCGGAGGTGAGACTTTCGTCTCGATGGTGCACGAGGGCCAGTTCAAATGCTAATCTCCAGAGAGGTCCTTTTGTCCTCTCAGGGCCTGCCCACCCCCAAAACAGACTGTTTGGAATTTCCTAATTTATCAATTCTTACAGTTTTCCCTCCTTGACTCCGTGGGTCAAATTCAAATGAGCTCCTATGGAGTCACTGATAAACGTCTGTTGTCATTCTTGAGATGTCACCCAAAAATTGTCTTTTCAATGTTAGCATCTGTAGAAGCTCAGAGGACTGTGTTCACCTGCAGAACACCTGGTCTCATCAGGTGTATGTTGCTTGAGTCCAGCAGGTGGATGAATGCATTCAGGTTCTCTTCCTGTGATGCGAGCAAAATTCGTAGAGTCAATCTGGACCTTTGTAACTTGTTCAGTTGGCGTGTCATTCCTCCATGGAGAAACTTCTGCTTCTCTGGCACCCTCTCCACGATGATGATCTGACCCTTCTTGACCAATCCTGTCACCTCCAGCGGTGCGGTTGTCTGGGCAGACCTCAGTGGATGAAGGGCTTCTCCTTAGTTCACACTGCTTTGTGTGAAAAGCTTGAGACACCTGAAAAGCATCTTAAATGTCCACTTCACGATTGAGCACTTATGAACTTGAAGTCGTATGGAAATGCATGGGAACACATAACGCAACAAAACAAAATCATGTCATGCCTAATATAAAATATCATGTTCATGTCAGCAAGTGCGAATGGTACATCTGGTCTCAAATGTTTCTCAGGGTCATGTAGGATGGTCTCATTTTTAAATATCCAATTCTTCACTACCACTGTGATGTTAAATGATAGTGGAATTGAATTATTCTTGATCTGAATTATTCAAAGGAAATGCAGCAAGAGGTCGATGTAACCTAAATAAATAACAGCAATAATAATATTCAATACAATAATCACTTTGTTCATGAATCCTCCAATGCAAGCCACCTATGCAGATCTAAGAAGTGACTTGGAACATGTTTAAGCATATAAGAATGGAGATTGTTCATTCATTGAATTAGTCCATGGAAATGCAGAAATCAAAATAAGTTTCAGAAATGTTTTTCTGAACTATTCAAAGGAAATCAAAATAAGTTTCAGAAATTAAAATAAACATAAGTTTCAGCAACAGTGTTGTGTGTGTGTGTATGTGTGTTTGTGTTGGTGAGAAAGAGAGTGTGTTTGTGTGTGTGTGAGAGAGAGAGAGCTGGCTAAGTCACAGTCGATGACAGGGTTAAATTGTAAATTTTGTAATTGATTGAAGTGCTCACACTTCAGATCTATCCGTTTTTATGATATTTCTGTTATTAGTGGTAAGTTGAGAAATCAGGGGCCCTCTGATTTTCCAACCACCTTAATAACAATCAGAAAGTTTGAACATTTTGAAATTTTATAGCAGGTCTGTCTCTGCTTTATGCTTTGCGTCATTGACTTGTGACTGTAGTCATTCATATGTATATTTCAGTGTTTTCCAATGAGTTGGCAGTGTGTTGTGAATAGCGTATGCTATGTGTGTCTCTTTTAGACTGTCATGACCAACCTATGTGTGTGAAGCTATCTGGATCTGTTTGTGTGAAGATGATACGTCTTCGTATGTTGTGTAGTGTTTAGTTGTGAGGGTTTAGTGATGGAGGTGTGTGTTCAGTGTTCACTTCTAGGAGATGGGTGGAATCTAATCTATAACAATTGTGTTGCAAATTTAGTTCCAGTTCTAAACTGGGAGGCCATATCTACGCAGTGATGTACTATTGTGAGATGTGAATGGCCTCTTGAAGTGTCTTTTCACCCATCTCCCGAGTCTCAGGTTATGTTCTATCAATTCCGCTGCCCTGGATTTGCTCCAGGTGGGCTCCTGCCCCTCCTGGCATCCTTCTTCTGAGGAATTTGCAGGAGTAAGCCTGAGACAAAAAACAGAGAAGAGCGAACCACAGACAATTCCAATATTTCACAAACATTAAATTCAGACGTGTGGAATTCTTTTACTTGTTCCATTATCATGTCAATTGCAATTTTAATTCCAGATGTCACATGAAACCGAGTTTCATTGACCACGTCTGAATTGTTGCTGTTGTCTCAGTGTGTTGTGACACCTGAAGCTGCTCTTTCAGTTCAGCCTTCAGTCTGCTGCATGTGCAATGCTCATTGCTTTCTCTCATTACAGCCAGATCTCTGGGTTGTCTGGTTAGCATTTTCCTGTTTATGGTGTCGTTCACACATTTTAGTTAGTGCAGATATTTTTTGATCTGCAAAAAACTGTGGTACTTCTGTCTCCTGTTTAGCATTTCACACCCTCCTTGTAAATTTACTTCTCTGATTAGATTACATTTTAGTTGTTGCACAATTTGGTTTGCTATTACCTGTGCCACAATTCTAGCCGTGTTTTCTAACGGTGAAAAATAAAGGCATACCCCTCCGCTTTTTGGCACTGGGTAGCACACAAATAAAATTCTGTTTCAGAAATTAAATTTTAATGACGAAAGTCACACTTCTCCAATTATTATTATGCTCTGCGAGTGTAATATAATGTTTATTATAATTCAAGTTATAATATAATTATATTCTTTAACAATACAAGTCAAATTATATTGTTTTCGGTCTCTGAAGAGTCTCTGGAACAACAACGCATGGTCAAATCTCAGCTTGTTCTCATGTCAATACATTTGAATATGAAAAGGCTTTTTTGGCTCTGGGCTGATAAGATGTACATTCGCTATTTCTCTTTTTTCTTTGCTAGGTTTCAAATACCTTTTCTTCTAATTTAGTATTTTTCAATGGCCATTATAATGTTTGATTCTTCTATTTACTCTTCCTTTAGATTTTTCCGTTTATAGATAAGGAAACTATATCGCTTTGCAGTCCTTCTCCTAAGGATGCACGACACAATCTCGCCAGTCTGACTTACCAAAACAGAGGTAATTGGCTAAATATCTGGAATCTGCCGTATTCACACGTACAAAATAACAGACACTTAAATAGCCCCCTTGAATGCCACCTCAGGAACTTAATTCAATCGTTTCAATTAGTAGAGGTCAAGACCACCATTAAAAGACGTTAGCCGATCAACTTACTTTTCTTAAAATGGCTTTGGTTTAGTCAAGCCTGTGGGATATCCACGTACACTTATCTAAAAGAACATTAAATTAGAACAGAGGTTATGGAACGCACCCGAATCCAGGTCGATCAAACAGCATTAGCTGATTCTGGACGGAAATTAACTCGTCCCCCTCATTCAAGTACACTTGAATCTGATATTCAGTATTAGTCGTCACTAATGTCTGGCGCAAACTTGTGGAAATATACGAATCCGGTAATCTATTTGGGAAAAATAATTGCAGAGCAATCCAGAATGAGTTCAAACGTGAC
The DNA here is from genome assembly GCA_022828995.1 of Vimba vimba. NCBI lineage: Eukaryota > Metazoa > Chordata > Actinopteri > Cypriniformes > Leuciscidae > Vimba > Vimba vimba. Next base: position 796,086 of record CM040834.1, on the reverse strand, counting down.
AATATTTAGTTCTCTGAAGCCTTAAATCTGAAAAGGTTTTTGTTTCAGGATTAATGAGATGCGTTCACTGTTTCTGATTTTCAGATTTGTTTGTCTTATGATTTACATCGTAGCCACCAAATTTAGCATAGACACATGTGTTTAATTCAGTTTTACACAGGACACACGGCCTAGAATACAACATCTACAACCCTTTTACCTAAGTGTTCCAAATACACTCACAGCAAAGCAATAGAATACAACATCTATATCACCTTTGCCTAAGTATTTCAAATACACTTACAGTAAAGCAATCCTGTGTTAAAGAATAAACTTTAAATTAGCCTATGTGCATCTAGCACAAACAACTATAAAGTGTGTTCTAGCACAATGTGTTAAGCACGACTACAAATTTGAAAATCCAAACAGAATATGCATTGCTCAGAGTAGTATCCTCAAAAAGCTTGACGTCAAAATCAGGATGCGTGCGATCATAGCTAGTTATAACGGCGCCTTTTTATACTTGTTTTATCCCAGCGTGTTACAATGTTTTAGAGTTTATTCTGCCATCGTTTTTACAGACTCGCCACATTTAACAGCTCCTGTCAGTTGTGTTGGATATATTTTAGAGATTACTCTGCCATCGTTTTTACAGTCTCGCCATATCCCCAACCACCTAACAGTGATAACCAAGCAAAATTTTCTAATTTTCCCGAATTTTTGACTAGATAGCATATCAAATACTTTAGAGGTTTACTTTTCAGAGGAACTGAAATAAGCCAAATTAAATTGAATATCTTAATTTAATTCCATCAATGTTAAAGTTTTAGCATTTAGCATTAGCCTTGAATGCAGCATGGACAATAGCATTTAGCATTAGCCTTGAGCGCAGCATGGCTTTAGCATTTAGCGTAGCCTTGAGCGTTTTGAAAGCAACATGGACAATAGCATTTAGCATTATCCTTGATATTTGAGTTTTAGCCTGTACATCATATCATCCTGTTTTCCCAAAATTTTCTTTTCATAAACAATGCATTGATCTGCCTTTTTATTTATAAAATCATGTGTTTTCCGATTGTTTACAAACATAGATTTTTCTTTCTCTGTTTCTCGTTAGTTTGCTCGTTCTCTTCACGTGTTGCTGGTTTGTTTAACAAACCCAGATACAACAATGGCCGGAAAACATGCGGCTGATTTTAAAACTTTTTAGGCTTTTCTTTTTTCAGCTCTTCATCGAGTTATTAATTATTTGGATGATGTTATTCTCACTTTAGGTTTTGCTTCCTGTTGCTTAGGCAAAACAAGGAGATCTTTAAAATCTAATCATTCTTCATCTGGCTGCCGCATCAAACATTCCTTCAACACTTCTAAAAATGCAAAGAAAATGGACTTACCACAACCACGGAAGAAAGAGAAGATGTTAAAACCTCTTGTTGATTCTAAACTCCCAATACTTGCTGGAAAGGACGTTTCTCGTGAAACTGTTTTGATCTGTTTTGAGATCACGTCGAGGTCACCATTTTGTAAGGCCCGTGAAATTGGTCCAATCTGCCGGTTCGCCAATACACAGGGAAGGTATCACGTGTTCTGTCCTTACTCGTGCAAAATATTGGTTGGTTAAATTTACAATACATTTAGTTATGTATTCTCTCGTTAATTCATCTGACTCCATAAATGAAAGGTTTTAATAATATCTGTGCCTCACTAAAAGTGAGTGAACGTTTGACTATTCCGTTTAACTCTTCAATGAAAATAATATCAAAGTCAGTTAGAATGATCAAATGTAACAATTTATTATGTCAGGTAAATGTATCATGCCACTTTCATAATCAATTCAAAGATAATCGATACAAAACATCAAATTCTCTGGAATAAAGAAAAGATGCAAACCCAACATTAAGAAATACATGAGGCTGAGAGATCTCGGTCTCTCAGCCTCACGGGCCATCTGAAGTACAGAAAAGGGCCTCGATCTCCCTGCTGCAATTCCTTAAATAGACAAACCTTTTCACCTGGAACCATGTAACAATAGGAAATTTGCATGCAGTGGTTGCATCTTCATGGGGGTGTGGGACCATTTGCTTAGAGACCACCTTCCTTTGTAAATCAGTTATCCATAAGCTCTTAAAAACCTTATTACCTTTTGTTTTATCTATCTGGATATGAGATATCTGTACCAGTCGCACGGTGACATTTTAAATGATACCAAACATGAAAATACTCTGTGATACTCATTCACATTAAACTATACATTTTCTTGGGTGATTTCAGGTGATCGTCTGAGCTTGAGAGAGGGGTGAGGGGAGAGGGAAAGAGATGTAGATTAGATGACTCGGAGGTGAGACTTTCGTCTCGATGGTGCACGAGGGCCAGTTCAAATGCTAATCTCCAGAGAGGTCCTTTTGTCCTCTCAGGGCCTGGCCACCCCCAAAACAGACTGTTTGGAATTTCCTAATTTATCAATTCTTACAAGAGTGAGACGAAGAGGAAGAGGAAGAGGAAGAGGAATAGGAATAGGAAGAGTGAGAGAAAGAGTGAGAGGAAGAGGAAGAGTGAGAGGAAGAAGAAGAGGAAGAGTGAGAGGAAGAGGACGAGTGAGAGGAAGAGGAAGAGTGAGAGGAAGAGGAAGAGGAAGAGGAAGAGGAAGAGGAAGAGGAAGAGTGAGAGGAAGAGGAAGAGGAAGAGTAATAGGAATAGGAAGAGTGAGACGAAGAGGAAGAGGAAGAGGAATAGGAAGAGTGAGAGGTAGGGGTAGAGCTGGTAGAGGAGTTCATGGCCAAAGAAGACAACAACTTTCAAAGGAAATCAGAGCAACCTTAGTTGATCATGTCATCAACCCTGGGCTGACAATGCGAGAGGCATATGTGGATGTAAGTGCGATATTGACTGCACTACACTACACACAACATCGTTTCCCAGTGTCCTGGAGAACACCATATTGACTGATTTTTGTTCTTTGTTTTCAGGGAGTACTGGAAATGCTGTCCCACATGAGTTCATCTTTATAGATGAGGCTGGGTTCAACCTAGCAAAGACCAGAAGAAGGGGGAGAAACGTCATTGGCCACAGAGGCATTATAGATGTTTATAACGTGGTAGGAACATCACAATCTCCAACATGCATGGTGTCCTCCTCCGTCATGCCAGCCTTGGACCATACAACACAGCCCATATTCTCACATTTCTGGACAGACTGCACAACATTCTCACACCACCAGAGCGTATGAATGATGCAGACCATCAAAGAAACCGGTACGTTGTAGTATGGGACAACGTGAGCTTTCATTGTGCAGCCCCAGTCCAAAACTGGTTTGCTGACCACCCACCGTTTCTCGTGCAACACCTCCCACCATACTCACCATTCCTGAACCCCATAGAAGAGTTCTTTGGGCATGGCGGTGGAAGGCTATGGAAGAGGCACGTGATGAGATCGATGTGTGATTCAGGGATGGATAAGGCACTCAAGGCATTTCTTCCCTTGATGTCTGGCAAGGGAAGGCATTGCCTGTGATGTGTGACTTGTTTGGTGAAAAATAAAAAAATAACTGTTTCAACAGCATGTGTGTGTGTCTGCAAATATTCCTGTGCATGTGAACAATCTGAAGAATTTTCTATAATTTTAACTATTTTAATATTATGGCAAAGCATACTAAAGATGAGAGTGCTCTTCATTATGCACAACAGTGTGTAGATGGTCAGACAAAAATCTGCTAATATGAATGAAGTGTGTGCCCTTTCGTGCAAAAGTTTGATTTTCATAATGCTATATGTAGTTTCGGTTGCAGTGCTTAATTTTCATGCAGGATATATGAGGTATTTTGCAGTTTGGGTGTGTGGTTTTGTGAATTGTGTTAAGTGTTTTGATAAAACTAGCCTAGTTTGCAAAATTGTGTGTTAGCAATTGGAAAAAACACTGTTTGAAAATCTCATGAACTCTTTTTTCAAAACTCTAAACACATTCTCACTCACTAAAACACATTTTGAACTGTGATGCACTTGTGTTTCAAAACTCTAAACACAGGCAGGCAAAAGTTAAACACATCTACAACACAGTGTCATCGTTTACACACAACGACTCAAAATTGTCCACGCTTATCTCTAATGATGAGACCAAACCAACTGTACATAATACAAGTCCGTTCAGAGTCCCAAAATTGACTCAAAATGTTGCACTGAATGTTGATACCAACAATGGATGGAAACAATATACAGTTTTTCTCAATTGCTAAAACACTAAAACCCATTGGCTGAACAAAGTTCTCAGTTGCCTGAACTCATTTAGCTAATTGTGTAGTCTGTTGTCAATACCTTAAACCATTTCACATGGTAAAACACAATTTGCAGATCTCACTTAGACTTAAAACTCTAAACACATTCTCATTCTCAAAACACATTCTGCACTCTAATGCACATGCCATCCATAGTGGTAAACACAAGTGGCAACAATCAAATACAAATAGAGAACACACGTCATTGATTGAACACAACCACTCAAAATTGATTTAAAGGGATAGTTCGCCCAAAAATGATATTTAAGCCATGATTTACTCACCCTCAAGCCGTTCGAGATGCATATGTCAATCTTTTTTCAGACGAACACATTTTCAGTTATTTTAGAAAATGTCTTAGATCTTTCAGTGTTTATAATGTGAAGCAATGGGGTCCAGCTGATTCACGTTCGAAAATGTACATGCATCCTTCTCAAAAATAATCCATCCGGCTCCAGGGGGATAAACGAAGGCCTTCTGAGGGTAATCCGTGCGGTTTTATCGTAAAAATATACATATTTAAAACTTTATAAACTAAAATAACTGGCTTCCGGTGGCGGTCGGCGCGCGTTCACAGAGATGGATGCTGGCGTATGACGTAAGACGTAGCGTAGGAAGCGTCGTGACGTAGAACGAGCGTGACAGCGCAGCCAGAGAGCAGAGCAAAACAAAACTCTACGTTCGTTCTACGTCACAACGCTTTCCATCTCTGTGAACACGCACCGACCGCCACCGGAAGCCAGTTTATAAAGTTTTAAATATGTATATTTTTACGACAAAACCGCACGGATTACCCTCAGAAGGCCTTCGTTTATCCCCCTGGAGCCGGATGGATTATTTTTGAGAAGGATGCATGCACATTTTCGAACGTGAATCAGCTGGACCCCATTGCCTCACATTATAACCACTGAAAGATCTAAGACATTTTCTAAAATAACTGAAAATGTGTTCGTCTGAAAAAAGATTGACATATGCATCTCGAATGGCTTGAGGGTGAGTAAATCATGGCTTAAACTATCCCTTTAACCTGTTTCAAATGATGCCCAAAGACAAGAAGAAGCACACTGATCACATGTTTACTTCTTTTGATTTTTGTCTCTTTCAGTATTATATACTGTAGTACAGTGCATTGTAGGCTGTATAGAATATTTGGTACAGAAACCTTTGTTTGCAATTACAGAGATCATACGTTTCCTGTAGTTCTTGACCAGGTGTGCACACACTGCAGCACTCCTCCTTACAGACCTTCTCCAGATCCTTCAGAGGTTTTGTAAATAGTGCTTGAAGATGAGGTTTTGTGTTTAATGTTTTCAGAAAAAGGAGCAAGGTTTCAGAAATTGTGTTTTAGCAATTGAGAAAAACTGTAAGAGGGAGAGGAGGAAGAGGATGAGGAAGAGGATGAGGAAGAGCAGGTGTGTAAGAGGAGAAAGAGTATGAGGAAGAGGAGGAAGAGGATGAGGATGAGGAAGAGCAGGTGTGTAAGAGGAGGAAGAGGATGAGGAAGAGCAGGTGTGTACATAAAAGGAGGAAGAGGATGAAGAAGAGGAGAAAGAGGATGAGGAAGATGAGGAAGAGTATGTGTAAGAGGAGGAAGAGTCCTAGAGTCATCACTTCAGAGTCATCACTTCATCTAGAGTCTTTACTGTAACGCTCTTCATCTAAAGTGTTTACTGTAACGCTCTTCATCTAGAGTGTTTACTGTAAAGCTCTTCATCTAGTTTACTGTAACGCTCTTCATCTAGAGTGTTTACTGTAACGCTCTTCATCTAGAGTTTACTGTAACGTTCTTCATCTACAGTGTTTACTGTAACGCTCTTCATCTAGAGTTTACTGTAACGCTCTTCATCTACAGTGTTTACTGTAACGCTCTTCATCTAGTGTCTACTGTAACGCTCTTCATCTAGAGTCTTTACTGTAACACTCTTTATCTACAGTTTTTACTGTAACGCTCTTCATCTAGTGTTTACTGTAACACTCTTCATCTAGTCTTTACTGTAACGCTCTTCATCTAGTCTTTACTGTAACGCTCTTCATCTAGTGTTTACTGTAATGCTCTTCATCTAGAGTCTTTACTGTAACGCTCTTCATCTAGTGTTTACTGTAATGCTCTTCATCTAGTGTGTAACGCTCTTCATCTAGTGTTTACTGTAACGCTCTTCATCTACAGTGTTTACTGTAACACTCTTCATCTAGTGTTTACTGTAACGCTCTTCATCTAGTGTCTACTGTAACGCTCTTCATCTAGAGTGTTTACTGTAACACTCTTTATCTAGAGTTTTTACTGTAACGCTCTTCATCTAGTGTTTACTGTAACGCTCTTCATCTAGTCTTTACTGTAACGCTCGTCATCTAGTGTTTACTGTAACGCTCTTCATCTAGTGTTTACTGTAACGCTCTTCATCTAGTCTTTACTGTAACGCTCTTCATCTAGAGTCTTTACTGTAACGCTCTTCATCTAGTGTTTACTGTAACGCTCTTCATCTAGAGTTTTTACTGTAATGCTCTTCATCTAGTTTTTACTGTAACGCTCTTCATCTAGAGTCTTTACTGTAACGCTCTTCATCTAGAGTTTACTGTAACGCTCTTCATCTAGTCTTTACTGTAACGCTCTTCATCTAGTGTTTACTGTAACGATTTTCATCTAGTTTTTACTGTAACGCTCTTCATCTACAGTGTTTACTGTAACGCTCTTCATCTACAGTGTTTACTGTAACGCTTTTCATCTAGAGTGTTTACTGTAACGCTCTTCATCTACAGTGTTTACTGTAACGCTCTTCATCTACAGTGTTTACTGTAACGCTCTTCATCTAGAGTTTTTACTGTAATGCTCTTCATCTAGTTTTTACTGTAATGCTCTTCATCTACAGTGTTTACTGTAACGCTTTTCATCTAGTCTTTACTGTAACGCTCTTCATCTAGTGTTTACTGTAACGCTCTTCATCTAGTCTTTACTGTAACGCTCTTCATCTAGTCTTTACTGTAACGCTCTTCATCTACAGTGTTTACTGTAATGCTCTTCATCTAGTGTTTACTGTAACGCTCTTCATCTAGTGTGTAACGCTCTTCATCTAGTGTTTACTGTAACGCTCTTCATCTACAGTGTTTACTGTAACACTCTTCATCTAGTGTTTACTGTAACGTTCTTCATCTAGTGTCTACTGTAACGCTCTTCATCTAGAGTGTTTACTAGGGCTGACTTCTAATAGTCGAGGATTCGACGATTCGATTCGGAGAGGTCTGATTCGACTATGAACCTCATAGTCGAATAGTAGGGAAGTGTTATGCATTTATGAGGAAACAACAATGTTACGTGACAGTTCTCCATTACGGACGCGACCGCACTAAAAGCGGCACTAAAAGACTGCTTTAAAACTTTCACAGAGACCTCAAACAGAAAGCACAAAGCCTTTCTTTAAAACGAATTTCGTTTTGTATTAATTGTATCTTAATTTTAATCAGTGTTTCATTATCCAATTTCCTGGATTTACAGTAATAAATAAAAATATAACAGAGATATGCTATACGGAGGCGCAAGCGCCTGCCTGGAGCTTAAGCTATCATCCATGAACCGAAACTCAACGTATAAGGTAGCCTACTCGCCTCACACACCTAAAAAAAAAAAAAAAGAAATATATATATATTATCTACAGAAATCTCTACTTTTAAACAGAACCATTCAAAACAAAATAAAACTATGTAATCCGAAATGTGCATTTTTCTCCGGCGCGTTCACTGCGAAGATCGCGAGTTAGTAGGCTAGCCTATCGTCAACTTCATCTTTGCAGCCGAAACAGAAAACACTTGTTTATTAATAAACAATTAAAATGTTTCATTGAAATATTTTACATATTCATAATCATTACTTTTGCTGGTTCTGGTTCTTAGTGACAGCTTTTAGGTGCCGTTTATGAACGCGTCCACTGCATATGAGAGAGAGAGAGAGAGAGAGAGAGAGAGAGAGAGAGAGAGAGAGAATAATTATTTTTTTTTACTTATTTTGAGGAATTGTAACCTAATAAACAAACATCTGTTAAGAGCGCCGCCACGTTGGATTGCGTAGAACGTTCACCGAATTCTTACAGAAATATGTTCTAATTTTGGAATAAATTTTGGAATAAAATATTAAGTGACCTTTTTGTCACTTGTAATGAAGCTTGCTTATTAGTGAAATTATTAATATCATGGAATGGTAATAATTGACGTTAGCCTGGATTGATGGCTCGCAATATCGCAATATCGTTGGATATCGTTATATAAAAAAGGTTCGACTATCAGTCGACTATGGCAAAATCTAACGAATCAGATTCGACTATGAAAATCCTTAGTCGAAAACAGCCCTAGTGTTTACTGTAACACTCTTTATCTAGAGTTTTTACTGTAACGCTCTTCATCTAGTCTTTACTGTAACGCTCGTCATCTAGTCTTTACTGTAACGCTCTTCATCTAGTGTTTACTGTAACACTCTTTATCTAGAGTTTTTACTGTAACGCTCTTCATCTAGTGTTTACTGTAACGCTCTTCATCTAGTCTTTACTGTAACGCTCGTCATCTAGTCTTTACTGTAACGCTCTTCATCTAGTGTTTACTGTAACGCTCTTCATCTAGTCTTTACTGTAACGCTCTTCATCTAGTGTTTACTGTAACGCTCTTCATCTAGAGTTTTTACTGTAATGCTCTTCATCTAGTTTTTACTGTAACGCTCTTCATCTAGTCTTTACTGTAACGCTCTTCATCTAGTTTTTACTGTAACGCTCTTCATCTAGTCTTTACTGTAACGCTCTTCATCTAGTCTTTACTGTAACGCTCTTCATCTAGTCTTTACTGTAACGCTCTTCATCTAGAGTTTACTGTAACGCTCTTCATCTAGTCTTACTGTAACGCTCTTCATCTAGTGTTTACTGTAACGCTTTTCATCTAGTTTTTACTGTAACGCTCTTCATCTACACTGTTTACTGTAACGCTCTTCATCTAGTGTTTACTGTAACGCTCTTCATCTAGAGTTTTTACTGTAATGCTCTTCATCTAGTTTTTACTGTAATGCTCTTCATCTACAGTGTTTACTGTAACGCTTTTCATCTAGTCTTTACTGTAACGCTCTTCATCTAGTGTTTACTGTAATGCTCTTCATCTAGTCTTTACTGTAACGCTCTTCATCTAGTCTTTACTGTAACGCTCTTCATCTAGTGTCTACTGTAACGCTATTCATCTAGAGTTTTTACTGTAATGCTCTTCATCTAGTTTTTACTGTAACGCTCTTCATCTAGAGTCTTTACTGTAACGCTCTTCATCTAGAGTCTTTACTGTAACGCTCTTCATCTAGAGTTTACTGTAACGCTCTTCATCTAGTCTTTACTGTAACACTCTTCATCTAGCCTTTACTGTAACACTCTTCATCTAGTCTTTACTGTAACGCTCTTCATCTAGAGTTTACTGTAACGCTCTTCATCTAGTCTTTACTGTAACGCTCTTCATCTAGTCTTTACTGTAACGCTCTTCATCTAGAGTCTTTACTGTAACGCTCTTCATCTAGAGTCTTTACTGTAATGCTCTTCATCTAGTTTTTTACTGTAACGCTCTTCATCTAGAGTCTTTACTGTAACGCTCTTCATCTAGAGTTTACTGTAACGCTCTTCATCTAGAGTCTTTACTGTAACGCTCTTCATCTAGAGTGTTTACTGTAACGCTCTTCATCTAGAGTCTTTACTGTAACGCTCTTCATCTAGAGTGTTTACTGTAACGCTCTTCATCTAGAGTGTTTACTGTAACGCTCTTCATCTAGAGTCTTTACTGTAACGCTCTTCATCTAGAGTGTTTACTGTAACGCTTTTCATCTAGTCTTTACTGTAACGCTCTTCATCTAGAGTGTTTACTGTAACGCTCTTCATCTAGAGTCTTTACTGTAACGCTCTTCATCTAGAGTGTTTACTGTAACGCTCTTCATCTAGAGTGTTTACTGTAACGCTCTTCATCTAGAGTCTTTACTGTAACGCTCTTCATCTAGAGTGTTTACTGTAACGCTTTTCATCTAGTCTTTACTGTAACGCTCTTCATCTAGTCTTTACTGTAACGCTCTTCATCTAGTGTTTACTGTAACGCTCTTCATCTAGAGTGTTTACTGTAACGCTCTTCATCTAGAGTTTACTGTAACGCTCTTCATCTAGAGTGTTTACTGTAACGCTCTTCATCTAGAGTCTTTACTGTAACGCTCTTCATCTAGAGTGTTTACTGTAACGCTCTTCATCTAGAGTCTTTACTGTAACGCTCTTCATCTAGAGTGTTTACTGTAACGCTCTTCATCTAGAGTGTTTACTGTAACGCTCTTCATCTAGAGTCTTTACTGTAACGCTCTTCATCTAGAGTGTTTACTGTAACGCTTTTCATCTAGTCTTTACTGTAACGCTCTTCATCTAGTGTTTACTGTAACGCTCTTCATCTAGTGTTTACTGTAACGCTCTTCATCTAGAGTGTTTACTGTAACGCTCTTCATCTAGAGTCTTTACTGTAACGCTCTTCATCTAGAGTGTTTACTGTAACGCTTTTCATCTAGAGTCTTTACTGTAACGCTCTTCATCTAGAGTGTTTACTGTAACGCTTTTCATCTAGTCTTTACTGTAACGCTCTTCATCTAGTGTTTACTGTAACGCTCTTCATCTAGTGTTTACTGTAACGCTCTTCATCTAGAGTGTTAACTGTAACGCTCTTCATCTAGAGTGTTTACTGTAATGCTCTTCATCTAGAGTCTTTACTGTAACGCTCTTCATCTAGAGTGTTCACTGTAACGCTTTTCATCTAGTCTTTACTGTAACGCTCTTCATCTAGTGTTTACTGTAACGCTCTTCATCTAGTGTTTACTGTAACGCTCTTCAGTGTTTACTGAAGAGTGTTTACTGTAACGCTCTTCATCTAGTGTTTACTGTAACGCTCTTCATCTAGAGTGTTTACTGTAACCTGTATGGCCTCTGCAGTGGGTCACTGTCTGAATATACAGACATTCGATAGGCCAACTATTCGATATCCAGCACAACACTACAATGGCAGTGGATACAGTGTACAATTTATTCACCTTTCTACTGTAATTTGTCATTTCTATACTTTTTTTTTACATAATTGCAAAATTTGTTTACTTTGTTACAATATACATTTTTCTTGTAACTGCAAGCTTTGGATTCTCTGTTCTCCATTTTTCTCTGTAGTGTCTAACGAATGATCTGTTGTGTTTATAATATTGACTGATGTGTGTGTGATCTGAGAGCGTTGTTTGATTTTGGCGGAAGAGTCGGAGGTTCTCTGAATGTGGTTTGAAAATTTGGTTTTGTGTTTAAGGTTTTGAGAAAGTGAGTGATGGTTTCAAGAAATGTGTTTTAGCAATTCAGAAAAACTGTAACTATAACCCCCCCCCCACACACACACACACACAAGCACACACACACACAGCTTTTCCAAGGTTGGATTTGGCCAGGCTCTAACTATAAACAGTCGTCTCAAAACATCAAGATAATGCGTTCTTTCTCTCAGGGAGAGCAACACTTTAGTCTAACTGGAAAGTAAGCCTTTAACTGAGAAATGGTCCCTTAAACTATAGACTTCAGTGACCCCTGTATGACCCCTGTGTGTTTGAACATGTTGAAGACCTTTCTCAAACACAAAACAAGTCCCAATTTCATTTCTGGAAGCCAGGATAAATGAGCCAGCACTGTTACTGCATTCAGATCTCAAACACAGACATTAGAGAATACATGAGAAGAACATGTCAGTGATCACACTGGGAACTTCTATAACAAAGTCAAATCTCCAGAGAAGTCATTCAACTCATGTGATATTTAGATGGAAAAATATTGATTAATACATTAATTATAATCCCTCATTACAAACATTGAAGCAGCAGTGAACTCCAGACTCACCCCTTCAGCGCTGTACTATTCTTTCTTCATCCAGGATTAGAAATAAGTTGTTTTTGTTCATTCTGTGTTCGTTCTCATCTGAATTTCTGTTCATTTTGAGTCCATCCGACCTGTACATCTGAACCTATCTGTGCATCAGCCCTCCAGGGTCGTGGCCCTGCATCGCTGCCTGCAGCTATATATGTTTAATTGTACTGCAGTTGTGGAAAAGGCATTTCTAGAGGAATCTAGAAAATCTTCTGCTCATCAAGATTTATTAAAGCAACACCAAGCAACTTTTGCTCTCGGGGTCCCCCTACAGTTGGGAAACAGTATTGTCTTCTACTGCGGTCGTAAAATCTGTCATGGTAACACCAGGGGATACATGTGCATTTGTTGACAAGCCGATACCCCCGAACTCTGCAGAAGGAGTTCTCACGTCAGACTGCCTGCGTTGCGTGTGAAATGTCTTCATCCCAGGTACAGTGGCATATATTTCAGCATGTCATATGAATATAATTTCATGGGTTTTATTTTTTTCAAACGCCAAAAGATCGTGTAGCTCACGTTTACAAGCCAGCGTCATTATAGTAGTCTATTGGCTACTGATTTACAGAATGCTAATTCAATTCAATGTTTGTGTGGTAGGTAATAGCCATATATCGTCAATATTATAATATCAAGCTACCATAGATGAATCTGCAACGTTGAAAAATCGATTTGCATTATAGCCTGAGGCAAGACACTTTCACCAGAAAAATAAATAAACAAACATGACTATCAGCCTGCAGTCATTAGGCAACTTAGCCTAAAAGATAATTTTGTCCGTCTAATCATGTATTATTTACTTGCAAGAATGTAGCCCCTACCAAACCTGTACACGCCGTTTAGACATAGGCTTACTTCTGACTTTTTTTGTCCGTTGCTATGACAAAAACGTGACAAAAACATACGCACGAAAGCCGGAAAACAAACGCTGGTTGGCCTCTCACGTCCAAATTTGAGGAAGTGGTGGGGGAAGTGACGTATGCTGTAAAGCAGTCGAATTTTGTAGTTCTTTTTGTGCTCGGGTTACTACCCAAACCCCGAAATTACGCAGTGCCAGTAAAAGCGATACAGACCCCGTCAGGCTCTGGCAGATGTGTCATTCAACCTATTGTAAGTCGATGTACCATCACAAGGGTCTTGGAAATATATTATGAAGGTTGAAAAGCTACATAGTGTTGCTTTAATATTTTTATGGAAACTGTGATACATTTGTTTTTCAGGGTTATTTGATTATTTTGTAACATTTGTAACATTACAAGTTATTTTGTAACATTATAAGTGTCTTTACTTTTAAACACTTCAATGTGTTCTTGCTAAATAAATGTATTAATTTATTTTACAAAATAAAAAATTAACCAAAATTTTCAATAGTAGCAGATCCACACAAATATGAAGCAGCACAACTGTTTTCAACATTGATAATACCTATAAAATATTCCTACACCACATTTAAGACCACTCATCATAATTTATGAATTTTCCTGAACTTGGACCATTATCTATTGTGAATTGACATCCTGATTATGTAATTCTTTAATAAGATTCCTCCTTTCTCTTACCTCTCATATACGGGACACACAAATAACACACACTCTAACATTTCTTCTACTTGACATCACACAAACCTGTATTATGATTCCTCAGGATGTTATTAATATTCATTAATAGTGATTCATTGAATCGGAACAAAGGATTACTTTATCCCGAGTCTTATAACACACTGTGAGCACTGAGGAAGAATAGAAGTGTTGGCATGTTTACAGTGCATTTGAAAATAAGTTTACATGCATATTTATATGCATCTTATCATTGTTGTAGTGATTATGATCAAGTACCAAACAAAACAATGTGTCATTGGGTTATTGAAGTCTCTTATGGAGAAATCACTCAATACAATCAAATCAAAACTGCTAAACTTGATCAGTTTCACTCTGAAGCATCATGTCCACACACCTCTTCCTCTTGCAGCTACAGGAGAGTTCAGATCTATAACATGAGCACAGGGACCTCTACTGGACACTCCGGGACATGAGCTAGGCCTGTAATGAATACAACAATTGTATAATGTTAAAAATATTTATTTTTTTCTTTTTCTTTTACAATTGTCTGATTTCTTACTGACATATTATTTTAATTATCTTTATTCTGTGCCATATAATATCTCACTGCAAATCCCACGTAACATATTCAAGGCTGTTTTCGTTAAAATATATATATATATAAAAAAAAAAAATAGTTGCACACAGAATGTACAGGTTCCCGCTCCCTCTGGTGGACGAGTAAGCCTAGAGTAAGTAAATAAATGGTATTATCCTACATCATTAAACGTTCCAAGTTTAAACTGGAGGTTTTATAGCCTAGTTCTGCATGCATCCCTGCAGTCTACAGGAATTAACCTGCTGCATCTTTACAGGTTATCTGACAACTTAGGAAATTACATCTAGTCCCTCTGTATCATTTTAGTGAGCGCGTATTATATTTTACGCATGCGCAGTGATGACTTAGGGGCCGATCACACCTGACGCGTTTTTCAGGTTCGAAAACGCGAGGTGCACAGTACTTTACATTACACAGAACGAGCAGTGCGCTGCGTTTTTTATGTTGCTAGGCAACCAATGAAACAGCTGTCCTGTCAGTCAAGTAAACGTCAAATCAGACTTTTATTACCTTTATTTACTTTCTGTTAACATTGTGGTAGTTACGGTTCGTGAAGTCGTTAAGCTCCTGGTAACCCGCGAGAGCACCACAAGTTTATCCTCTATCATCGCACTTTCATGGCGTTCAAGCAACTGTAGCTTTCATCACTTAAACGGAAGGCCCGCCTCTCACTTCATTCGATTGGACAGTGGAAAAAAACGCGATGACGTCAGGCGGTTTTTCCGCTCGGAGTTGCTTTTTTTTCAACTTCAAAAACGCGAGGCGCAGCAGGCGGTAAAACGCGAGGCGCAGCAGGCGCATAAACAGCGCGCAGAACGCTCGCTGCCATAGGAAACCAATTGAAAACAGGCGCCTCTCACTGCAAAAAACGCGTCAGGTGTGATCGGGGCCTTAAGCCTTTCAGATGTTTTGATGTGGAAGAGCAACTTGAAACGCTTGAAAACGCTGGTGTGGACAGAGAGCGTTTCGAAAAGAAAACTCAGTCTCTAAGTATCCGGATTAACATATTTGATTGCAGTCACGGTCGCAAAAATGTGGAAATTAACTGTTCTGTCTCTGTGAAGAGAAAAGCTTCGTCTGTACGTCGGCGACTTTTCATACAAGCTGTAATTACGAGTTGTAATTAAAGTCGGAATCTCGCAATTACGGTAATTCCAACATTGCGTGAATGCATAGCAGATGGGTTACAGCCAATCAGCATGCAAGATGCAAATCAATGTACATTAAGTAAAATATAGATGTCAGGTGTGTGTGTGTGTGTGTGTGTGTGTGTGTGTGTGTGTGTGTGTGTATGAGAGAGAGAGAGAGAGAGAGAGAGAGAGAGAGAACACAGATCAAACGGCGCCCCCTTCTGGAAGTTATAATGAAGCGCATAAAATCCTAAAATGCTGAATCGATGTTTTGCATGATTGGTTCAATCTCTCTCTCTCTCTCTCTCTCTCTCTCTCTCTCTCTCTCTCTCTCTCTCTCTCTCTCTCTCTCTCCAAATATTCATCTTGATTTGAAATCAGTTCCATGGTTTGTTTTTATGCCTTTTTATGCTGATACTAACCATTATTTTAAGTGCTGTATCTTAAGGGTCATTAGAGGAAGAATATTTTGCTTATAATGTAATAGTTGGTGTTTATGTACATGCATTTCCCTCAGATGCTCAGATTTTAGTCTGGCATTTGTTTAGTCAGCTCTTATGTGTGTGTGTGTGTGTGTGTGTGTGTGTGTGTGTGTGTGTGTGTTAGTGGTCCTGTAATGTGGATATGAATGAGCATTGTCCAGGTTCTCTGCTTGGGGGCGGGGCCAGAGCGCAGCTGCTCTCTCATTGGCTGGACGGGTTAAGAGGTTGTTTCTTGCACAGGAGGGATGGAGTGATCAGTTTCACACTGAGGAGCTCACAACACTGGAGCTGCTGGAAACTGTGCTTTAGCAGATCAATAAAGGTCTGCAGGCACTGATCTGCGTCAGAGACCCGAGTCGCTTCATACGCTGACACACACACTCCATCATGAAGGTGAGTCTTCACACATTAATCAGGGCATGTGCAGATGGCATCTCTTCAACTGATGAAGATTTTATCTTGAAAGTATTGCTTTTACAAGATCTGTGTTTTAGTTGAAGTTCAGCTTCAGCGTTACTCTCTGCCACTTCAGCTCCTGTAATCTCCTGAGGGGTTTGATTAATTGTGTCTCTTGTGTTTGATTAATTGTGCGTTATAGTGTGAGCGATGGACTGTTCATCTGAGGCGTGTGTTCAGGCTCAGTGCGTGTGTAAGTTACTGTAGTTTCTTAAAGGTGCAGATTGAAGGATTTTACACAGACTGTGCCGATACACCAAACCTGGTGGGAATACAGGAGAGCTTGTTGTTCACATGCAGAAGCGTTTTCTGGACACACACCGTCGTTGTGAAACATGGCATCCTTACAGTGATGATGTAGTGTGACACTTTTGATTCTCTCAGTGTGTTTTCTGCATGCTCACACGGTTTTATTAGGATCATTTAAAATAACATTAGAATGAATGTCTCTCTCTCTCTCTCTCTCTCTCTCTGTGTGTGTGTGTGTGTGTGTGTGTGTGTGTGTGTGTGTGTGTGTGTGTGTGTGTGTGTGTGTGTGTGTGTGTGTGAGACTGAGAGATCTTCTCTCTCCGGAAAGAACATATGCTTGATTTACTGATTAGATGATAAATCAAGTTCCAACAAGAAATCTAAAAAACCTCCAAAACAAAAGCAAGCAGTCAGTCAGTGATTCAGTTTTTAACAAAAGTTACTCTGGGAACCCCAGATTATATTGTGATTTGTTCACAAAACAGTTCACGGTGAAGTGCTCCAACCTTATGCTGGCTCCAGAAGGCTGTGCAGAGACGCATTACAGTGAATCCTGTTGTCAGGAGTTGCTCAAGCATGAAGGATGTCATAAATACAATAGAATATCTAATTAAACAAAATACATCAATACAATAAATCAAGGAAAGGCCCTAATGAACAAATGTGTTTTGGGTTCTCAAAAGTGCACAGAGATGCGACGGCTCGTAGGTTTTCAGGAAGAAAGCTTGGGACAGACTCGACTAAAGCTGATTTACCAACACTGTTAAAAAAATCTGTAGAAATTACAGTATTATTGGCAGCTACTTGCCAGTAACTTACTGTAGATTTAAATTGATGTTATTTATTGGCAACAGTTTATCTTTACAGAATAAAACTAAAATAACAGCCTCATGCAAAGCATTCTGGGAACCAAAATCTGAAGGAAAAAAATAGAAAAAGGTTGATGAAGATTTCTGGTTCCCAGAATGCTTTGCATGAGGCTGTTATTTTAGTTTTATTCTGTAAAGACAAAGACTTGTTAATGTTTAATGTTCATTTAACTTTGAGCAAACTGTTGCCAGTAAATAACAATTTATTTAAATAAATTTAAATCTACAGTAAGTTACTGGCAAACAGCTGCAAAACTACAGCAAATTTTTTACAGTGAATGTTTACCCCGATTTTGTACAACCAGCAAATTACTATTGGATGCAAGATACTTCTTGCTGAAGGATATACTGTATATATTCACCATGCTTTAAAGATATATCGGGGCAGTACCATGAAGACAATTAAAAACTAATAAGAGGATGAATTCAATTCTGAATGATACAGACGTAACAAATCCATGAACAAGTTTCTCACTGTCAGAAATGGGAGAGAATATCACTTACTCTGGGGAATAGATAGAGAGTCAAGATTTGGAGAAATAGATGTTCTCTGCGCATCATTACCGAGAACATGTGGAGAGTCCACAGTTATAAGCTCTCTGTGCAGTGTACGGTGGAAACTGGGCATCAGGTGCAAGTGGAAGATCGTAAAGAAGAGGTCATACTGGTGAAGGGGAATATTGTGCTGATTAATTACACCAGCGAAAGGAAACACGCATAAGTTTAATAAAGGACCCAGAGCTGAGCCTTGAGGAACACCACAGGAATGACATTACTCCTGGAGTAACATATATAAGGGTCTGAGCCGGTCCAAGACAGGACCTGATGGAGCGACACAGGTCTGAAGCCGGTCGAGCAGATCTCAGAGCAAACGCACAACAAGAACGACAGCGATGGGACTTTTCCAGCGGTTCAAGCAGCATCTGATCTCAGAGATGTGGACATGTTTACACCGGCTCTGAGATCCAGCCTCCAGTCAAGAGAAGTCAGGCGTATTTATATCGTGATTGTGCTTTATACAGTACAGACGGCTTCAGATCAGCTTAAGTAGAAGAAGAAGAAGATGATGAAGATGTTCCAATGCAAACTTTTACTCAATGTAAATCACACAGATACATCAAAGACAGGCAGAAGGTTCACACACACTTAATATGACATAGATCAGACGATGAGCAAGGTAACACACAGGGCTTAAAGACATAGGGAAACAGATCAGGGAAACGAGACACGGCTGACAAGACTAACGAGGAAACAGGTGTGACCGATGAACTAATGAGGGTTACCGTGGAAACCAAGGAGTGGCGGGAAAACAGAACAAAGGAAGACACGTGACTAATGAAAACAAGACTCAGAACTGTGACATACAACGGGCCAAAGGCACACCTAAAGAAGAAGCTGCTCTTCATCACTCCCATAGTGGATGATTGCAGAAAAAAATTATAGAACATTTATAGAGCAACAGATTTCGTGTGAAAGTAAATCATAAAAGTGGTTTATTTTGTTTGAAAAAATCGTATAAATGTATGAGGTGGCGAGGCGAGCCTAATACCCCACAGACACACGGGGCAAAACCAGCACGTTTATACAGAACTTTAGATAAAATAATGTTTTTAATAGTGTCTAAGTTAATAATTGTTCAAAACAATCACTTTAGCAAAGTTTGCACTGTTTTCTGTTTATTTTGATAAATAAACGAATACATTTTTGTTCAATAAAAATACTGTCATTAAAATGTTAATATAAAAATATATTCTAAAAATACATGCAATTATTTTAAAAGGTAAAGATTCTGAAAGATAATAATAAAGATAATGATTTAATTTGGATTTACAGTAGTAACATTAAAACATAATTTATTATATGATAATGATAAAATATTATGGTTTTATTATAAATATGGTGATTATCTCTAAGGTGGACAACCAAATTAATATAATATTCCCCATCTGAATCTAACCATGTCAACATCCCACGACTGCTCCCCTGAGCCCGGCTCTAACTCCACAATCCCGTTGCGGACGCCAGTTTCAGGCCTGATCAGAGATGAGAAGACCAGGGAAGAGTTCAGCTCCTGACAAACTCAATACCCAGAAGGTCCAGGAGCTGATTGTGGACCACTGGCGGACTAGGAAAGGCTACACACACACTCCCATTTATACTGATGGGACTGAAGTGGAACGTGTGATTTCTGGGTGTCCATTTCTCTGAGGATTTGTCCTGATCACGAAGCTGAAGAAAGCCCACCAAAAAAAAAAGGTCTTCATTGTCCATTAACATGCCTCCATACGGCACACTTACAAATGTCTCTTATTATTCCTCTTTTGCACTTTCCTTTCTACCTCATGATGCCATTGCGCTGATGTGACCGTTTACATATACCAATAACACACTTTATGTGTTATACTTTACATTTGCACCTTGTACTGCATTTTGTAATATATTGGTATATATATATTTGGGATAGTTTTTTAGATAACTGCATTGAGCTGGTCTCTGCCCCTGTGTCCTTTATTTTTGCTCTCCTATAATATGTTATTTTATATATATATGTTTAGATGTATTAATTTATATATATTTACTGTTTGCACTTCTGGTCAGATGCTAACTGTGTTTCATTGGCTCTGCACAATGACAATACAGTTGAATCTGAATCTGAATCTGAATTATCTCTAAGGTGGACGCCCAAATTAATATAATATATTTCCACATCTGAATCTAATCATGTCAACAAATAGAAAGTCAGACAGTTGTTTATTATCATGTTAATTATAGTAACTTTTACCCCAAGTACCATACTTTTACATATTATGCTTCCGTTATTGAAAAACTGTTGCTTTAATTAGCTTGAACAAAACTAAAAATCATCAATAAGAACTTTGTCTCAAAATATATTCAATAATTTTAGCGATTCTCATTTGCTACTTAAATCTACAACTTTTTTTTTTTTCAAAACATCACATCAAATATCAGATCAAATTAGCACAGAATCAACTTTGCGCTGCTGTCCGCGATTGCGTAAAGGATCAGACGAATTTCCACGTGCATCTTGAAAAGTGGATGTTTTGGAAAGTGTTGCGAGAAGTGTTTGTGCCATCTAGTGGTTTGGAGGAAAATAAATCAGTGGAGCCTTTAGCCCCGTTGTATCTTATTAAACAGGGAAAAACACCATCAGTGTTGAAAAGTTATTCAGTTATAGGAATCAGATTTCGATTATAATTTTTACTTAATTTTTCCTCTAAAGCCCCTTATCAGTGTTATCATGTTTTCCTGGTGTCTGACCCGACGGACCGTGTGAAGAAATGAACGACCCACCTATTACGCAATCATCGTGGACCAATGGCAGTTAGTAGGTGTTCATACAGAGAGTTTGCTTTGGTGAACTGTTTCAAACTACTGAAACAAACTTTGTTTTGGCCAGATTTCGTTCAAAATGATGTCACGCCATTTCCTTCTTAAATTTCGTATATCAGGGCCTTAACCTAACACTAACCCTTCCTGGCCTATAAACACCTTTGCTTGTGGGAGGGCATTATGCAAATGTGTCACATGACGATGATGTAATGGAAGTAATGGAAGGACTAAGATGTTTCAGGAGCAGAGTTTTCTTTAACTCACTTTGGTGTGAACTTTGCTTTATAACTATGCATATCATTTACATGCTTTATCATACACTAAAGGAGAGGAAAAAAAAAAAAAAAAAGGTAAGGTTTATCTAGATATTCGTAATAACATATTTTAAGAATAAAAGATGAGAAAGTATCATGAATTAATTTTTTTATTTATTGACGAGCAACATGTGCAGATTCCATTCCCTCTCGTAGAGGTGTTTAGGAGCAACATAGAGCTTAACAAATATAGCATTCCTGTGAAATAAATATAAATAAAAAACAGAACAGTCTTTATCAATGGAAAATAACCAAATGTCATACAACACTGCATAGTCTTCACTTTATAAATGAAATATAGATGAATCCTACTAAGTCTACTGAAGAGCAGTGAGCGAGTTTCTCTTTGTCTTTAGTTTTAACACTGAACACAGACGGCCGCAGGTTTATTAGGCCTCTGTCTCTTTAATACCTAATGCACGGATCCGTCATACTGATACACATGCAACTTATTTCCCAACTGTTTATGTTCACTTTAAACATAACTGTGTTTAATTGAATACTCACCACGCTGGCCTGTTTGCGTTATTCTGTTTCCCAGCTATGTTAAACACCAAACACAACAGCTTAGCAAAACAGTAACCAACAAAAAACGTTCAAATACTGGGCTACAGGGCCGGCCCGAGGCATAAGCGAACTAAGCGGCTGCTTGGGGCCCCCTCGCCACCAGGGGGCCCCCAAGCGTTTTTTTTTTTTTTTTTTTTTTTTTTTTTTACATATTAATTAACTTAAACAAGTGACATAAATGAATAAATGGATTAATATTTCAAGAAAAGAAAATTCTGATTTCATGGTCAATAGACCTGCCTACAACTGCTGCTGTGTCTGCCAGTGTTTGAGTCATATGAATAACCTCGCGTGCATAGACAATTCGTGCGCAAAGTCACGGTAATGTTAAACCATGTCACAAAAATTTGATTTGATCAATGATTTATCCTTTAAGATTAATGATATTCAGAACAGAACAAGAATAAAAAAATAACTATAAATAAGCCAAAACGAAATAATTTAAAGCGAAAGTGAAAGCGGCGTTGGGCTCACGTATCTCTCTCATTAGAATCAAAATGTTTCAACATTCGCGATGGATTTGGATGGCAAACTATTCTTTATTATAGGCTTCTTTGTACTTCACCCACGTTCCAATATCGAGGGAAAAAATCAATCTCTTCACATGCGCAAAAATGTGCTTGAAATCCAATATCGAGGGAAAAAATCATTCTCTTCACATGCGCAAAAATGTGCTTGGAAACATCACAGTGGAGCGGTGCTTAGGCTACGCAGCGCTGAATGGTATGAATTGTAGGCTACTACTGACTATTTAAACAGAGCAGTGTAATTTTTATATTTTAGGTTGACTATTTTATTATTATATTTTATTACGGCTATAACGAACAGGCTGCGATGTCATTGCAATGCTGGAATATGTTGGAATATGTGTGTGTGTGTGTGTGTGTGCGTGTGTGTGTGTGAGGCGCGGGCGCGATCGAACAGTGGAAACATAAAAACATACTCCGTCATGTTCATACAAGACATCATTCATACTGCAAAGTGTTGCAAAATGTTGGAGGATATTTTGCAAATAATTTTTTTTATATGTTTTGTGACAGTTTGTTTTCAGAAGTTTCAAAGAGTTAGTAAAAGAGTAAAGAAAAAGTTAAAACATTTTTATTTAAGTATCTATTTTTTATTACTTTTTTTTTATTAATACATAACCTCATTGTATTAATTTATAATGTAACATTATAGAGTGACATTGTGTCAATAATCGTCAAGCACAGGTGACTCCGCGTGGTGGGAGGGGGCCCCCAAATCAAATTCTGCTTAGGGCCCCCAAAAGGCTCGGGCCGGCACTGCTGGGCTAGAAAAACACGTGAATGTAATATAGCTCTGGAAACTGATGATTGCTTGACAAGATTTCTGTGCAAAACAGCGAATTAAAGAAGGACCCATGCGCCGCAACAGCCACAAATATCAGTTCTGCAGGATTTGTTGAGGATGCGATGCCTTTTCATTTGTATTAATTTTAACATGATATATTTGTTGATTTATTTCTTCATGATAGATTATTAATGTATTTGAAATTAACTCACTGTTTTTGTCATGTTTGTAGTAAAATACTCCCTGTGTCTGTAAATAGGCTAGCTGATTGTGTGCAGGTTCTCCTCAACATTAACGAAATCTTTGACGTGTATAATGTGATGATACCATTACTGGGACAACAGGAGCGCTCCTGACCTTCCTCTCCTGACAGCCTGACGCTTTGCACATGTGGGATTTTGTGATGTGTCCACCTGAGTTTGTGGCCTTTCAACAAAGTTCAACTGGATCCCATGTCTGGCTAATGCAAGTTTAATTGACTTATTGATCATGAGCTTCCAGCCTACAGTCAATAACCCGCTTCGAGACAGGCGGTCTCCTTCACCAAGCGCACAGTGTGGGAGGTCAGATTGTTTTATACGTGTTAAACTGAGATTTCCTCTTGTAACCGCCTCCGCTCTGCAGGCCTCAGGAAAACCTAATCTGGATTTTGAGACTGGATTAATTCAGTTCCTCTGATAGGACACAAGAAAACATAATGCATTTCTTCTCAGGATTTGTGGTGGTTTATGTATGTTTGCAGCAGATGTGTCAGAAATAAAAGTAGCACTTTACCATAAGGTCTCATTAGTTAACGTTAGTACTGCATTAACTAACAATGAGCAATATATTTAGAGCCACATTTAATATATTCAATAAATAAATATATTTAGAGCCAGATTTACTAACAGCTCGCTCCAGCACAAACCTTCTATTGGCGTCATTAAACTACTGTCAGGATTCACTAAAGACACGCAGTGGTAAATGAGTGCTGAAAAGGTGAGGACAGGGTTATTTCTGCAGATTATGTTATTGCATGTCCATTTGTAGGACTTTCCCTTTCAGATGCAAAATGTATGGGAGAAGAGTATTTAAATGAATCACGCAAGGTTTGCGCTGGTCAATTTACTGGTATTTGCACCATTATTTACCACTTAAAAAAAGCATGTTTAAAACCAGATGGTAATTTGCTCTGCTCTTGGTAGATTGTGTTGGTCATTATGGAAATAATTTCTAATTCAGAGTATGAGTAGAGTATTAGTAGACTGTTAGGTTAGGGTTAGGGTTAGGGTTAGTAGAATAAGTTGTCATGTACCTGTAAAGTTACTTATAGTCCGTGGAATGTCTAAAGGGAACCATCAAAATAAAGTCTAACCAAAACTGACATTCGCTCCTCGAGAATTTCAGTCAGTATTTAGAGCCGGTCCCAGCACAGAGACGCTCTTTTAAAAGTTGTAAATTATTTAGTAGCTGTTTGACTCTGGGCTGTCTGTCATTTTAAATCACATTAGATCTCAGCACTTTTAATTAGATCTTCTACACCGTTGATCACTCAATTCCCTACACATTTAATTTATTTGTATCGCGCTTATTGCTAACAATGTACTAATTTAAGTACAAACAATGAGCTCATTGAAGTAATGATTACCAGTTGTGAACATAATAAAATGTAGCATTGGTGCATGTTGATTGACAGTTAGCTTCATCTGAAGTCCTCGCAGGAGTTACGGTCTCGTCAAGTCTTCATGAGAGGCTGGATCCAAACTGGAGCTGATGTACATGGGCTTCCCGAATTAAACAGAAAAACAAATGGAAAATAATTAGCATAGGTGCTGTTCATCACATTAAGCAAAGATAATCATGTGCATTTGATCTGATATAACTGGAGTACAAGGTTATGAGGTGCATTACAGTGCTCTCCACTAATACTGGCACCATTGATAAATATGAACAAAGGAGGCTGTGAAAATAAATGTATATTATTTATCCTTTTGATCTTTGATTAAAAAAATTCACAAAATTCTAACCTATCATTGAAGAAAAAAAAAATAGAAAGTGGGGGGAAAATCTCATTATAAAATAAATGTTTTTCTCTTGTTCACGTTGGGCACAATTATTGCAACCTTCTTTTGCCAAGATAGCAGCTCTGATCAGAAACCATTCCTCCGTACAGAATCCCTCAGATCCTTCATTCCTCCGTACAGAATCCCTCAGATCCTTCATTCCTCCGTACAGAATCCCTCAGATCCTTCATTCCTCCGTACAGAATCTCTCATATCCTTCATTCCTCCGTACAGAATCTCTCCGGATCCTTCATTCCTCCGTACAGAATCCCTCAGATCCTTCATTCCTCCGTACAGAATCTCTCCGGATCCTTCATTCCTCCGTACAGAATCTCTCCGGATCCTTCATTCCTCCGTACAGAATCTCTCAGATCCTTCAATTCCTCCGTACAGAATCTCTCCGGATCCTTCATTCCTCCGTACAGAATCTCTCCGGATCCTTCATTCCTCCGTACAGAATCTCTCCGGATCCTTCATTCCTCCGTACAGAATCTCTCAGATCCTTCAATTCCTCCGTACAGAATCTCTCCGGATCCTTCAATTCCTCCGTACAGAATCTCTCCGGATCCTTCATTCCTCCGTACAGAATCTCTCAGATCCTTCAATTCCTCCGTACAGAATCTCTCCGGATCCTTCATTCCTCCGTACAGAATCTCTCCGGATCCTTCATTCCTCCATATAGAATCTCTCCAGATCCTTCATTCCTCCGTACAGAATCTCTCCGGATCCTTCATTCCTCCATATAGAATCTCTCCAGATCCTTCATTCCTCCATATAGAATCTCTCCAGATCCTTCATTCCTCCATATAGAATCTCTCCAGATCCTTCATTCCTCCATATAGAATCTCTCCAGATCCTTCATTCCTCCATATAGAATCTCTCCGGATCCTTCATTCCTCCGTACAGAATCTCTCCGGATCCTTCATTCCTCCGTACAGAATCTCTCAGATCCTTCATTCCTCCGTACAGAATCTCTCAGATCCTTCATTCCTCCGTACAGAATCTCTCCGGATCCTTCATTCCTCCGTACAGAATCTCTCCGGATCCTTCAATTCCTCCGTACAGAATCTCTCCGGATCCTTCATTCCTCCGTACAGAATCTCTCAGATCCTTCATTCCTCCATACAGAATCTCTCAGATCCTTCATTCCTCCGTACAGAATCTCTCCGGATCCTTCATTCCTCCGTACAGAATCTCTCAGATCCTTCATTCCTCCGTACAGAATCTCTCCGGATCCTTCAATTCCTCCGTACAGAATCTCTCCGGATCCTTCATTCCTCCATACAGAATCTCTCAGATCCTTCATTCCTCCGTACAGAATCTCTCCGCATCCTTCATTCCTCCGTACAGAATCTCTCCGCATCCTTCATTCCTCCACACAGAATCTCTCCGCATCCTTCATTCCTCCACACAGAATCTCTCCGCATCCTTCATTCCTCCGTACAGAATCTCTCCGGATCCTTCATTCCTCCGTACAGAATCTCTCAGATCCTTCATTCCTCCGTACAGAATCTCTCCGGATCCTTCATTCCTCCGTACAGAATCTCTCAGATCCTTCATTCCTCCGTACAGAATCTCTCCGGATCCTTCATTCCTCCGTACAGAATCTCTCAGATCCTTCAATTCCTCCGTACAGAATCTCTCCGGATCCTTCATTCCTCCGTACAGAATCCCTCAGATCCTTCATTCCTCCATATAGAATCTCTCCAGATCCTTCATTCCTCCGTACAGAATCTCTCCGGATCCTTCATTCCTCCATATAGAATCTCTCCAGATCCTTCATTCCTCCACACAGAATCTCTCCAGATCCTTCATTCCTCCATATAGAATCTCTCCGGATCCTTCATTCCTCCGTACAGAATCCCTCAGATCCTTCATTCCTCCATATAGAATCTCTCCAGATCCTTCATTCCTCCGTACAGAATCTCTCCGGATCCTTCATTCCTCCATATAGAATCTCTCCAGATCCTTCATTCCTCCACACAGAATCCCTCAGATCCTTCATTCCTCCATATAGAATCTCTCCAGATCCTTCATTCCTCCGTACAGAATCTCTCCGGATCCTTCATTCCTCCATATAGAATCTCTCCAGATCCTTCATTCCTCCACACAGAATCTCTCCAGATCCTTCATTCCTCCGTACAGAATCTCTCCGGATCCTTCATTCCTCCGTACAGAATCTCTCAGATCCTTCATTCCTCCGTACAGAATCTCTCCGGATCCTTCATTCCTCCGTACAGAATCTCTCAGATCCTTCATTCCTCCGTACAGAATCTCTCCGGATCCTTCATTCCTCCGTACAGAATCTCTCAGATCCTTCAATTCCTCCGTACAGAATCTCTCCGGATCCTTCATTCCTCCGTACAGAATCCCTCAGATCCTTCATTCCTCCATATAGAATCTCTCCAGATCCTTCATTCCTCCGTACAGAATCTCTCCGGATCCTTCATTCCTCCATATAGAATCTCTCCAGATCCTTCATTCCTCCACACAGAATCTCTCCAGATCCTTCATTCCTCCGTACAGAATCTCTCCGGATCCTTCATTCCTCCATATAGAATCTCTCCAGATCCTTCATTCCTCCATATAGAATCTCTCCAGATCCTTCATTCCTCCACACAGAATCTCTCCAGATCCTTCATTCCTCCATATAGAATCTCTCCAGATCCTTCATTCCTCCATATAGAATCTCTCCAGATCCTTCATTCCTCCACATAGAATCTCTCCGGATCCTTCATTCCTCCACACAGAATCTCTCCGGATCCTTCATTCCTCCATATAGAATCTCTCCAGATCCTTCATTCCTCCATATAGAATCTCTCCAGATCCTTCATTCCTCCACACAGAATCTCTCCGGATCCTTCATTCCTCCATATAGAATCTCTCCGGATCCTTCATTCCTCCACACAGAATCTCTCCGGATCCTTCATTCCTCCATATAGAATCTCTCCAGATCCTTCATTCCTCCATATAGAATCTCTCCAGATCCTTCATTCCTCCACACAGAATCTCTCCAGATCCTTCATTCCTCCATATAGAATCTCTCCGGATCCTTCATTCCTCCACACAGAATCTCTCCGGATCCTTCATTCCTCCATATAGAATCTCTCCAGATCCTTCATTCCTCCACACAGAATCTCTCCGGATCCTTCATTCCTCCACACAGAATCTCTCCGGATCCTTCATTCCTCCATATAGAATCTCTCCGGATCCTTCATTCCTCCATATAGAATCTCTCCAGATCCTTCATTCCTCCACACAGAATCTCTCCGGATCCTTCATTCCTCCATATAGAATCTCTCCAGATCCTTCATTCCTCCATATAGAATCTCTCCAGATCCTTCATTCCTCCATATAGAATCTCTCCAGATCCTTCATTCCTCCGTACAGAATCTCTCAGATCCTTCAATTCCTCCGTACAGAATCTCTCCGGATCCTTCATTCCTCCGTACAGAATCCCTCAGATCCTTCATTCCTCCATATAGAATCTCTCCAGATCCTTCATTCCTCCGTACAGAATCTCTCCGGATCCTTCATTCCTCCATATAGAATCTCTCCAGATCCTTCATTCCTCCACACAGAATCTCTCCAGATCCTTCATTCCTCCATATAGAATCTCTCCGGATCCTTCATTCCTCCACACAGAATCTCTCCAGATCCTTCATTCCTCCATATAGAATCTCTCCAGATCCTTCATTCCTCCATATAGAATCTCTCCAGATCCTTCATTCCTCCACACAGAATCTCTCCAGATCCTTCATTCCTCCATATAGAATCTCTCCAGATCCTTCATTCCTCCATATAGAATCTCTCCAGATCCTTCATTCCTCCACACAGAATCTCTCCGGATCCTTCATTCCTCCACACAGAATCTCTCCGGATCCTTCATTCCTCCATATAGAATCTCTCCAGATCCTTCATTCCTCCACACAGAATCTCTCCGGATCCTTCATTCCTCCACACAGAATCTCTCCGGATCCTTCATTCCTCCATATAGAATCTCTCCAGATCCTTCATTCCTCCATATAGAATCTCTCCAGATCCTTCATTCCTCCATATAGAATCTCTCCAGATCCTTCATTCCTCCACACAGAATCTCTCCAGATCCTTCATTCCTCCATATAGAATCTCTCCAGATCCTTCATTCCTCCATATAGAATCTCTCCAGATCCTTCATTCCTCCACACAGAATCTCTCCGGATCCTTCATTCCTCCACACAGAATCTCTCCGGATCCTTCATTCCTCCATATAGAATCTCTCCAGATCCTTCATTCCTCCACACAGAATCTCTCCGGATCCTTCATTCCTCCACACAGAATCTCTCCGGATCCTTCATTCCTCCATATAGAATCTCTCCGGATCCTTCATTCCTCCATATAGAATCTCTCCAGATCCTTCATTCCTCCACACAGAATCTCTCCGGATCCTTCATTCCTCCATATAGAATCTCTCCAGATCCTTCATTCCTCCACACAGAATCTCTCCGGATCCTTCATTCCTCCATATAGAATCTCTCCAGATCCTTCATTCCTCCATATAGAATCTCTCCAGATCCTTCATTCCTCCATATAGAATCTCTCCAGATCCTTCATTCCTCCACACAGAATCTCTCCAGATCCTTCATTCCTCCATATAGAATCTCTCCGGATCCTTCATTCCTCCACACAGAATCTCTCCGGATCCTTCATTCCTCCACACAGAATCTCTCCGGATCCTTCATTCCTCCATATAGAATCTCTCCGGATCCTTCATTCCTCCATATAGAATCTCTCCAGATCCTTCATTCCTCCATATAGAATCTCTCCGGATCCTTCATTCCTCCACACAGAATCTCTCCGGATCCTTCATTCCTCCACACAGAATCTCTCCGGATCCTTCATTCCTCCGTACAGAATCTCTCCGGATCCTTCATTCCTCCGTACTGAATCTCTCCACATCCTTCATTCCTCCGTATAGAATCTCTCCGGATCCTTCATTCCTCCACACAGAATCTCTCCGGATCCTTCATTCCTCCGTACTGAATCTCTCCACATCCTTCATTCCTCCGTATAGAATCTCTCCGGATCCTTCATTCCTCCATACAGAATCTCTCCAGATCCTTCAGATTCCCAGCTCCATTTTGGTGCTTCTTCTCTTCAGTTCACTGCACTCATTTTCTAAAGGGTTTAATTCAGGAACTGGGACGGTCATGGCAGAAGCTTCATTTTGTGCTAATTGACACATTTTAGTGTTGATTTTGATGTTTTGGGATCATTGTCCTGATGGAAGATCCAACAACGGCCCATTATAAGATTTCTAGCAGAGGCCGTCAGGTTTATATTTTTTATCTGTTGGGATTTTCTAAATCCCAATATTTTAATCCCGATAAATTGTTATAAACTATTTCGAAATGACGTTTTTTCCATTAACCGATGTTATGCGACTAAAACTCATTTTTTTCCTTTCACGATAAGTCATTCCAAAAATCATGGCAACAGATGTTGGTAGGTTTACGTATATCACAGCCACTGCACTAGCCATCTCTCTATAAATTACAGAAACGTCTGTCTGTCTGTGTGT
This sequence comes from Vimba vimba, assembly GCA_022828995.1. Classification (NCBI taxonomy): domain Eukaryota; kingdom Metazoa; phylum Chordata; class Actinopteri; order Cypriniformes; family Leuciscidae; genus Vimba; species Vimba vimba. The sequence continues at coordinate 765,424 of CM040834.1, read as the reverse complement.
CTGTGTGTCTGTCTGTCTGTCTGTGTGTCTGTCTGTCTGTCTGTGTGTCTGTTAACCACATATCTCTCGAACCGTTAGTCCGATGGATTTCAAACTTGACAGGTGTCTCGCTACGGTCACGAGTAAGTGCAGTGCCAAGTTTGACGTTGTTTGGATGAGAAATGCTAAAGATATCGTTAAATATATCATTTTTAAAAGGTTGTGGTTTAAAAATAAACATTCTGACACTAGAGAGTTGTATCGGTCAAAGAAGCCCCAAGAAGGCTGTGGTTTAAAAATAAACATTCTGACATAAACACTCTGTCAGTTACACTGTTTACTTCTGAATATTATAGTTTGGTTCCAAAACGTGATAAATCCATCTATCTATAAATTACAGAAACGTCTGTCTGTCTGTCTGTCTGTCTGTCTGTTCCTCGCATATCTCTCGAACCGTTAGTCCGACTGATTTCAAACTCGACAGGTGTCTCGCCACGGGCACGAGTAAGTGCAGTGCCAAGTTTGACATTGTTTGGATGAGAAATGCAAAATATATCGTTAAATATATCATTTTTAAAAGGTTGTGGTTTAAAAATAAACATTCTGACATTAGAGAGTTGTATCATTCAAAGAAGCCCCAAGAAGGTTGTGGTTTAAAAATAAACATTCTGACAATCAGTCAGCTACACTGTTTACTTCTGGATATTATAGTTTGGTTCCAAAACGTGATAAATCCATTTTGATTAATTTGAGTAAAAATGTGTTTTCTTTACCAAGAAACCAACAATTACTAAAAACACAGACGAAAACTGATTTTGCACGGGCACTTTGCACTGCTCCCTGAATCAACACGCTTATTCATTTGTGGATGTAAACTGAATCTATATGTCAGCTATGCTGTTTACTTCTGAATATTATGTTTCATTCTGGTGCGCTTAGCCTATGCTATTCACCAACTAAACATATCCTATTCAATGCGTTCACAGTCTCTTTCACGGGCATCATTTGTAGTAGCCCATTTTGCTGTGCAATTGTAACAATGAGCATTCAATCACACCAAACCAACTAAAAACACACACAAAAACTGATTTTGCACGGGTATTTTGCACTAGTTATTTTTAATCGAAGGAGACATAGGCGTGTTTTCCAACATTAATGCCAAGGAAAGACCCTTATACTGGGACCGGCACATTTGAGGAGTTTCTGGGTGTTTCTCCCTCATATCGGCTTCAAGCTCTTGATAAATTGTAGCATTTCTGTGTTGTTTAGGATCCAGTATTCCTGTGAGACTTTTGTCTGTTATGAGTTTAATGAAGAACTCTCGTCTTCTGTTCAAACATACCGTGCTGCCTTTAAAGAATGATCGACTTTACGTACGTCAGGTGACCTGTAAATGCGAAAAAACTGTTTCCATTGCAGTTTTGTGAAATATTCTTTTTTCGAATTGCGAAAAACCACCTCATGCGAGCGTAAAATCTTTTTTGTGATTTATGGGAGTTTTTGCGAAAAGACGTTTCCAATGGGCATATTTTCAATTCGCAATTTGAAGGGTAATTGAAACGCGGCTACTTACAGACTGGGAAGAGAGGAGCTACAACAATGGAGAATATGGGGAAAATAATCAACATTCAAGCAGGAAAACCTGTTCTAGTAGAGCCCAAAAACAACATCAAGACTTTGAAAAAGGGCAGTATAGGTCTTCTTTAAAATGAATGTCTAAGACTTTTCACAGTATATGAGGTAGGCAATGACCAGTTAAAGGGTTAGTTCACCCCAAAATGAAATTTCTGTCATCAATTACTCAGCCTCATGTTGTTCCAAACCCGTAAGACCCGTAAGAATACTTTGTGTGCCCAAAAAAAACGAAAATAATGACTTTATTCAACAATTTCTTCAATATTAGTCTCCTACACTGATCACGAAATAAACACAGTGCAGCGCTTCTGGGTTTTACGTCAGAATGCTGGCTCATTATTGGCCGACGCTGGTCACGTGAGCACCACGACGCATGCGTGTGACGCTGACGCAGGAGCAGCCAATAATGAGCACTGTATTTACAACGTAGACAGCATAGGAGACTGATGCAGACGAGAAGAAATTGTTGAATAAAGCCGTTATTTTTTGTGTTGTTTTTTGTGCACAAAAAGTATTCTCGTTACTTCATAACATTAATGTTGAACCACTTTGAACCACAATGTCTTTACTTCCTATCTGGACCGTTGCAATGGCGTTGCTGTCAATGCAGGGCCAGAAACCTCTCGGATTTCATTAAAAATATCTTAGTTTGTGTTCCGAAGATGAACAAAGGTCTTACGGGTTTGGAACGACATGAGGGAGAGCAACTAATGACAGAAATTCCATTTTTGAATGAAATTGTAAACTAACCCTTTAACTAATGATTCCCATCTTCACTATAACTACACAACAGCTAGTAGATTTTGGACACTAACCACTCTTTTACGCTTGTAGTACAGCATGGATAAACTGAGTTGTTTCCTTCTGCACATGGCCAGGGTTTGATGTTTGTCTCTACAGCAAAGCAACTGCTCATGTCTAAACTTTACCTCTGAATGAGTGTCTTTGCTTCTTCCTCTTGTTTCTTGCAGTCTCAGCACAAATGCATTGTGATCTTTGCGCTGGTGTGCTGCTGTGCTCTCCTGATAGCATTAATATTCTCTGCTGTAGATGTGTGGGGCGATGACGACGACGGCATCACTGTAGAGAACTGTAGCAAAACCTGCCGGTAAGCAAAACTCACCCCTCGGACATTGACTATATCCAATTTTGTTGACAACCAGCTTACAACTTCTTGTGACCCACACTTGATATCTGCATACACTATACACTTGGTGAAACAACCCGAGGTAGACGAACTGACCCGGAAAAGCTAAGGGCAAAAAAAAAAAAAAACGGCCTGCTTAATTTGTGCCAGAACCAGCAGGACCCGGATTCAGCAGCTCTGAAATCTGATCCTGTACCTCCTTTGGGGGATCCCCTATCTCATACACCATTGAAAGATATTTGTTTTATGAACTGTGTACATATGTTCAGGAAAATTAAGTATAATAACGATAAATGTATAAAAACAGTCATTAATAAGTGGAAGAAAAGCCGCTACAAAGTGATTTGTGCCATGTTTAGTCAATGATTTATTGGATTTGAGTGCTATTTGCATTTATAACGCATTACAAGCAACATATCATATAGAGAATATATATAAACTTCGATGCAATTCTGTTATGTTGGAAGTGGTTTTCTGAAACTCATGCATGCAAGTCGCTATGGATATTTTCATATTTGAGTCCTCTTTAAATCTTTGCATGCAGAGCCAGCTTTTTCATGTTCTAGCTCATTAGCATGATTCACGAGTTCACACTTACATATAATTTGAAGGGGTAAAGTTTAATGCGTATTTGGCGTGCTGTCCGGAGGGAGGGCTCCGAGCTCGGAGTTCGGCCCGAACCCAGAGTACTCCCCCCGTATGTAAGTGTTTAGGACTAGAAGCGTGGAGAAGGGGTGGTGGAGGGATGCTGCAAAAAACTGTGAATGGAATGAGGTGAGAGTGCTGAGTATATATGCACCTCTTACCATTGATTGCTGAGTGCTCTCCACTGGTGTTAATTATCTGAACGTGCTCCTCCCGAACCTTGTTAATAAAACATCATTTGTTAGGTATTACGCATTATATCTTGAGGGTTATTTCTGTTGTTGGACATCGTTTTATTAAATGCTGTGAGTTACGGGGGGTTAAATGGCCGCTATGCTCATCCGTAAACACCTGCAAGCTCCCGCGTGCAAAATGGCTGTGACTATAAACAGACCTTTTGTTCGGCTTAATGCATAATGGCATGGTGTTTTACATGCACAACCGGTCAAAGCACGTCATTAGGATGTGAAAAAAAAGCATTTGAACTAATGCAAAACTCAAGATAATCTGCGTCGAGCGCATTCAATTTCTATGTTAATTCTGAGAGTATATTTGCATGTCTGTTTCCATCCAGGATTTCTTATGTGCATTTTCAAAATATGCGCATAAGTTCTGTTACCTTTCCTTGCCCCACTAAATTATGTTTTATTTACAAATTTTTGGGAGGAACACGTTCAAATGATCTATCCAATCAGCACGAGAGGAGGCCTACAGTATATACACTCACGTATGTTCCTTGACAGTTTTCAGCATTTGGTCCCACCCATCTGTCATAATGTCAGAGATCGAACTCTTCCCGTCTGATGACGAGTCCCTCCTTTCCCAGGATCCTTCACCACATTCCACTGATGCCAGGAGTCCTCGCGCTCCGCCGGACACTGCAACTGAGTCTCTGGCGCTACCGCATGGACGTCGTGCCGTTTCCTGAACTCCAAGATGCCGAGACTTACCCTCACCTCCACCAGCAAGACACCCACCAGCATTTCCAGCGTCCTCCTATGCCTCGGCCCATCCAACAATCCCTGCAATGGACAGTGCTAAGTTTAAGACAAGCGCTCATCGACTCTGATGTCCATTTCTCTAGGAGAATGAATAAAGCTCAATTATATGACCTGTCTGTTTCCCTACAATCAGCTTTCCCTTCTCCAAAATCCACTCCACCCTTCAAGGTCGCTAACAAAGCGAGCAAGAATCGGAGGGCCCCGACTTCCCGTTCACAAAGAACACCGTCTCCTTCCCTCGCAAGACCGGGCCTTCATTGAGTATCATCAACTCTGGGCTTATCCCCAGATTCCACCACTTCCAGGACTCACTCTCCTCTTCCCTCCGCCCAGCTTCACAGGCGCCTTATTTTCCAGCCCTATTTCCCTTTTTCTACCCTCCTTGTTCCTCCCCAGGATCCAAGGGACGACCAAAGCGTGAGGCTGCCTCGGCAAGCGGCCTCAGCCCCGGCCTTTCTTCCTCCTAACACTCTCCCCCAAGCTAGATCTCATTTCACTCTCTCCTCTGGAAAGCGGAAGCCATCCCACCAAACGCTACCGCCTTGGAACCGCCAGCAACATCACAGCACAGATACTCACAGGTACGGATATTGATTTATCTTCCCTATTATTTTTGCTCCCTCCTTCTTTTTCAGACTGCCAAATTGACTGTCGTGACTTTTCAGTTACCTTAAAGAATTCAGCCAATAATCCATTATTTTAATTTACTTAATTACTTTCTTTTTCCGAATTTTCCATGGCCTTTAATCACTATAGCGAAATCATCTGCGCCGCATGTCCCCATAGGAGATGACAGCTGATTGATTATCTCGCAATAATTGCAGAGCTTGCATTATCTTACGGAGGATCTCACTTTCATACTTACCACAAGCTGTTCTCAGCAAAATGTGCTGTCCACGTAACATTGGAGAGGCTACCAGACAATTTTCAGGTAAAAAACGCTTAATAATCTCTCAGCCCCGTACAATTCCCTGTTCACAAGCAGAAACAGCCTTATCTCTCTCATGTAGGGTGGGCATTCCCCCCATTTTTCGAAAATGAAATTCAGGCCCTGAATGAATGTCTATAAAAATCCTGATTGGAGCATCCCTATAAATTATTCTACATGATAAAAAGAAGGCTTCAGATAGACCGGTATAGGTGATCATATCGGCAGATACTGCTTCCTGTGATCGACGATTGGTGATCGGCTCCAAAAATCCTGATTGGAGCATCCTTAAAGGGATAGTTCGCCCAAAAATGATATTTAAGCCATGATTTACTCACCCTCAAGCCGTTCGAGATGCATATGTCAATCTTTTTTCAGACGAACACATTTTCAGTTATTTTAGAAAATGTCTTAGATCTTTCAGTGGTTATAATGTGAAGCAATGGGGTCCAGCTGATTCACGTTCGAAAATGTACATGCATCCTTCTCAAAAATAATCCATCCGGCTCCAGGGGGATAAACGAAGGCCTTCTGAGGGTAATCCGTGCGGTTTTGTCGTAAAAATATACATATTTAAAACTTTATAAACTAAAATAACTGGCTTCCGGTGGCGGTCGGTGCGCGTTCTGGAGCCGGATGGATTATTTTTGAGAAGGATGCATGTACATTTTCGAACGTGAATCAGCTGGACCCCATTGCTTCACATTATAACCACTGAAAGATCTAAGACATTTTCTAAAATAACTGAAAATGTGTTCGTCTGAAAAAAGATTGACATATGCATCTCGAACGGCTTGAGGGTGAGTAAATCATGGCTTAAATATCATTTTTGGGCGAACTATCCTTTTAATAACTGCCAAACATGTTCCCGGGGCCAGAAATCAAATAGCTTACTCTCTCTCGCAATTCAGGCTGCTGGCACCAGAGTCGGACCCAACCCCAGTACCTCATTATCCAGAGCTGAAATTCCCCTAAACCACCCATTGAAACCCCTTCTTGACACCTCTCTCAACTACATTCTTCACGCTGTCTCTCCTAGAACCTTACAAACTAACTTGACTGCTTAGAGATGTCCTTTCACCTAACATAAAGCCTGTTTTTTCCACGATTTTTCTCTTCTCATTATTTTCTCATTTGTAACTCATCTAAACATCATTAAAACCTCCAAGCTGTCTCCATTAAGGGTAAAGTAAGCAGAATCTAATTTTTTTCATAAACTTATTTTTGGCTCACCCTCTTCCGAAATAACCAATTCACAAACATCCCCTCTTATCAAAGACAAAGAACCAAATCCAAAGATCCTAACCCACCCGCTGAGATGCCAGAAAACCCCTAACTCTACACATATTCCCCAAATGTATATCGACTCTCCACCTAGACTACAACTCCATCAATACCACTCGCACACCCGACGTAATGCTTATATTGGCTTTTTTCAGTTTTCTCAGATGCTCAGTACTCGCCATCACGTCCAGCATCAACCCAAAAATCCACCCCACAATTACAGATTTATCAGTGCTAGATGGCAAAACCATCTCATACTTCATTAAACAAATAAAGACAGACCAAATGAAAAAAGGCCATTTCATTTACAGTCTCCCATCACTAATTCAGCCGTACCAATCCCTAAATTTTTTCTCCACCGCTGCAGCAGTGATTTCCCTGTTTGATGATTCGAGAGCCCTCCCTATCCAGCTATTAACCCCCATCCTGCTAACGGCGCACCATCAGCCCTGCGCTCTGGAATATTTTAGTGCGGATTGTCAGTAATGTTCCAGGCAGCTGTCCCACTTTGGGTTTGCAATTTTTGGGGGGAGTTCTATTGATTCGGGCCAAAATGCCGAGATCAGAGCCCTCTCCTCGGACAGCACACCTAATGCGCATACTTCTTTTACTCTATCTGATTATGAGTGTGAACTCGTGAAATGATGTTTTATAAACAAAGTTCAGGAGGAACTCATTCAAATTATCTATCCAATCAGCACAAGAAGAGGCCTATATACACATAGCCGACTCACCTATGTTCCTTGACAGTTTCCAGCATTTCTCCACCACCCCGACTCCTCACTCTTGACTGGTTCCTATCACAGCCAGGGATACAGAGGGAATTCTCTGAGTTTGGGCCAAAATACAGAGCTCGGAGTTCTCTCGGGCTCACGCATTCTTCTTTTACTGATTATTTGTAAGTGTGAACTTGCCGGTGTAGTGCCAAATTCCGGTACCCAGTGAATTATGTGACACTAGTATGTGCTGTAGTAACGGTAGGGTTAGGATTAGGATTAGAATTAGGAAAAGGTCGGAAAAGCTCAATACAGTGCCTACTAGGGTCACAGAATTCGGCACAACACCAGATCCATCCCCCTATTTCCTGAAAATCTGTGATCTGAAAATGTATTTTAAATGAAATAATTTTTTCACTTTCACTTATCAAGATCATCCAAAATGTCATTGAAGTCCAGCATTCTCTTTAAATCTGATTCTGTTGTCACCTTATATGCCTCTTGTGTCGTTTTTTGTTTCAAGTTGGCTTTTCATATGTCTCAGTTTAGAAAATGAATGTTTACTCTTGCAATTTAGAAAGATGCACAGTTAAACATCAGGAAAAAGAGACTGAAGAACAACATCCAAGACTGTCAAATCAAGACAGCTTTACTTAAGAAGTTGCGCTGTTGTCAGCAAATTCACATCATTCTTCTGAAATTTCAAATGGACTGCAACTGGGAAAGAAGAAAAAAAATATTCTTAAAATAGTATAATACTAATCTAATCCATACTTGAACCTTGGCATTGTGAACTGCAAATCACTGGTGTTCCTCACTTGTAAATCACTTTTGATAAAAGTGTCTGTTAAATGACTATAGGTAAATGTATTGGTGTAAAATACCTGCATAATTCACCTCTGGCTCTCCATCCCATATATTACAAAGACTTTAATGGGAATTTATTTTAAAAAATGTGTTGGAATAGATCCAATGGTTGATGTCTACCAATTACAAAATAATGTAGTGTTCCCCATCTGTCAGTCACTACAATATTATGCCGACTGGTAAATGGGCTCCTGCAGGAAGGCGACGCAGCCTGACCCTCAGGCCGCTACACCCTCCAAACGTCCATCGAAGCGGCCCTGATATGGGCGGCCCAGAGATGAAGGACGCTGCACTGGACCAGGAGGAGGTGAATGCACCACTCCTTCCCCCTGAGTGAGAAGGGCCGGGTGGAGAATCTTCTGTTTCTTCTTTGAATCTTCTTTCTGTTCCGATACCCACATTTTCAATAAAAGAGCAGTTTCCGTAATCTGTGGGCCATACAGGGCGCAGTCTGACAGTGAACGACGCTATGCTTCCTCCTCCACAGTCCCCCCTTCTACATTCGCCACAAGCCAAGAGGTCGCAGTTTGAGGACGCTTTGCCTCCTCATGTGTCTCTGGCCCTCCCCTCGCGGGATCCTTGGAGCCAGGTAAGTGTCCACCACACTCACTGCCTCTACTTACGGATACTACGCTTCTGGGTTAGGTGCCAGCGCTCCTCCTCGCTGCCCCTCCGCAGGTATGTTGGTTGTCCCCTTGGCGCCGCTACCACAGAGCCTGGCTAGCACTTCCCAGCCCATCCCGCTGGCTCTTGGTGACAATCAGACTCGGCAACGTGATTCAGTTCACCAGGCATCTTCCCAGGTTCAGCGGCATCCTCTGTACCTCAGTCGCAGGCAAAGATTGCGGAACTGCGGTCCTGCTGGCAGTAGAGCCTGTCCCTCCAGCCAAAATGAAGCCAGGGTTTTACAGCCCTTACTTTATTAAACTCTAGAAAGGCAGTGGGTTACGGCCAATCTTGGATCGGCTAGTCTTAAACTGGGCTCTTCACATGCTCCCGTTTAAGATGCTTATGCAGAAACACATTTTCACGTGCATTCGTCCTCAAGGTTGGTTCGCAGTAATTGACCTGAAGGATGTGTACTTCCACGTCTCAGTTCTTCCTTGACGCAGATCATTTCTTCGGTTTGCTTTGAGGGTCAGGCACACCAGTACAAGGTCCTCCCCTTTGGGCTGTCCCTGTTTCCCTACTGCTTTACCAAAGTCATGGAGGCTATCTCGACAACTGGCTCATTCTAGCTCAATCTCAAGATCTGTTGTGCGGACACAAGGACCTGGTGCTCATGAACCTCAGCCATCTAGGGCTTTGGGTCAACTGGGAAAAGATCAAGCTCTCCCCCGTGCAGAGCATCTCTTTTCTCGGTATGGAGTAGGACTCTGTCAACATGATGAAGCGTGCACAGTCAGTGCTAAACTGCCTGAATACGTTCAGGGGAAAACAGCATTTCCCCTGAAGCAAGGCTCCCTGGTCACCCCGCTCGGGTTGATGCGTATGAGACCGCTTCAGCACTGGCTACACGTTGTTGTTACAACAGATGCCTCCAGACTGGGTTGGGGCGCTGTATGCAAAGGGCACGCAGCCTTGGGCCCTGGACGGGACCTCGACTGCAGTGGCACATCAGCTGCCTTGAGTTGTTTGCAGTGCTGCTCACCCTGCGCTGGTTTCGGCTGTTGCTTCAGGGCAAGCACACGCTGGTCTGGACAGTGGCATGCGCTGGTCTGGACAATCCCAACACTGCGACAGTTGCGTATAGAAACTGCCAACAGGGCTGTACGTTCACTTTTTTGCACATGGCACTGGTGCTACAGTGGATGAGAGTTTTGTAGCACAGGCCAAACAGTTGTAGCACAAGTAGAGGGGTGGGCGATATGGCAAAAATATCGTATCATGATTGTTTTCAGGAAAATCACAATTCATGATTTTATCATGATTCTTTTTCATGTTGGTTTTACTATTTTGCAAGTGACTGAGCAAGACAGCAAAAATAATTTTCCTATTTTAAAAACAAAGCCTTACAAGGTTACAAAATATATAATAAACAAGAATGGCAGCCATTTAGGCCAAAGTGGGTGAAGATAAAAATCTTTGTCATTATATTTTATCTTTGTTATTAAAAATAAGAAGAAAGATACACAACATAGTATACAAATGAAATAAACAGTGCTTTATTTTTTTCAGCCACAGATGTATTTAACAGTAGCATTCAAGAAAGAAATGTAATGAACAATTATAAAAATAAAACGCTATATACACTTCACTGTATAAATTATAAATTGATTCTCATTAAAGCTACTGTATTAAAGTTCTTCAGTCAAGAGTAGTGAGTGATCACCTAAAAATGAAAATTCTGTCATTTACTCATTCTCAAGTTGTTTTAAACCTGATGTTTATGTTGAACATAAAAGTTTTTGAAGAATGCGGGTAACCAAGCAATTGCTGGTCCTCAATGACTTCTAAAAGTATATTTTTTTTTCGTACTATGGAAGTCATTGGGGACCAGCAACCGTTAATACCCACATTCTTCAAAATATCTTCTTTTGAGTTAAGCACAAGAAAGAAATGAATACAGGCTTGGAACAACATGAGAGTGAGTAAGGCCTTGTCCACACGGACACGGGTATTTTTATAACCGTGACTTTTTTACGCGGTTCGGCCGTTCGTCCACATGGAAACGCAGTGAGGATTTTCAGAAATGCCGGTTGCACTGTTGTCATGTAGACAGTAAAACCGGGGGTTTTGCCTTGCGATGTCAGAGTGTGTTAGGCTTCTGATTGGCCAACGTGGCATTACGATTATGGTTATATCGCCGCCTGCTGGTGTGGCATGCTCTTGACAGCGCTTGATAGCGTGTTTTGCGTTTTCATGTAGACGGAGATTTCTTTTAAACCGAGCATGTGTGGACGGGATTTTTTTTTTAAACGCAGGAGGAAAAACTCCGGTTATAAAAATACCCGTGTCCGTGTGGACTAAAACTAAATCGTGACAAATTATTTGGGGTGAACTATCCCTTTAAGGACAAGCGAGAGCATGTTTGCTAGGTGCTGTCACTTTAAGACCTGCACGCATCTAGAAACAGACATCAGTTAACTCAAATCCGATTTTCTCTCAATTTTCGTTCACTTTAGACATAGCCAACTGTGTTTATGTAAACCTCATGTGTATTTGAAAGTATTAGCACAATCAGACGCGAAAGATAAAGTCCAGTTTGGCGCTGTTTGACAGTGCACGCGCTTCAGAAAAAGTGCATCATGTCAGAACAGAACGCCAATGAAATGTTTACCCGACAAAGCTTTAAAGCACGAGCATATATAATAATCAACTTTTGTGATTGCGAATAAGTGCAATGTCCTGTGAGTGTAACTCGACCGCTGCATTAACATGTGATGTCGAGTTTACAGTATTGGGACTGAGGCGCCAGAACTGCAGCTGATAGAATGTGCGCTGTAGCGCGATAACAGGCTACCATATTTCTTCAAAAGCAGATCATGGAGACATTAAATCGTCCACGATCAAAAATCGTGATATCGCATAAGCACAAGATTGTTTCATGTCTGAAAACAAACACAAGTAATGGAGTTTACAAAACTGTATCGCACACGTGCTACTGTGGTACATTTATTCATCGCACAGACCAATCTTTTCATAGGTCATATATGTGGCACTGTACAGCCCTGGCCAAGGCAGTGTACACTCAAGACGCATGTCACAACTCACCCGCCATCAAAAATAATATTAATAGAATTTTTGTAGTTGATGTATTTAAAAAAAAAAAGCCTGAGACTGTTAGCCGTACTCATGGCACATAATCCTTTTTCAATTGTATGGTCTTGATTATAAGGGTTTGTAAAGATATGATTTAGAGAGAGTATTGATTTTGAGCTATTTAGTGCTGGAGTGTGGGTCATGTGACCTTTTAAGATATTCCATTACACAGACTCAATATGCAGGCCCTGTAACAGGATAGGAATGTTGATCAAATCTACAGGGTTTAGCAGCAGAAAAGACATTAGCAGAGGCTTCTTCTCATCTGAGGACACTTTCAGTATAAGACAGAAGTTAAGTCCCTCTGGGGCCACTAATGATGCTTTAAGTGTTGGAGTGATGTGGTAATGCACAACTGGGATCGCAGTAAATCTCATTTCCCGAAGTCAATCTGGGACCTTGAACAGCCAACATACTTAACCACTAGACTACCACAACTCTCTTGAGAATTCTGTTTATTCTGTTTTAGCATCTATTCTCTGCAATAATTCTGCAGTTTGGAAAGATAAAGTGTAAAATTAAGGATGGGACAGCCATGATCATGAGTTCTCTTACGAGAGTTCTCTCGTACTGCGTTCGTAGAACGCTGCGGGAAAAGTCTCTTTTCACGAAATACTGAAGCAAAATTATCCTTAATTTTCATATTTGTAAAACGCATTGCGGCAGTGCACAGCCATGGCGAGACGGCTCGCTCACTCATTGGCTGTTCTGCGGCAACTGCATGAGCCTATCGAGCGAGGGCTGATGCAACATCAGACCAATGAGAGTGCTTCGCGCGCTCCTCGTCACATCCCGCCGAAACGGGTGTGGCCATCCCCTATAAAAGGAGCTCGAGTAGGCTGATTCAACTGATTTTCATCTCTTCAGCGAAGCTCACGCATCGCTGGATCACGGAGAAGCAAGCGTCGTCGAGGCAAGCTTTTCAGCGGGACGAGCCCTTGAAGCCGCTGGCCTTCGCCGCCTTCTACTGCCGTACCTGCTGCGCTTTCCGGCGCTTCATATCCTTTATCTGCTCTGTTCTGTGTGTGTGTGTGCAGTGTTCCCCGAACACTCACCCCTAAAAGAGCCGCGTCTTTTTCAAGATGCCATCCTGTGGCTCGTGCCGAGCCCCGCTCACCGAGGGAGACCGCCACGTTATTTGCGTCTCCTGTCTGGGCGAAGATCACGCAGCGCTCGCGCTCGCTGACGGCGGCTGCCCTCACTGCGAGCTTTTGCCCATGGCGACTCTGCGGACTCGCCTGGCGCAGTTCTCCGAGCCTGCGCCCCCCGCCGCGGTGCCGCGCCGTAAGAAGCGCCGCTCGCAGCGGGCCCCGGAACCCGCCTCTTCCCGACTAAGCTCGCCGGCTCGCCCGCCAGCTTCGCCGGCTTCCCCCGATGCACTTCCTGATGCTCAGCGCCCGCAGTCTGCCGCCGCTTCATCTGAGGAAGTTGTTTCTGAAGTCGAGTCGGTCGAAAAGGATTCCTGCTCTCTGCTAGCTTCAGGCAGTGAGGACTGGGCGAGCTCTGCGGATCTCACGCCTCCTGCCCGAAAGCCGTCGGCTAGAGCTAGCATCGAGAGGGAGCTCATGCGAGTACTCGCGTTGGCCGCGGCGAGCCTCGGCCTCGAGTGGTCTGCACCGGAACTCCCCTCGCGCACCCGGCTTGATGGTAGCTTCCTCCCTGGTGAGCGCACTTCTCCTGTGTCTAAGCCCGCTCCGTTTCTTCCTGAGCTTCATGAAGAAGTGGCGAAGGCCTGGAACGCTCCCTTTTCTGCACGAACTCGTTCGTCTGTATCCCCAGCATTTTCCTCCCTGGATAATGCTCAGGACCGAGGCTACCTCACTCTGCCGCCGGTGGAACAGGCGATAGCAGCCCACCTTTGCCCGCCCTCTGCTGGACGGCGGACTAAGCCAGCGCTGCCGTCAAAAGCCTGCCGCATGACGTCGTCGATGCTCGCGCGGATCTTCTCCGCCGCTGGGCAGGCGGCATCGGCTCTGCACACCATGGCCACGCTTCAGGTTTTTCAAGGCGATCTCCTCCGCAAACTGGACGAGATAGGACCTGAAGCTATCTGCATCGCGGACCTGAGAAGCGCGTCGGATCTTTCCCTCCGCGCTACCAAGGCTGCAGCACAAGCCATGGGACGCTGTATGGCTTCCGCTACCGTAGCCGAGAGGCATTTGTGGCTGACGCTCACGGAGATGGCTGATGCAGAGCGCAACGCGTTCCTCGACGCCCCGCTATCCTCCGCTGGCCTCTTTGGATCTTCTCTCTCCGAGCTCGTGGAGAGATTTTCCGAAGCCCAGAAAGCGTCACAGGCGTTCAAGCACTTCCTGCCGAAGCGCCCCAGTTCTGCAGCGGGCCGTGAGAAACAGGCCCCTCGGAGCTCACAGCCTCAGCCCCCGCCTTCGGCCGCCCCCTCACAGCGACAGCAGCGCAGCTCACGCCCTCGCTCTCGCTCTACTAGCCGCCGCCCCACTCACCGCGGGCCGCGACCAAGGGTTGTGTTGAAGCCGGAAGCCCCAAAGAAATCCTAGCACGCCTAGGAAAGCGCAGGTGTGTAAGCCCCGTTGCGACCGGGCCCTCACCAAAGCGCACCGCTGTTTCAGTCCCAGGAATTGCGACTGCTTCAGCGTTCTCAGCAGAGCACAAGCCCGCACAGCTGCCCGCTTGCCTGCACACAAAAGCCGTTTTTACGGCTACCCAGATAAATCCCGAAAAGAGTGTATTTTCTGGTGTCCCGGCCATGGCCGATGGTGCTATAAATGTAGTGTTGATGCCCACTTCTCTGTGCCCATCCCTACACACAAGCACAGCCCTGCACACAGGGCCCGTACTCATAAGATCGACGTAGTTCGATCGCGCCCCAAACATAGTCAAAGTGCCCACTTCCCAGTGCCCACAAACGCTATGTCTGGCAAGCCACAGGCTCCCTGTAAAAACGGGACCTGTGCGCGCCCGCTCTGTTCAAGCAGACAGCGCGGCCAAAGCAGTAAACGTGCCCGGTCCCCGCCCACGTTCACTTGTAGGCTGCATGAGTCCCATGAGACCTCCTCAGACCTCCCTCGCTCAGATAAGCACTGTAGCGCGGTCGAGGATGAGCGTTTTGCCCGCTGTATTACGCGCGCTCCCCGCCTCAAATGTCTCAGGCGTAACGCCTATGCTAGCGCCCCCCGAAGCGCCGCCGTCGCACAGCGAACAGAGCGCGCTTCGCATCCAACCCCTAGCCGGCCATGCAGACGCATGGGCCGCGCTTCCAGGGGTTTCGGACTGGGTGCTAGACATTATAAAGAGAGGCTTCTCGCTACAGTTTTGTCGACGCCCTCCACGCTTCACAGCGCGCGTCGAAACTACGGTGAATTCAGAAGTAGCACACCTACTTCGCGCCGAAATATCAAAACTGTTGAGCAAAGGGGCGATACAACATGTATCCCAAGCTCAAAGCGAAGGGGGGCTATACAGCAGATACTTCCTAGTCCCCAAAAAGGACGGTGGTATCAGACCCATACTAGATCTAAGACGACTAAACAGAGCTTTAGTGAAACGCAGTTTCAAAATGCTCACGACCAGCAAAATCCTCGCGCACATTCGCCGAGAAGACTGGTTTATGTCGATAGATCTAAAGGACGCGTATTTCCAAATACAGATAGCGTCACGCCACAGGCGATTCTTGAGATTCGCCTTCGAGGGTCGGGCATACCAGTATACAGTCCTGCCATTCGGCTTGTCCCTGGCACCCCGTACATTTACGAAGTGCATGGACGCAGCGCTCGCTCCCCTCAGACTCAGGGGCATGCGAGTGCTGAACTATTTGGACGACTGGCTGATCATAGCTCAATCACGATCTCAGCTCGTGGAGCACAGAACCATGTTACTCGATCACCTCGAGAATCTTGGTATCACGATCAATTGGACGAAGAGCTCCCTGAACCCCAGCCAAACTATATCGTTTCTGGGCATCGTTCTGGACTCTCGTTCTATGACGGCGCAGCTGTCACAACAGCGCGCGCTGCGCATACAGCACGCAGCGAGGTCCTTCCGCTGCGGTGCGATTATCCCGCTCAAACGGTTTCAGAGGATGCTGGGCCTCATGGCCTCAGCATCATCAGTTCTCCAGCTGGGCCTGCTTCGCATGCGCCCTCTGCAGTTCTGGTTGAAAGCGCGAGTGCCACGCGGAGCGTGGGCACTCAGCCGATTGCGCCTCAAAGTCGATCAAGACTGCGCAGCAGCCCTGAGACCATGGGCGGCGGGCGATTGGTACCGTTCAGGTGTAAGCCTGGGGACTTCCTCGAGAGTGAAAGTGGTGTCTACGGACGCATCCACCTCGGGATGGGGAGCGCTGCTCGAGGGCAGGCCGTTCTTTGGCCTTTGGTCAGAACGAGAAAAGCTCCATCATATCAACTGCCTGGAAATGCTAGCAGTTCACAACGCGCTGACGCGCTTTTGTCCCCACATCATGGACCAACACGTCGTAGTCCGCTCGGACAACACGGCCGTGGTGTCCTACATAAATCGCCAGGGCGGTCTCGGATCCAGTTCCCTTTTCAGGCTGGCCGAGCGCCTCCTTATATGGGCTCAGCGCAACCTGCGCTCGCTCAGAGCGGTGCATGTGCCCGGGACACTCAACCTGGGTCCAGACAGGCTGTCCAGGAACAACGTTCCCACGGGCGAATGGTCTCTACACCCACAAACAGTCCGGCTGTTGTGGCAGAGATTCGGCAGGGCGGAGGTGGACCTATTCGCGTCCCCAGAAAACGCTCATTGCCCCGTGTTCTTTTCGAAGAACGACAGCGCACTGTCCCACAAGTGGCCGCACTGCCCGCTATACGCGTTTCCCCCAGTCTCCCTCCTACCTCAGGTGCTGGAGCGAGTAAGGGAAGTCAGGTAGTTCGTGGACATGTTCCCATTCATTTAAGTTGCCATTGTCAGCGCAAGCAATCGGAGGGATCTCGGCTCCAAATGGACGCCCACTTGCCGCTAGAGTTAATGGTGAACTGGACACTTTGCGTTATCGAGGGGTAATGCGTGCTAATGCGTTGCATTGACCCTGGGGCCCTGGGTGGACACCTGTAGGGGGCGATCTCGCTCCACGGTGGTTTCCCCAGATGGTCAACGATGTCCACCGTGACATATGTCCTAAAACTGCCCGTATCATCCCCCTTACAGCCCGCCACCCCTCCCCCCACCCGCCCCACGCCATTGGCCGAAGTCATGGGATGGGCGGGGCTATCCACAGAGAGCCTTTTTGTCCCCTTCCAGATTAAACAAAGCCAGGGGGCGGGGATCAATCCCAAAAACGCCCTCTGACCACGGACAGCCTAAAAGTCCCCCTTACAGCCTATCTCCCGCCCACCCGCCCCACGCCATTGGCCGAAGTCATGGGATGGGCGGGGCTGTCCACGGAGAGCCTTTTTGTCCCCTTACAGCCTAAACAAAGCCAGGGGGCGGGGATCAATCCCGAAAACGCCCTCTGACCACGGACAGCCTAAAAGTCCCCCTTAATGCCCATATAGAGCTCCAAGCTCCGGGTGTGGGGCCACCAGTTACCCCAGAGTATGGAGCCCCAAGTCGGCTAGAATTTTGAGTTATGCCCAGTCAAAGATGGGACTTTGACCGGGTGTATCTTGGGAACCAAGCCGAGTTTGAGCTCCAAACTCCGGGTGTGGGGAGGTACCCATGGGCCCCCCATGACCCCAGAGTATGGAGCCCCAAGTCGGCTAGGATTTTGAGCTATGCCCAGTCAAAGATGGGACTTTGACCGGGTGTATCTTGGGAACCAAGCCGAGTTTGAGCTCCAAACTCCGGGTGTGGGGAGGTACCCAAGGGCCCCCCATGACCCCAGAGTATGGAGCCCCAAGTCGGCTTGGTTTCGGAGTTATGCCCGGTCAAAAACAGCATCCCACCTGCAACCTATTTAGTTACAGATGGGACTTCAAAACATCCCACCTGCAAGTTATTGGACAGAGCCCCTGTGCGCTCCCCGTGGACAGTGATATTTTATGCAAATTTTGCACAATTAATGGGTGAAATGTACATTAGTGTGTTGTACAGTGTCCCCTGACTGGAGTACAGTAGGTTTGACCCCAAGCAACCGCTTTTATTATGAAATATGACCCTTTAATGCAATGTCCACGGACAGCGCACAGGTGCTCCGTCAAATAAGCTGCAGGTGGGATGCTGGGTTTCGACTTAGACATTTTCAGCGGTTGAATCCCTGTAAGGAATTGGGGATTTCAGCATATGTGCTGAAATCCCCAATTGGTTACAGGGATTCAACCGCTGAAAAAGTCTAAGTCTAAACCCAGCATCCCACCTGCAGCTTATTGGACGGAGCACCTGTGCGCTCCCCGTGGACAGTGATATTTTATGCAAATTTTGCACAATTAACGGGTGAAATGTACATTAGTGTGTTGTACAGTGTCCCCTGACTGGAGTACAGTAGGTTTGACCCCAAGCAACCGCTTTTATTATGAAATATGACCCTTTAATGCAATGTCCACGGACAGCGCACATGGGCTCCGTCGAATAACTTGCATGTGGGATGCTGGGTTTCGACTTAGCCATTTTCAGCGGTTGAATCCCTGTAAGGAATTGGGGATTTCAGCATATGTGCTGAAATCCCCAATTGGTTACAGGGATTCAACCGCTGAAAAAGTCTAAGTCTAAACCCAGCATCCCACCTGCAGCTTATTGGACGGAGCCCCTGTGCGCTCCCCGTGGACAGTGATATTTTATGCTAATTTTGCACAATTAATGGGTGAAATGTACATTAGTGTGTTGTACGGTGTCCCCTGACTGGTGTACAGTAGGTTTGACCCCAAGCAACCACTTTTTTTTTATGAAATATGACCTTTTAATGCAATGTCCACGGACAGCGCAAAGGGCCTCCGTCGAATAAGTTGCAGGTGGGCTCCGAACTTTGAACGGCCATATCTCGGGGACCCGGCCGGCTAGCGACACCAAACTCGGGTCAAAGTAGGGTCCCGAGGGGCCCTCTCCAACGGGCCCTATCCCGAGTCTCTAGCGCCCCCACGGTCCGAGATACGGGGCCCAACAGGAAAGGGTGCACTTGAGAAGGAAGGGTCCCAGTGGCCCGGGACTCTGGTGTCTGAGAGGGCCCCTAGGGGCCCCTCACCACCCCAAAGGACGATCCGCTGGGACACGCCCTTTTCGAGATATTGAGCATTTTGTCTAAAAGTCCCTTATGTATAACCGGGTGTATCTTGGGAGTTAAGCCGAATTGGAGCTCCAATCTCCGGGCACTAGGAGGGCCCTTAGGGCCCCTTCTGACCCCACCGTCCCCAGCTCATGGGACTTTCCAGTTCCGAGATACGGCCACTTCCGGTCCAGCTTTGACCGGGTGTATCTTGGGAACCAAGCCGAGTTTGAGCTCCAAACTCCGGGCGTGGGGAGGGACCCAATGGCCCCCCATGACCCCAGAGTTTGGAGCCCCAAGTCGGCTCCGTTCCCGAGATATATCCACTTCCTGTGGAACTTTGACCGGGTGTATCTCGGAAAGCACGCCGACTTTGAGCTCCAAACTCCGGGTGTGAGGAGGTACCCCTGGGCCCCCTATGACCCCAGAGTATGGAGCCCCAAGTCGGCTTGGTTTTGGAGTTATGCCCGGTCAAAAACAGCATCCCACCCCCAACCTATTTAGTTACAGATGGGACTTCAAAACATCCCGCCAGGAAGTTATTCGACGGAGCCCCTGTGCGCTCCCCGTGGACAGTGATATTTTATGCAAATCTTGCACAATTAACGGGTGAAATGTACATTAGTGTGTTGTACAGTGTCCCCTGACTGGAGTACAGTAGGTTTGACCCCAAGCAACCGCTTTTATTATGAAATATGACCCTTTAATGCAATGTCCACGGACAGCGCACAGGGGCTCCGTCGAATAACTTGCAGGTGGGATGCTGGGTTTCGACTTAGCCATTTTCAGCGGTTGAATCCCTGTAAGGAATTGGGGATTTCAGCATATGTGCTGAAATCCCCAATTGGTTACAGGGATTCAACCGCTGAAAAAGTCTAAGTCTAAACCCAGCATCCCACCTGCAGCTTATTGGACGGAGCCCCTGTGCGCTCCCCGTGGACAGTGATATTTTATGCAAATTTTGCACAATTAATGGGTGAAATGTACATTAGTGTGTTGTACGGTGTCCCCTGACTGGTGTACAGTAGGTTTGACCCCAAGCAACCACTTTTTTTTATGAAATATGACCTTTTAATGCAATGTCCACGGACAGCGCAAAGGGCCTCCGTCGAATAAGTTGCAGGTGGGCTCCGAACTTTGAACGGCCATATCTCGGGGACCCGGCCGGCTAGCGACACCAAACTCGGGTCAAAGTAGGGTCCCGAGGGGCCCTCTCCAACGGGCCCTATCCCGAGTCTCTAGCGCCCCCACGGTCCGAGATACGGGGCCCAACAGGAAAGGGTGCACTTGAGAAGGAAGGGTCCCAGTGGCCCGGGACTCTGGTGTCTGAGAGGGCCCCTAGGGGCCCCTCACCACCCCAAAGGACGATCCGCTGGGACACGCCCTTTTCGAGATATTGAGCATTTTGTCTAAAAGTCCCTTATGTATAACCGGGTGTATCTTGGGAGTTAAGCCGAATTGGAGCTCCAATCTCCGGGCACTAGGAGGGCCCTTAGGGCCCCTTCTGACCCCACCGTCCCCAGCTCATGGGACTTTCCAGTTCCGAGATACGGCCACTTCCGGTCCAGCTTTGACCGGGTGTATCTTGGGAACCAAGCCGAGTTTGAGCTCCAAACTCCGGGCGTGGGGAGGGACCCAATGGCCCCCCATGACCCCAGAGTTTGGAGCCCCAAGTCGGCTCCGTTCCCGAGATATATCCACTTCCTGTGGAACTTTGACCGGGTGTATCTCGGAAAGCACGCCGACTTTGAGCTCCAAACTCCGGGTGTGAGGAGGTACCCCTGGGCCCCCTATGACCCCAGAGTATGGAGCCCCAAGTCGGCTTGGTTTTGGAGTTATGCCCGGTCAAAAACAGCATCCCACCCCCAACCTATTTAGTTACAGATGGGACTTCAAAACATCCCGCCAGGAAGTTATTCGACGGAGCCCCTGTGCGCTCCCCGTGGACAGTGATATTTTATGCAAATCTTGCACAATTAACGGGTGAAATGTACATTAGTGTGTTGTACAGTGTCCCCTGACTGGAGTACAGTAGGTTTGACCCCAAGCAACCGCTTTTATTATGAAATATGACCCTTTAATGCAATGTCCACGGACAGCGCACAGGGGCTCCGTCGAATAACTTGCAGGTGGGATGCTGGGTTTCGACTTAGCCATTTTCAGCGGTTGAATCCCTGTAAGGAATTGGGGATTTCAGCATATGTGCTGAAATCCCCAATTGGTTACAGGGATTCAACCGCTGAAAAAGTCTAAGTCTAAACCCAGCATCCCACCTGCAGCTTATTGGACGGAGCCCCTGTGCGCTCCCCGTGGACAGTGATATTTTATGCAAATTTTGCACAATTAATGGGTGAAATGTACATTAGTGTGTTGTACGGTGTCCCCTGACTGGTGTACAGTAGGTTTGACCCCAAGCAACCACTTTTTTTTATGAAATATGACCTTTTAATGCAATGTCCACGGACAGCGCAAAGGGCCTCCGTCGAATAAGTTGCAGGTGGGCTCCGAACTTTGAACGGCCATATCTCGGGGACCCGGCCGGCTAGCGACACCAAACTCGGGTCAAAGTAGGGTCCCGAGGGGCCCTCTCCAACGGGCCCTATCCCGAGTCTCTAGCGCCCCCACGGTCCGAGATACGGGGCCCAACAGGAAAGGGTGCACTTGAGAAGGAAGGGTCCCAGTGGCCCGGGACTCTGGTGTCTGAGAGGGCCCCTAGGGGCCCCTCACCACCCCAAAGGACGATCCGCTGGGACACGCCCTTTTCGAGATATTGAGCATTTTGTCTAAAAGTCCCTTATGTATAACCGGGTGTATCTTGGGAGTTAAGCCGAATTGGAGCTCCAATCTCCGGGCACTAGGAGGGCCCTTAGGGCCCCTTCTGACCCCACCGTCCCCAGCTCATGGGACTTTCCAGTTCCGAGATACGGCCACTTCCGGTCCAGCTTTGACCGGGTGTATCTTGGGAACCAAGCCGAGTTTGAGCTCCAAACTCCGGGCGTGGGGAGGGACCCAAGGGCCCCCCATGAGCCCAGAGTATGGAGCCCCAAGTCGGCTTCTTTCCTGAGATACGGCCACTTCCTGTGGGACTTTGACCGGGTGTATCTTGGGAACCAAGCCGAGTTTGAGCTCCAAACTCCGGGCGTGGGGAGGGACCCAAGGTCCCCCCATGACCCCAGAGTTTGGAGCCCCAAGTCGGCTCCGTTCCCGAGATATATCCACTTCCTGTGGAACTTTGACCGGGTGTATCTCGGAAAGCACGCCGACTTTGAGCTCCAAACTCCGGGTGTGAGGAGGTACCCCTGGGCCCCCCATGACCCCAGAGTATGGAGCCCCAAGTCGGCTTGGTTTTGGAGTTATGCCCGGTCAAAAACAGCATCCCACCCGCAACCTATTTAGTTACAGATGGGACTTCAAAACATCCCGCCCGTAAGTTATTCGACGGAGCCCCTGTGCGCTCCCCGTGGACAGTGATATTTTATGCAAATCTTGCACAATTAATGGGTGAAATGTACATTAGTGTGTTGTACAGTGTCCCCTGACTGGAGTACAGTAGGTTTGACCCCAAGCAACCACTTTTTTATGAAATATGACCTTTTAATGTAATGTCCACGGACAGCGCACAGGGGCTCCGTCGAATAACTTGCAGGTGGGATGCTGGGTTTCGACTTAGACATTTTCAGCGGTTGAATCCCTGTAAGGAATTGGGGATTTCAGCATATGTGCTGAAATCCCCAATTCCTTACAGGGATTCAACCGCTGAAAAAGTCTAAGTCTAAACCCAGCATCCCACCTGCAGCTTATTGGACGGAGCACCTGTGCGCTCCCCGTGGACAGTGATATTTTATGCAAATTTTGCACAATTAACGGGTGAAATGTACATTAGTGTGTTGTACAGTGTCCCCTGACTGGAGTACAGTAGGTTTGACCCCAAGCAACCGCTTTTATTATGAAATATGACCCTTTAATGCAATGTCCACGGACAGCGCACATGGGCTCCGTCGAATAACTTGCATGTGGGATGCTGGGTTTCGACTTAGCCATTTTCAGCGGTTGAATCCCTGTAAGGAATTGGGGATTTCAGCATATGTGCTGAAATCCCCAATTGGTTACAGGGATTCAACCGCTGAAAAAGTCTAAGTCTAAACCCAGCATCCCACCTGCAGCTTATTGGACGGAGCCCCTGTGCGCTCCCCGTGGACAGTGATATTTTATGCAAATTTTGCACAATTAACGGGTGAAATGTACATTAGTGTGTTGTACGGTGTCCCCTGACTGGAGTACAGTAGGTTTGACCCCAAGCAACCACTTTTTTATGAAATATGACCTTTTAATGTAATGTCCACGGACAGCGCAAAGGGCCTCCGTCGAATAAGTTGCAGGTGGGCTCCGAACTTTGAAGGGCCATATCTCGGGGACCCGGCCGCCTAGCGACACCAAACTCGGGTCAAAGTAGGGTCCCGAGGGGCCCTCTCCAACGGGCCCTAGCCCGAGTCTCTAGCGCCCCCACGGTCCGAGATACGGGGCCCAACAGGAAAGGGTGCACTTGAGAAGGAAGGGTCCCAGTGGCCCGGGACTCTGGTGTCTGAGAGGGCCCCTAGGGGCCCCTCACCACCCCAAAGGACGATCCGCTGGGACACGCCCTTTTCGAGATATTGAGCATTTTGTCTAAAAGTCCCTAATGTATAACCGGGTGTATCTTGGGAGTTAAGCCGAATTGGAGCTCCAATCTCCGGGCACTAGGAGGGCCCTTAGGGCCCCTTCTGACCCCACCGTCCCCAGCTCATGGGACTTTCCAGTTCCGAGATACGGCCACTTCCGGTCCAGCTTTGACCGGGTGTATCTTGGGAACCAAGCCGAGTTTGAGCTCCAAACTCCGGGCGTGGGGAGGGACCCAAGGGCCCCCCATGAGCCCAGAGTATGGAGCCCCAAGTCGGCTTCTTTCCTGAGATACGGCCACTTCCTGTGGGACTTTGACCGGGTGTATCTTGGGAACCAAGCCGAGTTTGAGCTCCAAACTCCGGGTGTGGGGAGGGACCCAAGGTCCCCCCATGACCCCAGAGTTTGGAGCCCCAAGTCGGCTCCGTTCCCGAGATATATCCACTTCCTGTGGAACTTTGACCGGGTGTATCTCGGAAAGCACGCCGACTTTGAGCTCCAAACTCCGGGTGTGAGGAGGTACCCCTGGGCCCCCCATGACCCCAGAGTATGGAGCCCCAAGTCGGCTTGGTTTTGGAGTTATGCCCGGTCAAAAACAGCATCCCACCCGCAACCTATTTAGTTACAGATGGGACTTCAAAACATCCCGCCCGTAAGTTATTCGACGGAGCCCCTGTGCGCTCCCCGTGGACAGTGATATTTTATGCAAATCTTGCACAATTAATGGGTGAAATGTACATTAGTGTGTTGTACAGTGTCCCCTGACTGGAGTACAGTAGGTTTGACCCCAAGCAACCACTTTTTTATGAAATATGACCTTTTAATGTAATGTCCACGGACAGCGCACAGGGGCTCCGTCGAATAACTTGCAGGTGGGATGCTGGGTTTCGACTTAGACATTTTCAGCGGTTGAATCCCTGTAAGGAATTGGGGATTTCAGCATATGTGCTGAAATCCCCAATTCCTTACAGGGATTCAACCGCTGAAAAAGTCTAAGTCTAAACCCAGCATCCCACCTGCAGCTTATTGGACGGAGCACCTGTGCGCTCCCCGTGGACAGTGATATTTTATGCAAATTTTGCACAATTAACGGGTGAAATGTACATTAGTGTGTTGTACAGTGTCCCCTGACTGGAGTACAGTAGGTTTGACCCCAAGCAACCGCTTTTATTATGAAATATGACCCTTTAATGCAATGTCCACGGACAGCGCACATGGGCTCCGTCGAATAACTTGCATGTGGGATGCTGGGTTTCGACTTAGCCATTTTCAGCGGTTGAATCCCTGTAAGGAATTGGGGATTTCAGCATATGTGCTGAAATCCCCAATTGGTTACAGGGATTCAACCGCTGAAAAAGTCTAAGTCTAAACCCAGCATCCCACCTGCAGCTTATTGGACGGAGCCCCTGTGCGCTCCCCGTGGACAGTGATATTTTATGCAAATTTTGCACAATTAACGGGTGAAATGTACATTAGTGTGTTGTACGGTGTCCCCTGACTGGAGTACAGTAGGTTTGACCCCAAGCAACCACTTTTTTATGAAATATGACCTTTTAATGTAATGTCCACGGACAGCGCAAAGGGCCTCCGTCGAATAAGTTGCAGGTGGGCTCCGAACTTTGAAGGGCCATATCTCGGGGACCCGGCCGCCTAGCGACACCAAACTCGGGTCAAAGTAGGGTCCCGAGGGGCCCTCTCCAACGGGCCCTAGCCCGAGTCTCTAGCGCCCCCACGGTCCGAGATACGGGGCCCAACAGGAAAGGGTGCACTTGAGAAGGAAGGGTCCCAGTGGCCCGGGACTCTGGTGTCTGAGAGGGCCCCTAGGGGCCCCTCACCACCCCAAAGGACGATCCGCTGGGACACGCCCTTTTCGAGATATTGACCATTTTGTCTAAAAGTCCCTAATGTATAACCGGGTGTATCTTGGGAGTTAAGCCGAATTGGAGCTCCAATCTCCGGGCACTAGGAGGGCCCTTAGGGCCCCTTCTGACCCCACCGTCCCCAGCTCATGGGACTTTCCAGTTCCGAGATACGGCCACTTCCGGTCCAGCTTTGACCGGGTGTATCTTGGGAACCAAGCCGAGTTTGAGCTCCAAACTCCGGGCGTGGGGAGGGACCCAAGGGCCCCCCATGACCCCAGAGTATGGAGCCCCAAGTCGGCTTCTTTCCGGAGATACGGCCACTTCCTGTGGGACTTTGACCGGGTGTATCTTGGGAACCAAGCCGAGTTTGAGCTCCAAACTCCGGGCGTGGGGAGGGACCCAAGGTCCCCCCATGACCCCACAGTTTGGAGCCCCAAGTCGGCTCCGTTCCCGAGATATATCCACTTCCTGTGGAACTTTGACCGGGTGTATCTCGGAAAGCACGCCGACTTTGAGCTCCAAACTCCGGGTGTGAGGAGGTACCCCTGGGCCCCCCATGACCCCAGAGTATGGAGCCCCAAGTCGGCTTGGTTTTGGAGTTATGCCCGGTCAAAAACAGCATCCCACCCGCAACCTATTTAGTTACAGATGGGACTTCAAAACATCCCGCCCGCAAGTTATTCGACGGAGCCCCTGTGCGCTCCCCGTGGACAGTGATATTTTATGCAAATCTTGCACAATTAATGGGTGAAATGTACATTAGTGTGTTGTACAGTGTCCCCTGACTGGTGTACAGTAGGTTTGACCCCAAGCAACCGCTTTTTTATGAAATATGACCTTTTAATGTAATGTCCACGGACAGCGCAAAGGGCCTCCGTCGAATAAGTTGCAGGTGGGATGCTGGGTTTCGACTTAGACATTTTCAGCGGTTGAATCCCTGTAAGGAATTGGGGATTTCAGCATATGTGCTGAAATCCCCAATTGGTTACAGGGATTCAACCGCTGAAAAAGTCTAAGTCTAAACCCAGCATCCCACCTGCAGCTTATTGGACGGAGCACCTGTGCGCTCCCCGTGGACAGTGATATTTTATGCAAATTTTGCACAATTAACGGGTGAAATGTACATTAGTGTGTTGTACAGTGTCCCCTGACTGGAGTACAGTAGGTTTGACCCCAAGCAACCGCTTTTATTATGAAATATGACCCTTTAATGCAATGTCCACGGACAGCGCACAGGGGCTCCGTCGAATAACTTGCATGTGGGATGCTGGGTTTCGACTTAGACATTTTCAGCGGTTGAATCCCTGTAAGGAATTGGGGATTTCAGCATATGTGCTGAAATCCCCAATTCCTTACAGGGATTCAACCGCTGAAAATGTCTAAGTCGAAACCCAGCATCCCACCTGCAAGTTATTCGATGGAGCCCCTGTGCGCTCCCCGTGGACAGTGATATTTTATGCTAATTTTGCACAATTAATGGGTGAAATGTGCACCGGTGTGTTGTGCTGTGTCCCCTGGGGGCTGTGCAGTAGGTTTGACCACCAACAACCACTTTTATTTATGAAAAATGTCCTTTTAATGCATTTTCCAATTTTGATGCAAAATGCAATTTTTAGGCTGTAAGGGGGACGTTTGGGCTGTCCGTGGACAGAGGGCGTTTTCGTGATCGATCCCCGCCCCCTGGCTTCGTTTATGCTGTAAGGGGACAAACGGGCTCTCTGTGGACGGCCCCGCCCATCCCGTGACTTGGGCCAATGGCGCGGGGCGGGTGGGCGGGAGATGGGCTGTAAGGGGGACGTTTACCGGCTGGAAATGTCCAAGTCGAAAACAGCATCCCACCTGCAAGTTATTCGACGGTGCCCCTGTGCGCCCCCCGTGGACCGTATGATTTTATGCTAATTTTGCATAATTAATGGGTGAAAATTACACCAGTGTGTTGTGCTGTGTCCCCTGAGGGCTGTACAGTAGGTTTGACCACCAATTACCACTTTATTTATTAAATATGACCTTTTAATGTAATGTCCATGGACAGCGCACAGGGGCTCTGTTACATAATCTGCAGGTGGGCTCCGAACTATGAATGGCTATTTACTCAAAGCTGCAACCAATCGGACGTCACCCAGTGTTTTTGGGCTTATATCTCAGCGAAAACAGCACCAAAAATCATGACACTGGTACCGTTCTTTTTAGTTCGACGAGACGGTTCCAGTGAGCTCATCTTCGCAGAGTTACGGCCGATTTAAAAAAAATTGCAGTGGGTTACCATCCATGGAACTGCATGCACTTGTAGGTGGGTCTGCCCAGACCGGGCCGCCCTGCTTCATACCCGGCTGGGATCCCCTTGTGCCGCAGCTCATCCTGGGGCTTGCTGGCATGAGAGTGTGCCCTGCAATGATGTTCTCCATTGAGGCTTGACTGTCAGGGGTTGACCCTGGGGCTTGAGCCTCTCTGAAGACCCCGATCTTGGGGCTGAATTCGTTGCGGCACCCTTTTGGTACCCAGGCACTCGGGACACCTTGGTCATCCCCGGGGAGAGTGGCCCATCTTGGGTCAAAAGCAGATTTAACCGCCTCCCCTGGAGGTCCATCTGGAGCTAAGACGGTCCTAAAATGGGCCCCTGGGGTTATGTAGGAGAGATACAAGGAGCAACTCAAGTCCTGGAGGGAGAGGGCCTCCAGGAGCAACCGAAGCCCAGCCAGGGTGCACTCTGGCTGGGCATAAATCCTGGAGGGAGAGGGCCTCCAGGAGCAATCCAAGCCCAGCCAGGGTGCACTCTGGCTGGGCATAAATCCTGGAGGGAGAGGGCCTCCAGGAGCAACCGAAGCCCAGCCAGGGTGAACTCTGGCTGGGGATAAAATCCTGGAGGGAGAGGGCCTCCAGGAGCAAGCCAAAATGTCGTGGTACCCGTGGGGCTCCAGGCACCCGGGACTCCTCCGCCTTCCCCGGGGAGGGTGGCCCATCCTGGGTCAAAGGCAGATTTAACCGCCACCAATGGAGGTCCATCTGGAGCTAAGACGGTCCTAAAACTGGCCTCTGGGGTTTCATGGGGGAGAGGAACTGTGGTGGAGGGACACACCACCCTCAACACACTGGCTTGAGTCCCCCACTCAAAGTCACTCTGGCTGGGGACAAAATCTAAACTGGGCCGTGCCATGGAGCTCTGGAAGTCCTGGAGGGAGAGGGCCTCCAGGAGCAATCCAAGCCCAGCCAGGGTGCACTCTGGCTGGGCATAAATCCTGGAGGGAGAGGGCCTCCAGGAGCAAACCAAGCCCAGCCAGGGTGCAATCTGGCTGGGCATAAATCCTGGAGGGAGAGGGCCTCCAGGAGCAATCCAAGCCCAGCCAGGGTGCACTCTGGCTGGGCATTGATCCTGGAGGGAGAGGGCCTCCAGGAGCAATCCAAGCCCAGCCAGGGTGAACTCTGGCTGGGGATAAAATCCTGGAGGGAGAGGGCCTCCAGGAGCAAGCCAAAATGTCGTGGTACCCGTGGGGCTCCAGGCACCCGGGACTCCTCCGCCTTCCCCGGGGAGGGTGGCCCATCCTGGGTCAAAGGCAGATTTAACCGCCACCAATGGAGGTCCATCTGGAGCTAAGACGGTCCTAAAACTGGCCTCTGGGGTTTCATGGGGGAGAGGAACTGTGGTGGAGGGACACACCACCCTCAACACACTGGCTTGAGTCCCCCACTCAAAGTCACTCTGGCTGGGGACAAAATCTAAACTGGGCCGTGCCATGGAGCTCTGGAAGTCCTGGAGGGAGAGGGCCTCCAGGAGCAATCCAAGCCCAGCCAGGGTGCACTCTGGCTGGGCATAAATCCTGGAGGGAGAGGGCCTCCAGGAGCAATCCAAGCCCAGCCAGGGTGCAATCTGGCTGGGCATAAATCCTGGAGGGAGAGGGCCTCCAGGAGCAATCCAAGCCCAGCCAGGGTGCACTCTGGCTGGGCATAAATCCTGGAGGGAGAGGGCCTCCAGGAGCAACCCAAGCCCAGCCAGGGTGAACTCTGGCTGGGGATAAAAATCCTGGAGGGAGAGGGCCTCCAGGAGCAAGCCAAAATGTTGCGGTACCCGTGGGGCTCCAGGCGCCCGGGACTCCTCCGCCTTCCCCGGGGAGGGTGGCCCATCCTGGGTCAAAGGCAGATTTAACCGCCACCAATGGAGGTCCATCTGGAGCTAAGACGGTCCTAAAACTGGCCTCTGGGGTTTCATGGGGGAGAGGAACTGTGGTGGAGGGACACACCACCCTCAACACACTGGCTTGAGTCCCCCACTCAAAGTCACTCTGGCTGGGGATAAAATCTAAACTGGGCCGTGCCATGGAGCTCTGGAAGTCCTGGAGGGAGAGGGCCTCCAGGAGCAATCCAAGCCCAGCCAGGGTGCACTCTGGCTGGGCATAAATCCTGGAGGGAGAGGGCCTCCAGGAGCAAGCCAAAATGTTGCGGTACCCGTGGGGCTCCAGGCGCCCGGGACTCCTCCGCCTTCCCCGGGGAGGGTGGCCCATCCTGGGTCAAAGGCAGATTTAACCGCCACCAATGGAGGTCCATCTGGAGCTAAGACGGTCCTAAAACTGGCCTCTGGGGTTTCATGGGGGAGAGGAACTGTGGTGGAGGGACACACCACCCTCAACACACTGGCTTGAGTCCCCCACTCAAAGTCACTCTGGCTGGGGATAAAATCTAAACTGGGCCGTGCCATGGAGCTCTGGAAGTCCTGGAGGGAGAGGGCCTCCAGGAGCAATCCAAGCCCAGCCAGGGTGCACTCTGGCTGGGCATAAATCCTGGAGGGAGAGGGCCTCCAGGAGCAAGCCAAAATGTTGCGGTACCCGTGGGGCTCCAGGCGCCCGGGACTCCTCCGCCTTCCCCGGGGAGGGTGGCCCATCCTGGGTCAAAGGCAGATTTAACCGCCACCAATGGAGGTCCATCTGGAGCTAAGACGGTCCTAAAACTGGCCTCTGGGGTTTCATGGGGGAGAGGAACTGTGGTGGAGGGACACACCACCCTCAACACACTGGCTTGAGTCCCCCACTCAAAGTCACTCTGGCTGGGGACAAAATCTAAACTGGGCCGTGCCATGGAGCTCTGGAAGTCCTGGAGGGAGAGGGCCTCCAGGAGCAATCCAAGCCCAGCCAGGGTGCAATCTGGCTGGGCATAAATCCTGGAGGGAGAGGGCCTCCAGGAGCAATCCAAGCCCAGCCAGGGTGAACTCTGGCTGGGGATAAAAATCCTGGAGGGAGAGGGCCTCCAGGAGCAAGCCAAAATGTTGCGGTACCCGTGGGGCTCCAGGCGCCCGGGACTCCTCCGCCTTCCCCGGGGAGGGTGGCCCATCCTGGGTCAAAGGCAGATTTAACCGCCACCAATGGAGGTCCATCTGGAGCTAAGACGGTCCTAAAACTGGCCTCTGGGGTTTCATGGGGGAGAGGAACTGTGGTGGAGGGACACACCACCCTCAACACACTGGCTTGAGTCCCCCACTCAAAGTCACTCTGGCTGGGGATAAAATCTAAACTGGGCCGTGCCATGGAGCTCTGGAAGTCCTGGAGGGAGAGGGCCTCCAGGAGCAATCCAAGCCCAGCCAGGGTGCACTCTGGCTGGGCATAAATCCTGGAGGGAGAGGGCCTCCAGGAGCAATCCAAGCCCAGCCAGGGTGCAATCTGGCTGGGCATAAATCCTGGAGGGAGAGGGCCTCCAGGAGCATTCCAAAATGTTGCGGTACTCTGTTGGGCTCCAGGCACTAGGGACTCCTCGGCCTTCCCCGGAGAGGGCGGCCCGTCCTGGGTCAAAGGCAGATTTAACCGCCACCAATGGAGGTCTATCTGGAGCTAAGACGGTCCTAAAACTGGCCTCCGGGGTTTCATGGGGGAGAGGAACTGTGGTGGAGGGACACACCACCCTCAACACACTGGCTTGAGTCCCCCACTCAAAGTCACTCTTGCTGGGGATAAAATCTAAACTGGGCCGTGCCATGGAGCTCTGGAAGTCCTGGAGGGAGCGGGCCTCCAGGAAAAATCTAAGCCCAGGCAGGGGCCACTCTTGCTGGGGGGATGAAACCCAGGCTGATCAGAGCGTGTTGGAGCTCTGGAACTCCTGGAGAGAGAGGGCCTCCAGGAGCAATCCAAGCCCAGCCAGGAGGCACTCTGGCTGGGGAGGGAGGTTGAAAATTATTACTGGAGTCTTAAGCGCCAGGGCAATCAAGGTAGTGACCCAAGCCAGAGAGGGTGCATTCAGGCTGGGGGCAGAGTTCGATCTCTGCCATGGTGGAGCTCTGAAAAACGTTATAGCTCCACGAAAAGACAGGCCCGAGCTGTGCAGGAGCTCTGGTTCTCTGAGTCTGGCAGAGGGTAGACCAAGCTGGGGGTCCCTGCCCGGAGCTCTGGTTCTCCGAGTCGGGCGTAGGGTGGACCTAGGTGGGGGTCCATGCCCGGGGCTCTGGTTCTCCGAGTCGGGCGTAGGGTGGACCTAGGTGGGGGTCCATGTCCGTGGCTCTGGTTCTCCGAGTCAGGCGTAGGGTGGACCTAGGTGGGGGTCCATGCCCGGGGCTCTGGTTCTCCGAGTCGGGCGTAGGGTGGACCTAGGTGGGGGTCCATGCCCGGGGCTCTGGTTCTCCGAGTCGGGCGTAGGGTGGACCTAGGTGGGGGTCCATGCCTGGGGCTCTGGTTCTCCGAGGCGGGCTGAAGCCGGAGAACCTCGGCCGGAGGGAACCAGAGAACCAGAGAACCAGAGCGACTGCCAAAACCTAAGTCGATTTTGGGTTACCAGTGGCCCGGTTCTCTGGTGGCGCGGGGTGGCTAGGTCAGTAATGCCCGGGCTTAAGTTTGGGACCCCCGGGTTCGCCTGGTGCGCGGGTGAGGGTGGAGGCCATGGTTGAGGGGTAGCTCTGGTTCTCCGAGTCGGGCAGAGGGTGGACCAAGCTGGGGGTCCCTGCCCGGAGCTCTGGTTCTCTGAGTCGGGCGTAGGGTGGACCTAGGTGGGGGTCCATGCCCGGGGCTCTGGTTCTCCGAGTCGGGCGTAGGGAGGACCTAGGTGGGGGTCCATGCCCGGGGCTCTGGTTCTCCGAGTCGGGCGTAGGGTGGACCTAGGTGGGGGTCCATGCCTGGGGCTCTGGTTCTCCGAGGCGGGCTGAAGCCGGAGAACCTCGGCCGGAGGGAACCAGAGAACCAGAGAACCAGAGCGACTGCCAAAACCTAAGTCGATTTTGGGTTACCAGTGGCCCGGTTCTCTGGTGGCGCGGGGTGGCTAGGTCAGTAATGCCCGGGCTTAAGTTTGGGACCCCCGGGTTCGCCTGGTGCGCGGGTGAGGGTGGAGGCCATGGTTGAGGGGTAGCTCTGGTTCTCCGAGTCGGGCAGAGGGTGGACCAAGCTGGGGGTCCCTGCCCGGAGCTCTGGTTCTCTGAGTCGGGCGTAGGGTGGACCTAGGTGGGGGTCCATGCCCGGGGCTCTGGTTCTCCGAGTCGGGCGTAGGGAGGACCTAGGTGGGGGTCCATGCCCGGGGCTCTGGTTCTCCGAGTCGGGCGTAGGGAGGACCTAGGTGGGGGTCCATGCCCGGGGCTCTGGTTCTCCGAGTCGGGCGTAGGGAGGACCTAGGTGGGGGTCCATGCCCGGGGCTCTGGTTCTCCAAGTCGGGCGTAGGGAGGACCTAGGTGGGGGTCCATGCCTGGGGCTCTGGTTCTCCGAGGCGGGCTGAAGCCGGAGAACCTCGGCCGGAGGGAACCAGAGAACCAGAGCGACCGCCAAAACCTAAGTCGATTTTGGGTTACCAGTGGCCCGGTTCTCTGGTGGCGCGGGGTGGCTAGGTCAGTAATGCCCGGGCTTAAGTTTGGGACCCCCGGGTTCGCCTGGTGCACGGGTGAGGGTGGAGGCCATGGTTGAGGGGTAGCTCTGGTTCTCCGAGTCGGGCAGAGGGTGGACCAAGCTGGGGGTCCCTGCCCGGAGCTCTGGTTCTCCGAGTCGGGCAGAGGGTGGACCAGGGTGGGGGGTCCATGCCCGGAGCTCTGGTTCTCCAAGTCGGGTAGAGGGTGGAGCAGGGAGGGGGATCCATGCCCGGAGCTCTGGTTCTCCAAGTCGGGTAGAGGGTGGACCAGGGTGGGGGGTCCATGCCCGGAGCTCTGGTTCTCCAAGTCAGGCAGAGGGTGGACCAGGGTGGGGGGTCCATGCCCGGAGCTCTGGTTCTCCAAGTCGGGTAGAGGGTGGACCAGGGTGGGGGGTCCCTGCCAGGAGCTCTGGTTCTCCAAGTCAGGCAGAGGGTGGACCAGGGTGGGGGGTCCATGCCCGGAGCTCTGGTTCTCCAAGTCGGGTAGAGGGTGGACCAGGGTGGGGGGGTCCCTGTCCGGAGCTCTGGTTCTCCAAGTCAGGCAGAGGGTGGACCAGGGTGGGGGGTCCATGCCCGGAGCTCTGGTTCTCCAAGTCGGGAAGACGGTGGACCAGGGTGGGGGGTCCCTGTCCGGAGCTCTGGTTCTCCAAGTCAGGCAGAGGGTGGACCAGGGTGGGGGGTCCATGCCCGGAGCTCTGGTTCTCCAAGTCGGGTAGAGGGTGGACCAGGGTGGGGGATCCATGCCCGGAGCTCTGGTTCTCCAATTCGGGTAGAGGGTGGACCAGGGTGGGGGGTCCCTGTCCGGAGCTCTGGTTCTCCAAGTCAGGCAGAGGGTGGACCAGGGTGGGGGGTCCATGCCCGGAGCTCTGGTTCTCCAAGTCGGGTAGAGGGTGGACCAGGGTGGGGGGTCCCTGTCCGGAGCTCTGGTTCTCCAAGTCAGGCAGAGGGTGGACCAGGGTGGGGGGTCCATGCCCAGAGCTCTGGTTCTCTGAGTCGGGCAGAGGGTGGACCAGGGTGGGGGGTCCTTACCTGGAGGGGTTAGAGTTAGAAAATGTCCAAGTCGAAACCCAGCATCCCACCTGCAAGCTATTCGACGGAGCCCCTGTGCGCTCCCTGTGGACAGTGATATTTTATGCTAATTTTTTACAATTAATGGGTGAAATG
The DNA here is from genome assembly GCA_022828995.1 of Vimba vimba. NCBI lineage: Eukaryota > Metazoa > Chordata > Actinopteri > Cypriniformes > Leuciscidae > Vimba > Vimba vimba. Next base: position 730,843 of record CM040834.1, on the reverse strand, counting down.
TATACCGGTTCGTTGTGCAGTGTCCCCTGAGGGCTGTACAGTAGGTTTGACCACCCATAACCACTTTATTTATGAAATATGTCCTTTTAATGCAATTTCCAATTTTGATGCAAAATGCAATTTTTAGGCTGTAAGGGGGACGTTTGGGCTCTCCGTGGTCAGAGGGCGTATTCGTGATCGATCCCCGCCCCCTGGCTTCGTTTATGCTGTAAGGGGACAAACGGGCTCTCCGTGGACGGCCCCGCCCATCCCGTGACTTGGGCCAATGGCGCGGGGCGGGTGGGCGGGAGATGGGCTGTAAGGGGGACGTTTACCGGCTGAAAATGTCTAAGTCGAAACCCAGCATCCCACCTGCAAGTTATTCGACGGAGTCCCTGTGCGCTCCCCGTGGACAGTGATATTTTATGCTAATTTTGCACAATTAATGGGTGAAATGTACTCCAGTGTGTTGTGCTGTGTCCCCTGAGTGGTGTGCAGTAGGTTTGACCACCAAAAATCACTTTTATTTATGAAATATGACCTTTTAATGTAATGTCCACGGACAGCGCACAGGGGCTCCGTCAAATAAGCTGCCGGTGGGCTCCGAACTTTGAACGGCTGTAGCTCGGGGACCCGGCCGCCTAGCGACACCAAACTCGGGTCAAAGTAGGGTCCCCAGGGGCCCTCTCCAACGGGCCCTAGCCCGAGGCTCTAGCGCCCCCACGGTCCGAGATACGGGGCCCAACAGGAAAGGGTGCACTTCGGAAGGAAGGGTCCCAGAGACTCGGGACTCTGGGGTCTGAGAGGGTCCCTAGGGGGCCCTCACCCCCCCAAAGGATGATCCGCTGGGACTCTTCCTTTCCGAGATAGAGGGCGTTTTGTCCAAAAGTCCCATATGTATAACTGGGTGTATCTTGGGGAACAAGCCGAGTTGGAGCTCCAAACTCCGGGCGTGGGCAGGGCCCTTAGGGCCCCTTCTGACCCCACCGTCCCCAGATCCTGGGCCCTTCCAGTTCCGAGATACGGCCACTTCCGGTCCAGCTTTGAGCGGGTGTATCTCAGAAAGCACGCCGACATGGAGCTCCAAACTCTGGGTGTGGGGAGGTACCCATGGGCCCCCCATGACCCCAGAGTATGGAGCCCCAAGTCGGCTTCGTTCCTGAGATATGGCCACTTCCTGTGAAATTTTGAGCGGGTGTATCTTGGGAACGAAGCCGACTTGGAGCTCCAAACTCCGGGCGTGGGGGGGTGCCAGTGGGACCCCCATGACCCCAGAGTATGGAGCCCCAAGTCGGCTTCGTTCCTGAGATATGGCCACTTCCTGTGAAACTTTGAGCGGGTGTGTCTTGGGAACGAAGCCGACTTGGAGCTCCAAACTCCGGGCGTGGGGGGGTGCCAGTGGGCCCCCCATGACCCCAGAGTATGGAGGCCCAAGTCGGCTTCGTTTCCAAGATACACCCGGTCAAACTCAGCATCCCACGTGTAGCTTAATAAGTTACTCACTGGCCTTCAGCACATATGCTGAAATCCCCAATTCCTTACAGGGATTCAACCGCTGAAAATGTCTAAGTCGAAACCCAGCATCCCACCTGCAAGTTATTCGACGGAGCCCCTGTGCGCTCCCCGTGGACAGTGATATTTTATGCTAATTTTGCACAATTAATGGGTGAAATGTACACCAGTGTGCTGTGTTGTGTCCCCTGAGGGGTGTACAGTAGGTTTCACGTCATAAAAGCACTGTAGTTATTTACAGGAGGCCTTTACCCTACAGCTCACACGTATCTTTCTTAAAATTCACATGCTGAAAATGTCTAAGTCGAAACCCAGCATCCCACCTGCAAGTTATTCGACTGAGCCCCTGTGCGCTCCCCGTGGACAGTGATGTTTTATGCTAAATTTGCACAATTAATGGGTGAAATGTACACCAGTGTGTTGTGCTGTGTCCCCTGAGTGGTGTGCAGTAGGTTTGACCTCGTACAATAGTCTGTTGAATCCCTGTAAGGAATTGTGGACTTCAGCACATATGCTGAAATCCCCAATTCCTTACAGGGATTCAACCGCTGAAAATGTCTAAGTCGAAACCCAGCATCCCACCTGCAAGTTATTCGACGGAGCCCCTGTGCGCTCCCCATGGACAGTGATATTTTATGCAAATTTTGCACAATTAACGGGTGAAATGTACATTAGTGTGTTGTACAGTGTCCCCTGACTGGAGTACAGTAGGTTTGACCCCAAGCAACCGCTTTTATTATGAAATATGACCCTTTAATGCAATGTCCACGGACAGCGCACATGGGCTCCGTCGAATAACTTGCAGGTGGGATGCTGGGTTTCGACTTAGACATTTTCAGCGGTTGAATCCCTGTAAGGAATTGGGGATTTCAGCATATGTGCTGAAATCCCCAATTGGTTACAGGGATTCAACCGCTGAAAAAGTCTAAGTCTAAACCCAGCATCCCACCTGCAGCTTATTGGACGGAGCACCTGTGCGCTCCCCGTGGACAGTGATATTTTATGCAAATTTTGCACAATTAACGGGTGAAATGTACATTAGTGTGTTGTACAGTGTCCCCTGACTGGAGTACAGTAGGTTTGACCCCAAGCAACCGCTTTTATTATGAAATATGACCCTTTAATGCAATGTCCACGGACAGCGCACATGGGCTCCGTCGAATAACTTGCAGGTGGGATGCTGGGTTTCGACTTAGCCGTTTTCAGCGGTTGAATCCCTGTAAGGAATTGGGGATTTCAGCATATGTGCTGAAATCCCCAATTGGTTACAGGGATTCAACCGCTGAAAAAGTCTAAGTCTAAACCCAGCATCCCACCTGCAGCTTATTGGACGGAGCCCCTGTGCGCTCCCCGTGGACAGTGATATTTTATGCAAATTTTGCACAATTAACGGGTGAAATGTACATTAGTGTGTTGTACAGTGTCCCCTGACTGGAGTACAGTAGGTTTGACCCCAAGCAACCGCTTTTATTATGAAATATGACCCTTTAATGCAATGTCCACGGACAGCGCACAGGGGCTCCGTCGAATAACTTGCAGGTGGGATGCTGGGTTTCGACTTAGACATTTTCAGCGGTTGAATCCCTGTAAGGAATCGGGGATTTCAGCATATGTGCTGAAATCCCCAATTGGTTACAGGGATTCAACCGCTGAAAAAGTCTAAGTCTAAACCCAGCATCCCACCTGCAGCTTATTTGACGGAGCACCTGTGCGCTCCCCGTGGACAGTGATATTTTATGCAAATTTTGCACAATTAACGGGTGAAATGTACATTAGTGTGTTGTACAGTGTCCCCTGACTGGAGTACAGTAGGTTTGACCCCAAGCAACCGCTTTTATTATGAAATATGACCCTTTAATGCAATGTCCACGGACAGCGCACAGGGGCTCCGTCGAATAACTTGCAGGTGGGATGCTGGGTTTCGACTTAGACATTTTCAGCGGTTGAATCCCTGTAAGGAATCGGGGATTTCAGCATATGTGCTGAAATCCCCAATTGGTTACAGGGATTCAACCGCTGAAAAAGTCTAAGTCTAAACCCAGCATCCCACCTGCAGCTTATTGGACGGAGCACCTGTGCGCTCCCCGTGGACAGTGATATTTTATGCAAATTTTGCACAATTAACGGGTGAAATGTACATTAGTGTGTTGTACAGTGTCCCCTGACTGGAGTACAGTAGGTTTGACCCCAAGCAACCGCTTTTATTATGAAATATGACCCTTTAATGCAATGTCCACGGACAGCGCACAGGGGCTCCGTCGAATAACTTGCAGGTGGGATGCTGGGTTTCGACTTAGACATTTTCAGCGGTTGAATCCCTGTAAGGAATCGGGGATTTCAGCATATGTGCTGAAATCCCCAATTGGTTACAGGGATTCAACCGCTGAAAAAGTCTAAGTCTAAACCCAGCATCCCACCTGCAGCTTATTGGACGGAGCCCCTGTGCGCTCCCCGTGGACAGTGATATTTTATGCAAATTTTGCACAATTAACGGGTGAAATGTACATTAGTGTGTTGTACAGTGTCCCCTGACTGGAGTACAGTAGGTTTGACCCCAAGCAACCGCTTTTATTATGAAATATGACCCTTTAATGCAATGTCCACGGACAGCGCACATGGGCTCCGTCGAATAACTTGCAGGTGGGATGCTGGGTTTCGACTTAGACATTTTCAGCGGTTGAATCCCTGTAAGGAATCGGGGATTTCAGCATATGTGCTGAAATCCCCAATTGGTTACAGGGATTCAACCGCTGAAAAAGTCTAAGTCTAAACCCAGCATCCCACCTGCAGCTTATTTGACGGAGCACCTGTGCGCTCCCCGTGGGCAGTGATATTTTATGCAAATTTTGCACAATTAACGGGTGAAATGTACATTAGTGTGTTGTACAGTGTCCCCTGACTGGAGTACAGTAGGTTTGACCCCAAGCAACCGCTTTTATTATGAAATATGACCCTTTAATGCAATGTCCACGGACAGCGCACAGGGGCTCCGTCGAATAACTTGCAGGTGGGATGCTGGGTTTCGACTTAGACATTTTCAGCGGTTGAATCCCTGTAAGGAATCGGGGATTTCAGCATATGTGCTGAAATCCCCAATTGGTTACAGGGATTCAACCGCTGAAAAAGTCTAAGTCTAAACCCAGCATCCCACCTGCAGCTTATTGGACGGAGCACCTGTGCGCTCCCCGTGGACAGTGATATTTTATGCAAATTTTGCACAATTAACGGGTGAAATGTACATTAGTGTGTTGTACAGTGTCCCCTGACTGGAGTACAGTAGGTTTGACCCCAAGCAACCGCTTTTATTATGAAATATGACCCTTTAATGCAATGTCCACGGACAGCGCACAGGGGCTCCGTCGAATAACTTGCAGGTGGGATGCTGGGTTTCGACTTAGACATTTTCAGCGGTTGAATCCCTGTAAGGAATCGGGGATTTCAGCATATGTGCTGAAATCCCCAATTGGTTACAGGGATTCAACCGCTGAAAAAGTCTAAGTCTAAACCCAGCATCCCACCTGCAGCTTATTGGACGGAGCCCCTGTGCGCTCCCCGTGGACAGTGATATTTTATGCAAATTTTGCACAATTAACGGGTGAAATGTACATTAGTGTGTTGTACAGTGTCCCCTGACTGGAGTACAGTAGGTTTGACCCCAAGCAACCGCTTTTATTATGAAATATGACCCTTTAATGCAATGTCCACGGACAGCGCACATGGGCTCCGTCGAATAACTTGCAGGTGGGATGCTGGGTTTCGACTTAGACATTTTCAGCGGTTGAATCCCTGTAGTTATTTACAGGAGGCCTTTACCCTACAGCTCACACGTATCTTTCTTAAAATTCACATGCTGAAAATGTCTAAGTCGAAACCCAGCATCCCACCTGCAAGTTATTCGACGGAGCCCCTGTGCGCTCCCCGTGGACAGTGATATTTTATGCTAATTTTGCACAATTAATGGGTGAAATGTACACCAGTGTGCTGTGTTGTGTCCCCTGAGGGGTGTACAGTAGGTTTCACGTCATAAAAGCACTGTAGTTATTTACAGGAGGCCTTTACCCTACAGCTCACACGTATCTTTCTTAAAATTCACATGCTGAAAATGTCTAAGTCGAAACCCAGCATCCCACCTGCAAGTTATTCGACGGAGCCCCTGTGCGCTCCCCGTGGACAGTGATGTTTTATGCTAAATTTGCACAATTAATGGGTGAAATGTACACCAGTGTGTTGTGCTGTGTCCCCTGAGTGGTGTGCAGTAGGTTTGACCTCGTACAATAGTCGGTTGAATCCCTGTAAGGAATTGTGGACTTCAGCATATATGCTGAAATCCCCAATTCCTTACAGGGATTCAACCGCTGAAAATGTCTAAGTCGAAACCCAGCATCCCACCTGCAAGTTATTCGACGGAGCCCCTGTGCGCTCCCCGTGGACAGTGATATTTTATGCAAATTTTGCACAATTAATGGGTGAAATGTACACCGGTGTGCTGTGTTGTGTCCCCTGAGGGGTGTACAGTAGGTTTGACCACCCATAACCACTTTATTTATGAAAAATGTCCTTTTAATGCAATTTCCAATTTGGATGCAAAATGCAATTTTTAGGCTGTAAGGGGGACGTTTGGGCTCTCCGTGGACAGAGGGCGTTTTCGTGATCGATCCCCGCCCCCTGGCTTCGTTTAGGCTGTAAGAGGACAAAAGGGCTCTCCGTGGACGGCCCCGCCCATCCCGTGACTTCGGCCAATGGCGTGCGGTGGGTGGGAGGGAGATGGGCTGTAAGGGGGACTTTTACGCTGTCCGTGGTCAGAGGGCGTTTTCGGGATCGCTCCCCGCCCCCTGGCTTCGTTTAGGCTGTAAGGGGACAAAAGGGCTCTCCGTGGACGGCCCCGCCCACCCCGCGACTTCGGCCAATGGCGCGGAGCCGGTAAGGGTGAACAGGCTGTAAGGGGGACGCTAACGCACTCCGTGGACGCCCACCCCCTACTCATTCGACGCCCGTCGAATTGCAAGCGGGTGGGACGTTGGTGAGCCACCTGGTGGCCGATGCCCGAACTGCGGTTTTGGGGAGTTAACTTCTGGCCCCTCCCATAAGGCCCCTGGGGGGTCTAGAGTCTTGGGGCCACCTCTCAGGGGACCATGGGGACGGCCCCTATCGGGAAGGGGCGTCAGGGGGCCCCGCAAAAATCGCCCAGGGGGCGCTGCGCAGCGTCCACGAAGTGCGTCCCGATCTGGGTCATTTGCCTGGCGCCGTGGACCCTCTTCAGAATCACTTCCCTAAGGCAGAGTCAGGGAAGTGAAATGCCCAGTACTGCTTATAGCACCGTTCTGGGACAACCAAGCCTGGTTTCCAGTCCTGATGCAGTTAGCAGACTCCGCTCCATGGCCAGTGCCATTGAGGAGAGATCTCCTCTCGCAGGCCAGGGGCTCGATTTGGCACCCACACCCAGAGCTGTGGTCCCTTCATGCGTGGACGCTCAACGGTTACCCGTTAGTCTCACGGATGGAGTGCTGAACACCATCACTCAGGCTAGAGCGCCTTCCACCAGGCGGCTTTATGCCTCGAAGTGGTCGGTTTTCTCCAGCTGGTGTACAACTCGGGGCCTGTCACCCCTCGATTGTGAGGTGACGGAGGTTCTCTCCTTCCTACAAGAGCTGTTGGACAAGGGCAGATCCCCTTCCACGCTCAAAGTCTATGTGGCGGCTATCGCAGCGTGCTCGACAGCAACGCCAGGCCAGTCACTGGGAAGGAACGATTTAGTCATCCGCTTCCTCAGGGGAGCTAGGAGGCTGAATCCCCCCAGACCTCCCTCAGTCCCGGTGTGGGACCTTTCTACGGTCTTGGCAGCCATGAAAGGTCCCCCCTTTGAGCCTATCCAATCTGTCAGCCTCAAACATCTGTCTTTCAAAACGGTGTTTTTGATGGCCCTCGCTTCGGTGAAGCGCATAGGCGATCTGCACGCGCTCTCTGTGAGTCCAACGTGCTTGGAGTTTGGGCCCAATGACTCCAAAGTCATACTCAAACCTAGGCACGGCTACGTGCCGAAATCCCTCAACACTCCGTTTAGGGCTCAGGTTATTTCCCTGTCTGCCCTGCCGGGATCAAACGAGGAAGGGGACTCGAGCTGTCTTTGCCCCGTTAGGGCTTTAAGAGCTTATGTGTCCCGCTCCGCTGCCTTCAGACAGACGGAGCAGCTCTTTGTCTCGTTCAGTGGACGTTCCAAGGGAACGGCTGTTTCGAAACAGAGCCTGTCCAGGTGGGTGGTTGACGCCATAACAATGGCTTATACTACCAAGGGCCTTCAGTGCCCGTTGGGCATTAGAGCGCATTCCACGAGAGGCGTTGCCTCATCGTGGGCCTGGTCTAGCGGGATTTCCTTACAGGAAATATGTACGGCGGCGGGCTGGGCCTCGCCGTCTACATTCATTAGGTTCTACAACCTAGAAGTTCCCGCCTTGCAGGCCAGGTTGTTTTCGGTTTAGCCGAATCAGCTGTCTAACCAGGACACTGATTTCGCAGGCGCACAACGCCACCGAAGACTTCACCGCACTTGCAAGCCAAGTATTTCGGTGTATTCGAGTCAGCTGTCTAAACACGGCACTGATATCGCAGGCGCACAGCGCCGCCGAAGTTTTCTGGGCAGAATTGTGTAAGACCCATGTTTTTCCCACATTAGCCAGGCTCCCTCCTGCCTATGTGATGTTATATCGCGTCTAGAACGCACCTATTTGGGCGAAAGTGTGTAAGTCCCACATTTCCCACATCAGCCAGGTTTCCCCTGCCTATGTGGTGCTGTTTCGCGCCTAAGGGCGCATATATCTGGGCAAACTTGCGTAAGACCCACATTTCCCACATTAGCCAGGCCTCCCCCTGCCTATGTGATGTTATATCGCGTCTTAGGACGCAGCTATCTGAGGGTGGTTGTCCCCCCCCCCTCCAGACTCTCCGAAGTCTACCGGGTGATTATGCACTGTATACCTGGACTAGCTTCCAGTGGTCGGTGTTTTCTCATCCCAGCACGCACGGCGTCTTACAAGTGGTTCCCGCAGCGTTCTACGAACGCAGTACGAGAGAACTCTCGTAAGAGAACGTACTCGGTTACTAACGTAACCTCGGTTCTCTCTAGAAGAGGGAACGAGTACTGCGTTCCCTGCCGTGCGCGCGGTTCGCTCTGGTTCGCTTCGGCGATGAAAACCAGTTGAATCAGCCTACTCGAGCTCCTTTTATAGGGGATGGCCACACCCGTTTCGGCGGGATGTGACGAGGAGCGCGCGAAGCACTCTCATTGGTCTGATGTTGCATCAGCCCTCGCTCGATAGGCTCATGCAGTTGCCGCAGAACAGCCAATGAGTGAGCGAGCCGTCTCGCCATGGCTGTGCACTGCCGCAATGCGTTTTACAAATATGAAAATTAAGGATAATTTTGCTTCAGTATTTCGTGAAAAGAGACTTTTCCCGCAGCGTTCTACGAACGCAGTACTCGTTCCCTCTTCTAGAGAGAACCGAGGTTACGTTAGTAACCGAGTACGTTTTATATAATGTTGTTTTCATTATGGAGGGTAATCTGTACTTTTAATAAACAAATTCACACTGCACCACTTTATGACTATAACATGTTACCATTGTGTTTTACTCAAATCAGATTTTAATTTAGAGACAATAAAACCGAGGCATTAGTGTCATTTAGGAGAACATGTTGACTTTACAGGGGCTCCACCTTTCCCAGGATCTCCCACCGGATTTTGCCAAATAGGGAATGATGCCACTGATTTCTTCGCTTCTCAAGCCCACGTGACCAGGACACTTGCTTAAGGCAGTGCTGGCAAGCCACCATAATACATACAGTTATGTATGTATGAGTGTGTTCATTATCAGTGTTCACCCTATTACTGTATTATTGCATTTATTCCCATTAGTGTACAGTAAATGCCGACCTCTGTTGTGTTTGCAGGCCTACTGTGTCTTGTCATCAAGGTGTTTTGTTTCTCATTGATCTGTGTATTCCATGTCTGTGTGATCTGATTCTGTCTGTTGTAGCCAGATAAAGATTTAATGTGCTGAATCACTGTCAGGATGATAAATAAACATCTGACTTTGTTCTCAATCTAGCAGGTGTTTGAATTAAATTGTGTACACATAGTGACAATCATTTTTCCACACCTGGTTGTTAAGTCTCACCATTTCCGTGTCCAAACACCCCATTCAGATCCCAAAAGCAAATAAGCATATAAAAAAAAAAACATGTTTCTATTAAGTTGGCCACACACTGATTCATATGGCTGTTGAAATAGTATTCTTGAAACAAAGTGGAGGCTTAGACCCGGAAACAGTATTATGACAACTTAACAAGTGGATATTAAAGCTCACACCCACATAACCCTGTGCAAAATAAAATAACAAATGCATTTATTGTTGCTAATCTCCACACCTGGGTAAATGGTTACACCTCATAACTAGAGGGAAAGTTATGCAGTGCTTCAGTTGAATGTCGATCCTCTTGTGTTCACAGTGCTGTGCTTGTGGAGAACATTCCAGAAGATCTGTCTATTCCATATAAGGACACAGTTTCACTGGCCGCCGGTCTTCACGAGCTGCTGGATAAAGCGCGGCGATCTGTTGAGATTGTGTCTCCATGGTGGGCACTGAACTCGACCAAGTCTGGATTAAGTCTTCCTCAGGCCAAACAGGTGACAGTCAACATACTGCAGTTTCAACACATTCACTGATTACGTCTGGGAACTTTCTTGGTTATGCAGATAACTGTACAATGACTGAATGTAGAACGTTGAGTGTATTCCAGAGAGTTTCTCCTAAAGAGGGTTGGATTAGGGAGAGAGCTGTGTCTTCTGTCGTCCTCAGGGTCAGATCTTACTCCATAAGCTGATGGGTTTGCGGTCTCGGTCGGTCAGTTTGAGGGTGGCCAGCGGACTAACCGATTCCTCAGAGCTCAAGGCACTCACTCGGAGTGGTGAGTAGATGAAGTTATTTGACATCCACTGTCTAGCACAACCATCTTTTAAGACTCTCTGTGTTTGGACCCAAGTGTAAAGAAGCAAAGGCGCAGGAATTCATTAATAACTCTACATGAATAGGAAATACTCTATAATCATTAAACCCGCAAACAAGTCCAAATTACATAACCAAGAGAAATTTAATAGAGCAATAAAAGTGAGTGCCTACTGTTTTTAAGAGCACTCCCGGTGTTTCCACATCTCACAGTTCGCAGTGGACCTTCCGTGAGCTTTGTCCTGCTCAGATTCTCCTGGCTCAAAGTAGACAAGTGCAACAACAGGCTTTGAAACCCTAGGAAGGACCACTGGATACTCTGGGAACTGGGACTACTGGAGGCTTGGGAGAAGTACTTGACTTGGTAAAGATAACTGGGGCTCATAGGAGACAGATGGTATTATAGGGGACACCGGAGGTTTTGGCTCTGGAGACTTCATAGAAAACTTGAGACAAATAAAAAACTTCTGAACTGGAATCTTACGGTCCTTACACACTGAGTCAGAAATTTCTGTGCGTTTCAAAAATAAATACGACCTCACATTGTCTCAATCATGCTTACACACTGCCTCCGAAACCTTCGTCCGAAATAAAATAATTCAGATCTGGTTAGATTCTCTGCGTTTTTCGCATCCGTAGCTCAAGCATTTCGAGAGGTGTTTTGACAATTCAGAGCCACCGTACAAGCGAACGCGAAAATCCAGAATGGCATCTGACATGGTGATCCACTTCGTCATCACAAACCACCGTATGACAAACAAAGTGCGGAATATAAAGACTCATCAAACTGAGCCTCTGACATCCTGAAGTAATCTTTGAATGGCTCGGGATAATCCCGCAGATTCTTGATAGGGACGTGGAACTCTCCTTCCTCTCTACGCAATCTCAGGATTGGATGGACCCAATATTTCCTCTATCTTTTTCTCTTTTTAAGAGGAGAGAGGTCAACAAAATCATCCTCCATTTTGTATTGCTTAGCGAATTTCTTGTCCAGTAACATAAACATTTAGTAGCCAAATTGACCGGTGAGTGAAAAAGTTCATTTCAAACCCTGTATGTGATTATTGGGTCTGTTGGGCTTATCCAGTAATAAATAAATAAAAAGCACTAAAAATGTATTTCATACAAGTCAGTTTTGGGTTTAGAATGGGGAAAAAAAGTGAAAATCATTGAAGTGTAACTGCGTCTTGTCATGAAATAGTCTGTATTCTGTCACACTTGGCGCCCCGTACTTTTATCACTTGAGAACCTTGAGTGAAAAATATTGAGAACGCTTGCCATTGGTTATTCAACGGAGTGACTGTTTGTTCATTGGCCAATCAGGTGCAGACGTGCATTACCTGAACATGACGGCCCTCAGTAGAGGTCGGCTGAACTCCTCCTTCTGGCTGGTGGACCGGACGCACATGTACATCGGCAGTGCCGGCATGGACTGGAGATCGCTCTCTACGGTAAACAAGAGCAAGTGCAAAGCTATAAATGTCCCTGTGTTTACCTGGATGGCAATAGTCTGGATATTAAAACAATGTAAACTTAAATAATAATATGTTACAGTAAAAGCCTGAATAAGGCTTTTGTTTTGATGTTGAATATGGTTGAGAACAGCATAACCCTGTTCTGAAGATTTGTGGAATTACGCACCAGAAACTGTAAAGCTCTGTCCCTGATGAGGGTGGGATGAATAACAAATAGCAATAATGCATTTCTGTTACATTAAACACTGCAAGAATTGTACTGTACATTTTTTGAATTCACTCCACTTCTACATGTTGCTTTACTAAGTTTATTTAGTCCATTTGGTTATTGTAATGTAATGTGTGTGACGGCATGTTCTTCCTCGTGTTTGGTCTGGAGAGTGCGGTGACGTGTTGTTTCTACAGATGAAGGAGTTTGGCATCATCATTCACGACTGCAGCTGTCTGGTGTTGGACCTGCACCGGATATTCAGCCTTTACTGGCAACTGCAATATAAAGACTTTCTGCCGTCAATATGGTCAAAGAGACTGCACGCACTGTACAACAAAGACGAGGTCCTGGAGCTGAGGCTGAACGACACTGAAGCAGAAGCTTACATTTCTGTGAGTCGAGTGAGAGGTGTTTTTCATTTCTAGTGCGAGCCAGAAAAATCCCAGTACACGGAAATGATCCTTCATTTGATTTGCTTCACTGTAATGATGCTTTATTTGTTTGTTAGTGCAGGCGCACTACAGTCTAGAGCGGGTTAGATATGCAAGATTAATGAGGTTTGTTTTCTGCGCCGTTTATGAAAGAGAGATTTGCTATTATAGATTTACAGATAAAGGTCTCCCTTGCCTAATATCCTGTTCAATCAATGAAGTCCTCACAGAAAATGAACAAGAAGCGTTTTTTCATCAACATGATGGCCACAATCAGTCCGGCTTCCAGCTTCACTCTTACTGTGACGTGTGATATATATCAGAGGAGAGAATGATGAAGTATTGCCTCTCTCGGGGTCATGCACTGAACACACTGTGAATAAGAACGCCACATGAGAGTTAAAGTCCCCCTGTGGTGAAGATCCAGCGTTTACTGTTGTTTATGTGTCTGTGGTGTTTTTAATACGTTTTAAGACAAACCATGTGTAAATTTCCTCCTTAAAACTGCAGTGAACCAAAGACAGTGGATCTCTGAGCTGAGTGAGTGAGTGGAGGCGGGGCTTATTTGCATATTCATAGAACCGCGCATACTAAATGAGGCAAGGGTGCCGAGTTACATTCAAGATATTATAAGCCATGAAGACATTCTTTTCATGGAAAAAAACATTTAAATATGTAATTTTGGTGATCAAAGATGAGTTTTAAGGGATAAAATGATTGCCTACAGGGGGACTTAAACAATTAAATTTCAATTAAAGCTACACTGTGTAGGATTTTCTCCCATCTAGTGGTGAAATTGTTTATGACTACCAACTGAATATTACTTTCTAGCCCCTCCCATTCCGAGTGCGTTTTAACTCCTACGGTGACCGTATTATTTCAAATCTGCCGGCAGTCGTGAGTAATCTCCCCTCGCATTCGTCACTGTGTCAAAACGCGAAAGGCGAAGCTTGAATTTCCAGGTATGTCCCTCTTAGGCTAATGTATTTTCAAGATGGAGGCACAACATGGCTTCCGCCATTCGAGCGACTCGCTCATATGTATTCTAAATGGCAGATTCTACGCTTACGAGAATACTTGATTAGTTGGTAGAAGTAATTACACATTAATGAGCACATATCATTTTGAAAGAACAAAGTGTTTTTTGCTAAGAATCAACTTTTTTTGATTACACAAAATGACACAGTGTAGCTTTAAAGGTCTCATGTAATGCATGTTTGGTCCAGTGTTGATCATAGTTTTCCTGTGCATATTTTTCTAACCTCACTGTATGTAAATAAACTGCAAATATTAGGACTGAATAAAGTCCTACACTGGGTAACGCCAGTGAAAGTGAGAGAGGAGAAAGCTGCAAAACATGATTCCATTTATGGATTTTTCCCCATCGTTTGTTGTGCTAGAGTTCTCCAGATGTTTTCTGCCCAAAAGGCCGGACCAAAGACATCGAGGCCATTAAAAGCGTCATTCAGGAGGCCAAGACATTTATCTACATCTCCATACCCGACTATTTACCAATGCTCAACCGCAGCAAACCCAAGTGAGTCCTGTTAAACAATGGATGACCAATAATGTACAGTCAAACCAAACATTATTCAGACACCAGATATAATTGTTGATATTTGTTTCACTAGTGTGTGCAGGACACTATAGTTCATTTATGTAAGTGAGGGTAGCAAAATAAAGTAAACTGTGACACATTATACCCAATAATTCTTCATTCAGTGACTAGCAGTAAAAAATTTGGGAGCAAAAATGATTCGGACACTTTGAGCTGATCATGTTTTGCTGAAGTGTGTTTTGTCTTTAATTGCTAATGCTCTTTTTACACACAGACTGAACACAGTGAAGCATTGCTTGGTGATTGGTTGAGCTAAACTGGTATTATCTAATTGTGTAGTTAAATTTAACAGCTGACAGATATTCAACATAATTCATGTGTGAGACAGTCTAACAGAAGGACGGATATTGCAATATCAGCTGATATTGTCATATTTTATTACCGTTTTCTAAACTATAGCGAATAAACTGATAATGTGAGAAATGTTGAAGGCGTCTGAATACATTTTGGTTTGACTGTAAATCAGTGATTTATAAGACGCTTGCAAAGAAATGGATACTGTCAGAATACATGGCTGGAATATTCCCATCAGATGAGCTAGTCCCAGCACAACCATTCCGGCTAACAGGGAACGTTCTGTCACGGTTATAAACGTTCTTCCAGTAACATTCGTTCAAAGTTATCTAACTTATCCCTAAAATCAGAGGGAATAATAGGGGAATCACACTGATGTAGGAGCACCTAACCCTGGCTGTAAGACTGAACTTGACATAAACTGTAAACTTGCCTCTCAAATCTGATTGGTCGATTGGAATGTTGTTCCAGGATCATGTTGAACTTTACCATGCAGCAGTTCTAATGTGATCGTGCTTCATTTACACCGGTTCTGTTCATGTTTGCTCTGTGTTCGTCACAGGTACTGGTCACAGATCGACAACATGCTCCGGGAAGCCCTGGTTCTGAAGGAAGAGCTGCAGGTGCGAGTGCTGATCAGCTGCGGGGACGAGACCGAGCCGCTGACGCGCAACTTCCTGTGGTCTCTGAAAGCGCTGTGTGTGGAGTCGCTCAGATGCTCACTGGAGGCGGTGAGTGTGTGTGTTCAGCGCAGTTAACACAGTCACATGGCAAGGCCTATTATGAAAGAAGAAGCGAGACTCATTCATCATCATGCCAGTAGGTGGCGACAAGGGGCTGTCATTAAATCAAACAATTCATTTAAACTGCTGATTAATTTATGAACCAAAGAAGTTCTGAGTACACACTAAACTGAAAATATGTGCACACTTTTAAAAAAATACGGTAAAAAAAATGGCCGCTGTGATTGCAAGAAATTTACCGTAAAAAATACGGCAACAAAATTTTAGGTTTTACAGACTTAACTTAAATTTACAGTAAATAAACATATTTCATTATCTGAAATAATGTTAATTTACCAACCTATTTTGAAGTACTAATATCTGTTTTGTACCATTGTAATACACTGTCAACCACCAATCACAGTAGAGATGAGAGTCACATGATGATCCAAAGCTCACAAACAGCTTTTCCACAAGAGAGTTAATACTAATGTACAGAAGCACTCACACTCACACACACACACACACACACACACACACACACACACACACACACACACACACACTCACACACACACACATACACACACACACACACACACACACTCACACACACACACACATACACACACACACACACACACACACACACAAACACACACACACACACCCACACACACACACACACACGCACACACACACGCACTCACACACGCACTCACACACGCACACACACACGCACACACACACGCACTCACACACACACACACTCACACACACACACACACACACACACACACACACTAAACACCATCACGGTAGCACACATGACATTTAAAAAATGCAATAAACATTAATTTAACAACATCAAATGTAACATAAACCCTAATGTACATAACTGATTAGAAAAAAATGATTAAGAAACTTGTGTGAATGTGAAGTGTCACGCAGGGAATTGTGGGAATGTCAATTATACAATGACTTGTTCTTTTTCACGTCCAAAAACTGTAAACTGTAAAATGACATTAAATTCACTGTTAGATCTGTCAGTTATTCACCGTATATAGAACGGAAGCTTTCTGTTAACCAATTAAGTTTTTCACCTTAGCATTTTTACAGTCTTTTACCGTTAAAATCACGACCATTTTCTTCACCGTGAACTGTATTGTTGTTCTCGCAGAAGTTCTTCGTTCCCCGAGAGCAGAGCGATGGACGTCTCTCCAGAATCAGCCGCAGCAGGTTCATGGTGACCGACAGCTCCGTGTATCTCGGTGAGGACCGCCGCGGATAAGGCTCACTGATAAACAGGGGACGGTGTTTAAGGCTTCTCCTCCTAACCCATGTTTCTGCGCCCTAGGGAACTTAAACTGGGTGGGGAAGGAGATCGGCTTCAGCGCCGGTGTCGGTGTGGTGATCCGGCAGCCTCTCACCGGGAACATCACTGTGGTGGAGCGGATGAAAGCTGTGTTTGAGCGAGACTGGCATTCCCACTACAGTAAAGCCCTGGATCCAGACCAGATCCCAGTCTGCAGCACACACACACTCAAAGACAACACCAGCGTCTGAACACACACACACACACACCATAAACTCGTCACTGCATATCGGCTGTTTCTTTTGCACTTTGAGTTCAAACAGCGTTCAGCAGAGCAAGGCGTTCATGCTGTCTGATCATGTTTTGTACGGTAATATGTGTTTTGCTACTGTTTGCCCATTCTCTCCACCGATGCTAGCGACGCGATCAGACTCACAGCTGCTGTCTCCGTCCTCCGCCACTCGACGCGGGTCTGCCGTGTTCTCCCGAGGGAGGGATGGATGGAGTGAGGAAATGAAAGGGAAGGTTCTTGTGAAACCCCATTATAAGCGACATACGCTCGGCTGGACACACACACACACACACACACACACACATCTTAATGCCATGTGGAAACAGGGCCTTTGCTTTGAGATGTTTGCCTCTGCGTAAGTGTTGCACTGAGACTTTTAATCTAAAAAATTGTTTCTACCTTTAACTATTAAACGATGTTTTATCAGTCTGACTCTCTTTGAAACATACAAAATCTACTATGCATTATCAAGCACTGTATTTGACATTATTACATTTTTAAATACAGGTTTACAAGATCTTTCTACAGATTTTCATATTTCATTTTTTTTAGCTGTTTTAGGGTATGTACAATACATTTAAAGTCAAATATTATCAGAGTTTTATTCTAATTTTCACATGCATGTTGATTGAATGCATGTTGAAATATATGCTGGTAAATAAGCTGTTGATTTATTTGTACTTTGTATTTTAAAAACATCAGGACTGTCCTTCAGTGAACATGTATTTTCTTTATATTTTGTGTTAGAAATAATAAAAGGAAATATGATTTGAATTATTAAAAATGCATTTTTTTCATTTATAAGTTATATAAATATATAAATAAATATATTCAAGTTATAAATGTGTTATGATATTTACAACAGTGTCTGATGCACATGAGATGCTTCACAACCATAACTGTTTTAAAGGGGTCATGAATTGAGAAAGTTTTCCTTGATCTTTAGACATGTAAGAGGTCATCATACTACAGGAATATCCTGTAAGTTTCAGAACTCAGAACTTCACAGTTAGTCCAAAAACAGCTTTTATTGAAAGCAAGCTCAGAGAGCGACTGGTTCTGAAAGCCCGCCTCCGCAGAAGATCAACGCCCACTTCTACATCGTCATCACTGTAGCCCCGCCCCCTGAATCATGCGTGACGAGTAGTAGGTGAATAACACACGTGACGAACACTGGATCGAGACATAAACATGCCTTTAAAAAGTGCAAATGTTGAGCAGTGGCACTTTTTAATATTTTAGTATAATGTTTTGGTAGTATGTTTTTCTAATACCATAAAACATATTTATTCATAGTCTTAATCCACTGACCTTCCTTATAGTAGGATGTGGTATATAGGTTACAATTGCAAAACAAATAAACATGGCTGATCAATTAGTAATAGGGGGGGGGGGGGGGTAATTGCCGGACATTGGCCGGAAAAAAAATGAAATGTCCGACAAAATTAAATCTCTCCGGTCAAATTGTCCGATTAAAATTGCCTAATAATCCCGCCCCCCTAACACAATCTGAATTTGAGAATAAGCCTAAAATGTATAAAGCAAAAATACACCGACCTTTGGCTATGTTATAAAGGAACAGGCTCTAACGTTTGAAAGTTATTAAACATTATTACATGGCTTGGTTGAATCCCAATGTGGAATGCGGTCTGTTATTTCTTGATATCAGACCGCTGCGAAGCACTAGCGGCGCCAGGATTTTGATTGTAGGTGGGCCTCCAGAAAACTGGATGGGCCAGTTAAAATAAGGCAAATAATAAAAAATAAATAAAAACGGGTTCCCCTTCATCTCCGTTTCAGCGCTTTTCTGGGCACTGAGGACAGTGACTCAGTAGCCTACCTGAATTTAATGCGTAGGCTAGGTAAAAAAAAAAAAAAACCTTAAACAGGATTATTTTGTTGCTTTTTTAATACAATTACAATTTAATTTAATTTATTGTTTAATAAAATTATAGGCCTATTATTATTAGTTTATTAACAGCAACAACAGCTGTAAAGATGAAGTTGACGATCGCCATCTCCGTAGTGAACGCGCCTATAGAGAGAAATGCACATCATGGATTACATAATCAGAGAGTAGCCTATTTCTTTTCGTTTTAAATTGTTAAAAAGACATTTCAAGCTTTCTTAAGATATAGTTCATGTCTGTGAGGCCTACGCGCTGAGTTTAGTTAAGTTAGGATGAGATGCGCTCTCGTTCACGAGCAATGCAAGTGACCGCGCGGGCGCCTCCATGATTAGGCCTATCGTCTGCTATATTTGCTGCTTATTTATTAAATACAGGCAATTGGTTGATAAAAAAATTATTAAAATTAAGATACAATTTATACAAAACGAAATTCACTTCAAAAAAGTCATTCTACAAAACCAAACTTAATTAAGTGGTCAAAATCATGTCTGACCCGCTCCATGTCTCTCGATATTGCGCATCCTATCTTACTCGTGCAGTTCACTTTTCATAATCAACATAAATTAAAAAAATAACATTATAATATTTTAACAAATATTAAACTAAATGAGATTATTTAATGGCTAAAACACGTAGACCTAGACTCTCTATTTGTACAAATTGCTGCACATTCATTTTATTCTGAATTTTGCACACATAAGTTGAAAGGCATTTGTTTGTGCATGCATAGCAAAACATATCTGCAACATTTATCAAGCTCACTGATAATTATGCGCGCATTTATTAATTATTATCTTAATGAATAATGAAACAAGGACAAATTTATAAACTGCATTGTTTGTTTAGAATGGAATGGATCGCAAATAGATCCGAATGAAGAAACGTACAAAACCATAGTAGAAAATGGGTCTCGAGTGTTCCTGCAGAGGGGGGTTCTCGCTGCAGAATCGGTTCAAGACGAAGCGAAGTCGCCTTGCGGAGGACAAGGTCACGCGGCTTATGCGCATTGCAAGTTGTGGAGAGACACTGGGAAGTTTGCTTGAGTAAAAACAATAGTCTTCAGATATTTTATGTGGGGAAGGGGGATTGGTTTGTTAAACTATGAATGTGAAACCATAAAAAACAATTGGCGTTGATTGACGCCAAACAGACGTTCATGTTTTTTTTCCATTTTTTTATTTGAAAGTTAGGCTAATAAACATGTTGCATTCGGCCTGATTATGTCATTTTTTAAGTTACATAGCCTTCCTCCAGTTTTCCTCAACTTGACTAATTAAGAGGCGATATTTGACCGGCATTTCTTCAAAATGTCCGGAAAACGAAACCTCTGCCGGTCACTTTGACCGGCACCATTTTTTTCTAGCGGAAACTCTGGGTCACTTATACATGTACTGGAATCATATTTTATTAGAGACTCTGTACTTTACTCCAGTGCCTGATTGGTTTACTTCGTCCAGCACTGCTTAAAGAAGCGGAACGAAACATCATGAACCGTTAGCGCTGGTCTTTTCTTCGCTATTGTGATGACAACAAATGTGGGCGGGGCTTGATTGTGTCTGTGGGGAATTGATTGGATGATTGAATGGTTGTGGTTTGCTATTGGCTAATCTCATGTGAGTGACAGGTTGCCCCGCCCACATCATCAGAGAAGAGAAGAGATGCTGCAAGAGGAAGTTATTCTGATTCAAGATTATTAAAACAATAATGATGTGCACTGATCAATCATTTATAGTGAACATTGCAATATTCCAAACAAGAGCTGTCCGTTTGGATGTCATGGTCCCTTTAAATATCCAGTCGAGGCTTCTTCTTCTTCCTCCGGCTCAGAGGCGGCAGTGCAGCTCTATAATCTCCGAAGAAGAGAAGAAGAAGAAGAAGAAGAAGAAGAAGAAGAAGAGGCAGCAGTGACGCCATTGGTTGCTATGGTCGCAGATTATGTTGCACATTACATCCGGGGTGCTCGCGTTAGTGTGTAACACGTCTGTAACACACTCCTGACAGGAGCGCAGTGGTGTGTGTGTGTGTGTGTGTGTGGCGATGTGAGCGCGATGGCCGAGGACAGTGAGTGGGTGCCGGAGAGCGTCGCGGGGTTCCTGGGCAGCCCAGACTGGCTCATCCCGCTCGCGGCCTTCATGGAGGACCACTGCTCAGGTGCGTGTGTGTGTGTGTTCATGGAGGACCACTGCTCAGGTGCGTGTGGGTGTGTGTTCATGGAGGACCACTGCTCAGGTGCGTGTGTGTGTGTGTTCATGGAGGACCACTGCTCAGGTGTGTGTGTGTGTGTGTGTGTGTGTGTGTGTGTGTGTGTGTTCATGGAGGACCACTGCTCAGGTGTGTGTGTGTGTGTGTGTTCATGGAGGACCACTGCTCAGGTGTGTGTGTGTGTGTGTGTGTGTGTGTTCATGGAGGACCACTGCTCAGGTGTGTGTGTGTGTGTGTGTGTTCATGGAGGACCACTGCTCAGGTGTGTGTGTGTGTTCATGGAGGACCACTGCTCAGGTGTGTGTGTGTGTGTGTGTGTGTGTGTGTGTGTGTGTGTTCATGGAGGACCACTGCTCAGGTGTGTGTGTGTGTGTGTGTGTGTGTTCATGGAGGACCACTGCTCAGGTGCGTGTGTGTGTGTGTGTGTGTGTGTTCATGGAGGACCACTGCTCAGGTGTGTGTGTGTGTGTTCATGGAGGACCACTGCTCAGGTGTGTGTGTGTGTGTGTGTGTGTGTGTGTGTGTGTGTGTTCATGGAGGACCACTGCTCAGGTGTGTGTGTGTGTGTGTGTGTGTGTGTGTGTGTGTGTGTGTGTTCATGGAGGACCACTGCTCAGGTGTGTGTGTGTGTGTGTGTGTGCGTGTGTGTGTTCATGGAGGACCACTGCTCAGGTGTGTGTGTGTGTGTGTGTGTGTGTGTTCATGGAGGACCACTGCTCAGGTGTGTGTGTGTGTGTGTGTGTGTGTGTGTTCATGGAGGACCACTGCTCAGGTGTGTGAGTGTGTGTGTGTGTGTGTGTTCATGGAGGACCACTGCTCAGGTGTGTGTGTGTGTGTGTGTGTTCATGGAGGACCACTGCTCAGGTGTGTGTGTGTGTGTGTGTGTTCATGGAGGACCACTGCTCAGGTGTGTGTGTGTGTGTGTGTGTTCATGGAGGACCACTGCTCAGGTGCGTGTGTGTGTGTGTGTGTTCATGGAGAACAACTGTTAAGGTAAGAACACACTGCCACTGAGTCTCCTCTATAACACAGGTGTGTGTGTGTGTGTGTGTGTTTCAGTGTTCGACGATGAGGAGGAGAATAAGCTGAGCTACACAGAGGTCCATCAGCAGTACAAGCATCTGGTGAGCGCGAGCATCACGAACATCATATACACTCATCAGACTCTGTGAGTGATTGACAGCTGCTGCTGTGATTGACAGGTGGAGCGGCTGCTGGAGAACTACATGCAGGAGGTGGGCATCAGTGAGCAGCAGTTCCTACACGCGTGCTCGTCCTTCACCGGCTCCAAACATCTACAGGTGAGAGACGACACGAGTCGCATCACATCACCACATCATCGTCTTTATCACATCATCATCTCATCAAGGATCATAGATCATGGGGTCTATGCTAATACAGTCCGTCAGCAGTCGTGGGCGGGGTCTATGCTAATACAGTCTGTCAGCAGTCGTGGGCGGGGTCTATGCTAATACAGTCTGTCAGCAGTCGTGGGCGGGGTCTATGCTAATACAGTCCGTCAGCAGTCGTGGGCGGGGTCTATGCTAATACAGTCTGTCAGCAGTCGTGGGCGGGGTCTATGCTAATACAGTCCGTCAGCAGTTGTGGGCGGGGTCTATGCTAATACAGCAGAGTCCGTATACAGGTGTGGGTGGGGTCTATGCTAAAACAGCAGAGTACGTCAGCAGGCATGGGCGGGGTCTATGCTAATACAGCAGAGTCCGTCAGCAGGCGTGGGCGGGGTCTATGCTAAAACAGCAGAGTACGTCAGCAGGCATGGGCGGGGTCTATGCTAATACAGTAGAGTCCGTCAGCGGTCGTGGGCGGGGTCTATGCTAAAACAGCAGAGTCCGTCAGCGGTCGTGGGCGGGGTCTATGCTAAAACAGCAGAGTACGTCAGCAGGCGTGGGCGGGGTCTATGCTAATACAGCAGAGTCCGTCAGCAGTCGTGGGCGGGGTCTATGCTAATACAGCAGAGTCCGTCAGCAGGCGTGGGCGGGGTCTATGCTAAAACAGCAGAGTACGTCAGCAGGCGTGGGCGGGGTCTATGCTAATACAGCAGAGTCCGTCAGCAGGCGTGGGCGGGGTCTATGCTAATACAGTAGAGTCCGTCAGCGGTCGTGGGCGGGGTCTATGCTAAAACAGCAGAGTCCGTCAGCAGTCGTGGGCGGGGTCTATGCTAATACAGCATAGTCCGTCAGCAGGCGTGGGCGGGGTCTATGCTAAAACAGCAGAGTACGTCAGCAGGCGTGGGCGGGGTCTATGCTAATACAGCAGAGTCCGTCAGCAGTCGTGGGCGGGGTCTATGCTAATACAGCAGAGTCCGTCAGCAGGCGTGGGCGGGGTCTATGCTAAAACAGCAGAGTACGTCAGCAGGCGTGGGCGGGGTCTATGCTAATACAGCAGAGTCCGTCAGCAGGCGTGGGCGGGGTCTATGCTAATACAGTAGAGTCCGTCAGCGGTCGTGGGCGGGGTCTATGCTAAAACAGCAGAGTCCGTCAGCAGTCGTGGGCGGGGTCTATGCTAATACAGCATAGTCCGTCAGCAGGCGTGGGCGGGGTCTATGCTAAAACAGCAGAGTACGTCAGCAGGCGTGGGCGGGGTCTATGCTAATACAGCAGAGTCCGTCAGCAGGCGTGGGCGGGGTCTATGCTAATACAGTCCGTCAGCAGTTGTGGGCGGGGTCTATGCTAATACAGCAGAGTCCGTATACAGGTGTGGGTGGGGTCTATGCTAAAACAGCAGAGTACGTCAGCAGGCATGGGCGGGGTCTATGCTAATACAGCAGAGTCCGTCAGCAGGCGTGGGCGGGGTCTATGCTAAAACAGCAGAGCACGTCAGCAGGCATGGGCGGGGTCTATGCTAATACAGCAGAGTCCGTCAGCAGGCGTGGGCGGGGTCTATGCTAAAACAGCAGAGTCCGTCAGCAGTCGTGGGCGGGGTCTATGCTAATACAGCAGAGTCCGTCAGCAGTCGTGGGCGGGGTCTATGCTAAAACAGCAGAGTACGTCAGCAGGCGTGGGCGGGGTCTATGCTAATACAGCAGAGTCCGTCAGCAGGCGTGGGCGGGGTCTATGCTAATACAGCATAGTCCGTCAGCAGGCGTGGGCGGGGTCTATGCTAAAACAGCAGAGTACGTCAGCAGGCGTGGGCGGGGTCTATGCTAATACAGCAGAGTCCGTCAGCAGGCGTGGGCGGGGTCTATGCTAATACAGTAGAGTCCGTCAGCGGTCGTGGGCGGGGTCTATGCTAAAACAGCAGAGTACGTCAGCAGGCGTGGGCGGGGTCTATGCTAATACAGCAGAGTCCGTCAGCAGTCGTGGGCGGGGTCTATGCTAAAACAGCAGAGTACGTCAGCAGGCGTGGGCGGGGTCTATGCTAATACAGCAGAGTCCGTCAGCAGGCGTGGGCGGGGTCTATGCTAAAACAGCAGAGTACGTCAGCAGGCGTGGGCGGGGTCTATGCTAATACAGCAGAGTCCGTCAGCAGGCGTGGGCGGGGTCTATGCTAATACAGTAGAGTCCGTCAGCGGTCGTGGGCAGGGTCTATGCTAAAACAGCAGAGTCCGTCAGCAGTCGTGGGCGGGGTCTATGCTAATACAGCATAGTCCGTCAGCAGGCGTGGGCGGGGTCTATGCTAAAACAGCAGAGTACGTCAGCAGGCGTGGGCGGGGTCTATGCTAATACAGCAGAGTCCGTCAGCAGGCGTGGGCGGGGTCTATGCTAATACAGTAGAGTCCGTCAGCGGTCGTGGGCGGGGTCTATGCTAAAACAGCAGAGTACGTCAGCAGGCGTGGGCGGGGTCTATGCTAATACAGCAGAGTCCGTCAGCAGTCGTGGGCAGGGTCTATGCTAAAACAGCAGAGTACGTCAGCAGGCGTGGGCGGGGTCTATGCTAATACAGCAGAGTCCGTCAGCAGTCGTGGGCGGGGTCTATGCTAATACAGCAGAGTCCGTATACAGGTGTGGGCGGGGTCTATGCTAAAACAGCAGAGTACGTCAGCAGGCGTGGGCGGGGTCTATGCTAATACAGCAGAGTCCATCAGCAGGCGTGGGCGGGGTTTATGCTAATACAGTAGAGTCCGTCAGCAGTCGTGGGCGGGGTCTATGCTAAAACAGCAGAGTCCGTCAGCAGTCGTGGGTGGGGTCTATGCTAATACAGCAGAGTCCGTATACAGGTGTGGGCGGGGTCTATGCTAAAACAGCAGAGTACGTCAGCAGGCGTGGGCGGGGTCTATGCTAATACAGCAGAGTCCGTCAGCAGGCGTGGGCGGGGTCTATGCTAATATAGCAGAGTCCGTCAGCAGTCGTGGGTGGGGTCTATGCTAAAACAGCAGAGTCCGTCAGCAGGCGTGGGCGGGGTCTATGCTAATACAGCAGAGTCCGTATACAGGTGTGGGCGGGGTCTATGCTAAAACAGCAGAGTACGTCAGCAGGCGTGGGCGGGGTCTATGCTAATACAGCAGAGTCCGTCAGCAGTCGTGGGCGGGGTCTATGCTAATACAGCAGAGTCCGTCAGCAGGCGTGGGCGGGGTCTATGCTAAAACAGCAGAGTCCGTCAGCAGGCGTGGGCGGGGTCTATGCTAATACAGCAGAGTCAGTCAGCAGGCGTGGGTGGGGTCTATGCTAATACAGCAGAGTCAGTCAGCAGGCGTGGGTGGGGTCTATGCTAATACAGCAGAGTCCGTCAGCAGTCGTGGGCGGGGTCTATGCTAATACAGCAGAGTCAGTCAGCAGGCGTGGGTGGGGTCTATGCTAATACAGCAGAGTCAGTCAGCAGGCGTGGGTGGGGTCTATGCTAAAACAGCAGAGTCCGTCAGCAGTCGTGGGCGGGGTCTATGCTAATACAGCAGAGTCAGTCAGCAGGCGTGGGTGGGGTCTATGCTAATACAGCAGAGTCCGTCAGCAGGCGTGGGTGGGGTCTATGCTAATACAGCAGAGTCCGTCAGCAGGCGTGGGCGGGGTCTATGCTAATACAGCAGAGTCAGTCAGCAGGCGTGGGTGGGGTCTATGCTAATACAGCAGAGTCAGTCAGCAGGCGTGGGCGGGGTCTATGCTAAAACAGCAGAGTCCGTCAGCAGGCGTGGGCGGGGTCTATGCTAATACAGCAGAGTCAGTCAGCAGGCGTGGGTGGGGTCTATGCTAATACAGCAGAGTCAGTCAGCAGGCGTGGGTGGGGTCTATGCTAAAACAGCAGAGTCCGTCAGCAGTCGTGGGCGGGGTGATGCTAATTTTCATAGGTCCACTTTAATGATTAACAGTTAATGATGTATATCTGTTTTTGGAAGTAAAAAGAACAAACCATCTAATGATTTACAGTGAAAAGCTGTGAACTGACAATCTTTATATTAGTATTGATCTCCGCTTGTGGAGACATCTTTCTCTCTTCTGAACACCATAATCAATCACTCAATATTTTTTTTCCTCTTTTGTAAAGTCATAGAATCTGATGTGAATTTGTTTGTTTGCTATTGGAGCAAATGGAAAAGCAAAAGTCGAGTTTGTTGTAGTTTCCGTTCGCCACTATAAAGGTTTACAGGACTATGACGACTTCTGCTTTGGTTGCTCTGGTGTAGTTCCCGAGGCCTGTAGTCGTGGACACTGATGATGGATGTGTTCAGATTCACAGCGCTGTATCTGTGTAGTGCTGCATGAGGACATCCCAGAGCAGAGCTGGAGTGTGGAGACTGTGACACATGCAGGAGATTAGTTATCTGGGTTACTGAGACTGACCTGAACTAGATCACAGACCTAGAAACTGCTGATCGGCTGAAGTCAGTCCTGCTGCAAATATACTCCGTAAAGAAGATCCTGAATGAGCTCACAGGTGAACGTTCACCCACAGATCCAATCAGATTCGAGCTCGGTGGGTCACATGTCCAGAGAGTATTATTCAGCAAACCTCAGTTTTTCTCTGAGAGACGCAGTCGGTCCCCTTCTATAGTTCTTTCTGTTCTGCTCATATTAATATTCAGTAATATTGTTGATCTGACACTATGAACTGAATTGATCTGAATAATGACTATTGTGTTTATAGCTGTAAAAGTGCAGTTGGTGCCCCTGTAATGTCAGTGTGATGATGGCTCACTGCGTTCTCGTCTTTAAACAGGCTGTTTTCCAGCCAGTTCTCGCTACAGATGATTTTCAGATGTTTCGCTCTCTGATGGTCCAGAAGAACATGGAGCTTCAGCTGCAGGCCCTGCGAGTCATCAAAGAGAGAAACGGTATTTACACCACAGACGTGTGTGTTTATAATGTTCACATGAGAGTGTGTTCGTCCTTATGGCTGTCGAAGCATTAACACGTGTGACATTTATTACATTTCACATGCTGACTGATTTATTCACACTGTTTTTCTGTCTCCCATATGGAACCTTGTTTCCACCATGAAAAACATAATAATAATAATAATAATAATAATTGCAGCTTATCTTGCAATTCTGACTTTATTTCTCACAATTCTCAATTCATATCTAATCTCAAAATTGCAAGATTTGCGAGATATAAACATAATTGCAAGAAAAAAGTCAGAATTGCGATAGAAACTCGCAATTGAGAAAAATGTCAGAATCACGAGATATAAACTCGTAATTGCAAGAGAAAAAAGTCAGAATTGCGAGATAGAAACTCGCAATTGAGAAAAATGTCAGAATCATGAGATAGAAACTCGTAATTGCGAGAGAAAAAAGTCAGAATTGTGAGAGAAACTCGTAATTGAGAAAAATGTCAGAATTGCGAGAGAAACTCGTAATTGCGAGAGAAAAAAGTCAGAATTGCGACATATAAACTCGTGATTGAGAAAAAAGTCCGAATTGCGAGATATAAACTCATCATTGCGAGAAAATAAGTCAGAATTATGAGAGAAACTCGCAATTGAGAAAAATGTCAGAATTGCGAGATAAACTCATCATTGCGAGAAAAAATGTCAGAATTGTGATATAAACTCGCAATTGAGAAAAATGTCAGAATTGCAAGATATAAACTCGTAATTGCAAGAGAAAAAAGTCAGAATTGCGAGATAGAAACTTGTGATTGAGAAAAAAGTCAGAATTGCGAGATATAAACTCATTATTGCGAGAAAATAAGTCAGAATTCTGAGAGAAACTCGCAATTGAGAAAAATGTCAGAATTGTGAGATATAAACTCATCATTGCGAGAAAAAAATTCAGAATTGTGATATAAACTCGCAATTGAGAAAAATGTCAGAATTGCGAGATATAAACTCGTGATTGAGAAAAAAAGTCAGAATTGTGAGAGAAACTCACAATCAGTGGCTGATTGGTTTAGAAGTTCAAACCCAGACAGAATGTTTAACAAAAGTCATTTGCTTCGTTTTCATGGTGAAATTAATTATCGTTAAATCAAGTGAAGCAATAATGTATAAACCAGCATTAATAATTACTTGCTTATTATTATTATTATTATTATTATTATTAATGAAATGATTGAAAGTTGCTTCATTAGTTCTGACCTGCACTGTCTTGTGTCTCCACATTCGATTCATTCGGGGAAGGCAGAACTCACATCATTTAGTTTCCTTTAACTTACAAATTACAAATAATCATGATCAATCATCATATTAGAATGATTTCTGAAGGATCATGTGACACTGAAGACTGGAGTAATGATGCTGAAAATTCAGCTTTGATCACAGGAATAAATTACACTTTACTATACACTCACCTAAAGGATTATTAGAAACACCTGTTCAATTTCTCATTAATGCAATTATCTAATCAACCAATCACATGGCAGTTGCTTCAATGCATTTAGGGGTGTGGTCCTGGTCAAGAAAATCTCCTGAACTCCAAACTGAATGTCAGAATGGGAAAGAAAGGTGATTTAAGCCATTTTGAGCGTGGCATGGTTGTTGGTGCCAGACGGGCCGGTCTGAGTATTTCACAATCTGCTCAGTTACTGGGATTTTCACGCACAACCATTTCTAGGGTTTACAAAGAATGGTGTGAAAAGGGAAAAACATCCAGTATGCGGCAGTCCTGTGGGCGAAAATGCCTTGTTGATGCTAGAGGTCAGAGGAGAATGGGCCGACTGATTCAAGCTGATAGAAGAGCAACTTTGACTGAAATAACCACTCGTTACAACCGAGGTATGCAGCAAAGCATTTGTGAAGCCACAACACGCACAACCTTGAGGCGGATGGGCTACAACAGCAGAAGACCCCACCGGGTACCACTCATCTCCACTACAAATAGGAAAAAGAGGCTACAATTTGCACGAGCTCACCAAAATTGGACAGTTGAAGACTGGAAAAATGTTGCCTGGTCTGATGAGTCTCGATTTCTGTTGAGACATTCAGATGGTAGAGTCAGAATTTGGCGTAAACAGAATGAGAACATGGATCCATCATTCCTTGTTACCACTGTGCAGGCTGGTGGTGGTGGTGTAATGGTGTGGGGGATGTTTTCTTGGCACACTTTAGGCCCCTTAGTGCCAATTGGGCATCGTTTAAATGCCAGGGCCTACCTGAGCATTGTTTCTGACCATGTCCATCCCTTTATGACCACCATGTCCCCATCCTCTGATGGCTACTTCCAGCAGGATAATGCACCATGTCACAAAGCTCGAATCATGTCAAATTGGTTTCTTGAACATGACAGTGAGTTCACTGTACTAAAATGGCCCCCACAGTCACCAGATCTCAACCCAATAGAGCATCTTTGGGATGTGGTGGAACGGGAGCTTCGTGCCCTGGATGTGCATCCCACAAATCTCCATCAACTGCAAGATGCTATCCTATCAATATGGGCCAACATTTCTAAAGAATGCTTTCAGCACCTTGTTAAATCAATGCCACGTAGAATTAAGGCAGTTCTGAATGTGAAAGGGGGTCAAACACAGTATTAGTATGGTGTTCCTAATAATCCTTTAGGTGAGTGTATATTCACATAGAAAACAGCTGATTTATATTGAAATAATATTTCACGGTTGTTACTGTATATCTGATCAAATATTTGCTATGGAAGCTTGTGTACGCCACAGAATGAAAAATAAAAAAGGTAATTGCGAGTCACAATTCTGACTTTTTTTCTCACAATTGTGAGTTTACATTTACATCATGCATGATATAAAGTAGTAATTGTGTGTTATAAAGTCAGAATTATGAGATATTAAAGTTGCAATTGTGAGAAATAAACTTGAAATTCTGAAAATTTTCTCAGAATTGCATGTTCATATCTCGCAATTCTGACTTTATAACACGCAATTGTTATCTTTTAAAATGTTTTATTCTGTGGCGGAAACAAGCTTCCATAAATTGCAGCCTTGGTGAGCAGAAGAGAAACAACAATAAATCTCTTTCAACCGTGTGTGTGTGTGTGTGTGTGTGTGTGTGTGTGTCAGGCGGGCTGCCCGAGTGTCTGACCGACGGCGTGGACGTCATGAATGAACTGGAGCAGCAGGAGATGAAGATTCTCCAGGATGTTCTCCAGTAAGTTCACCTCATCACTCCAGACGCTTATATAATGAGCCGTGTGTCTCTGGCACGCATGAGAGTGGATATTACATCATTAACTCTGAACTGCAGTGTTGGAATCTCTACGATGGCCCGTTTTAGAAGGCATTTATCACAGTAAAGAGTTGAGGCATGTCCCAGAGACTGTCCTCACTCGAGGTTATACCTCACCCTGTAAAGGGATTGATGGCGTTGTCAGTAAGCCCAGTATATACAGCCACTGAGACACCACTAACCTTAACCGGCTTAGCCTTTCACTAATAGAGTCCCACTGAAGAAGGGCTGGATATTCTTATCCGCAGTGTTTCTGTCCCAGCCGCTCCCAACGCCCAGAGATCCTGCCTCTGATAATGAAGATGCGGACCTTAATGAATGCCATTAAGAGATCAGGGTTAGCTCACAGAAACCTGGATCTGGAGCCTCACGTGACCTGGACTCATCTTCTGCAGCTGAGACTGAGGGATTATAAAAGTAAAGTGTGAATAAAAATCAAAAGAGACTTCAGAATGAACATGCAGACGTTTGACTGCTCTGGTCGCTGAAAAAACATCCGAACGGGACATAAAGTGACCAGAAATGTGCTGAAGTTAGAGTAAAACTGAATAAAAATAAACACTATTAAAATGAATAAGGAAATTAGATTAAAATACATGAATGACAAAAATGTTACAGAAATAAAGCATGTTATTTTTGGAGCTTGACGGCTTCGTTCACCTTTGTTTTAAGATTATTTGGTTTGCCATTTTTGCCTTTAGATTTGCCTGAGTTTATGTTGGACAGGAAGTGAAGTGAGAGAGAGAGGGAAGGACCGGGATGATGACCATTCACTTTATTACATGTAAAAGAGCGTCTGGGATGATCATCTTTTGTTTTGTACAGAAGTCATACTGTGAGATTCTTTCCTGCCAGTGCAAACATGGAGCGGTGACTGACTCATCCAGTCCTGGTCACACACGTACAGGAATACTCTTACGAAGTATTGTTCCCGCAGGAGGTCGAAGGAGGAGTATGACCTGGAGATGATGGCTCTCGGGAGGCAGGAGCGAGAGGATCAGGCCTCCACATCCAGCAGTCTATCAGACGCTCCTCTGGGAAACTCCCGTGAAACTCAGGCCGCCGGGGATTCTGGGACACGGCAGACCAACACAGTACGTGCCGATCACTGTCACTCTGATGTCAGTCATGTCATGCGTTTCACCCAAGCGTAGGGCTGCACGATTAATCGCAATAAAACCGCACGCGATTTGGCAAAGGCTGCGATTATCTTATGCGCAGTTTGTCAGTGGAGTGCGGCTGATCGGTAGTAAACACTGCCCCATCTGAACACCAGAGGGCGCTCTCACGCAAACACTATAAATATGCCCCACCGCAGAAGTACAATAATGCGCATCATTCCAAGAAATCCCTATCGCTGTCTCTGAATAAACAGAAGATTGAAACGCTTTGATTAAACATGACTTATAAACACACGACTGCCTTATTCTGTGTCAGAAGCTCATCATCTCCCAGGAGGAGCTCAGCTGTCGTTATGAAGTGAGTCTGGAGTAAATGCATGTTATTAAATGTTGTCTGGTGTTGGAAGAGGTTCATAAATGCTTCTCATGTTTTGGAAAGATGTTTGACACGTGTTGCTTTTTCAAATGCACGTTATAAGTGACTCAAACTCACAGTGCTTTCAGAGTGAGCCGCGTTTACTGAGCCGTATGTCACTGACAAGCTGCACATAACAAATAATCGCAGCCTTAGCGATTTTAAAATCGCGATAAGCCATCTCGATTTAAGTATGATTACATGTAAAGTGCGATTAATCGTGCAGCCCTACCCGAGCGGCAACCTTCCAGTCTCTCTCGTGAAGCCAACACGGAAGTGACTTTAACTGCAGTCCATCGACTGGCCACTAGAGGCCGGCTGCAGAAGAGACTCAATCCCATAAACCCCCATGTTAAAATGCCCAACTTTACAGCAGAGAAACACATGTTTACAGCCTGGTGCAAAAAGTGGTTTTGGTCTATATAGCTAATGTTGCCCTTCATGACGACTTTTGAGGGGGTGCATTTTTTTTATAACTCATATGTTTAAACTATATTAAGCCTTAAATTTATGCATAATTAAGGGCGTGGCCACTTGAGTGACAGGTGGATTGCCGCTGATGTCACTGCTAGCCGTTTGTCTGCTGCCTGTTAGCGTCACGTCACCTCAGCTAATCCCGCCGCTGGACTTGGCATCTCTGCCGTTGTGGCGAAGTGTTGAGTCCCAGCTTAGGACCCCAGTAATATGCCTGATCTAAATATGCCTGATGCCTGATCTTACCGAAGTTTTTTTATCCAAAAATATCGTAGATGGTGAAAAAAACATCATTTCGGAGAGTGTATGCTATGCTACTATCTAAGCTAACTAAAAAAATCACTAAAAACCGAGAAATGCTTTGGTTATATACTAGTATATGAAATATATAAGTTAAAAGACATGGTCACTATAACGTAGTTCAAACGACTTATAAAATAAAGTGATATCTGATTTGTAACCAGGCACTAAAGCGATTACCCATAAAACGTGCATTGAACCAACCGGATTGCTTGGGTCCTCAGCTGGGACTCATCTCCACGCTGGGACTCATCTCCACGGTGGGACTCATCTCTACACTGGGACTCATCTCTATGCTGGGACTCATCTCTACGCTGGGACTCATCTCTATGCTGGGACTCATCTCTACACTGGGACTCATCTCTATGCTGGGACTCATCTCTACGCTGGGACTAATCTCTATGCTGGGACTCATCTCTACGCTGGGACTCATCTCTATGCTGGGACTCATCTCTATGCTGGGACTCATCTCTACACTGGGACTCATCTCTATGCTGGGACTCATCTCTACGCTGGGACTAATCTCTATGCTGGGACTCATCTCTACGCTGGGACTCATCTCTACGCTGGGACTCATCTCTACGCTGGGACTCATCTCTACGCTGGGACTCATCTCTACACTGGGACTCATCTCTACACTGGGACTCATCTCTATGCTGGGACTCATCTCTACGCTGGGACTAATCTCTATGCTGGGACTCATCTCTACGCTGGGACTCATCTCTACGCTGGGACTCATCTCTACGCTGGGACTCATCTCTATGCTGGGACTCCTCTCTACACTGGGACTCATCTCTATGCTGGGACTCATCTCTACACTGGGACTCATCTCTATGCTGGGACTCATCTCTACACTGGGACTCATCTCTATGCTGGGACTCATCTCTACGCTGGGACTAATCTCTACGCTGGGACTCATCTCTACGCTGGGACTCATCTCTACGCTGGGACTCATCTCTACGCTGGGACTCATCTCTACGCTGGGACTCATCTCTATGCTGGGACTCCTCTCTACACTGGGACTCATCTCTATGCTGGGACTCATCTCTACACTGGGACTCATCTCTATGCTGGGACTCATCTCTACACTGGGACTCATCTCTATGCTGGGACTCATCTCTACGCTGGGACTCATCTCTACGCTGGGACTCATCTCCACGGTGGGACTCATCTCTACGCTGGGACTCATCTCCACGCTGGGACTCATCTCTACGCTGGGACTCATCTCTACGCTGGGACTCATCTCTACGCTGGGACTCATCTCTACGCTGGGACTCATCTCCACGGTGGGACTCATCTCCACTCTGGGAATCATCTCTATGCTGGGACTCATCTCTACGCTGGGACTCATCTCTACGCTGGGACTCATCTCCACGCTGGGACTCATCTCTACGCTGGGACTCATCTCCACGCTGGGACTCATCTCTACGCTGGGACTCATCTCCACGCTGGGACTCATCTCCACGCTGGGACTCATCTCTACGCTGGGACTCATCTCTTCACCACACCGTGTTTGTGCTTTTTCGGGATTACCGTAAAACTTCAAATAATAGCCCGGGCTTTTATTTTCCCAAATCGCCGAACTGCACCGGCTTGTATTTGAGACAGGCGTCTATATGAGACAGGCCTTTAATTTAGTGTTGAGATGAGCATGACAGTAGGAGGTTATCATATCTGTGTTTGTGTTTAACAGATCAGCTAATGTCAGTTAATTGGCCTACTATATTTCCGTATGTCTAAAGGGGGTCGCACACCAGACGAGAAGCGCAGCGCCACGTCTTTAAAATTCGAACACATTATTCTCTATGAGTGTACATTGCCTCAAATCGTCGTTAATGTATATACTGACTTCACCCTGTGCTGCAATATACATTCAGTTTTACATTCATTTACAGAAATCAACTGCAAGAATGAAAACTGCTGATGTTATCGGATTTTCAGGTGATATTCTCAATTCATTCAGTTAACGGACGCTCTGAGGTAAAGTGAATTCAGACTGCAGACTAAGCAACGATTCTATTTAATTGTACAGTACAATCATAACATAGTACATACATGATCTTAATTCCATAATATCCTTAAACATAACTATATTGCTGGCATAAACTGACAAAGTGCGCGTCCGGTGTGCGATACCTCGAGTTGTCATAGACGCGGTGCGGCGCTGCGCTTCTCGTACGGTGTGCGCGATCCTCAACTACAAGTTCATTGGCAAATTCCTCCTCCTCGTCGCTCTCCTCCACTTCTCCCTCTCCGGCCTCTGCTAACTCTGCCTGCCTTGCTTGCACTAACAGCTCCCGCCCAGATGCGCAGGGCTCTCTTGCGAAGGCAATCTGCTCCATAGAACTGGCTTAAACAGACGATCTGACGGGTTTTAGAAGATTAAATACAACCAAAAACTAAAAAATAGACCAGGCCTCTATTAGAGACCGGCCTTTATTTATCCAAACCTGTAGCCACACCAGGCGTGTAAAAGAGACTGGCGTCTATTTGGGACTCGGCTATTATTTGAAGTTTTACGGTATTTCATACAATTTAATACACGCATGCCTTCGCTCGCGCCGTTGGATTCCGTCGTCATTGAGTATCGAGAGAATAACAGCGCTGTGTTCCAGTTGTTTTCCTCCGTGAACATGCAGTCATGGATTTCTGACAATTTCTTTGCTTTTTGGAGTTTTCAGATTTAAAAGCGTCTGTGGATATAGAGGCTACACTCGTTCTGCGGCACCGTTGCTATCGGGGAACAGACAGACTGGATATGCTTATTTCACTTTTTAGTGTAAAAAAACCTTGTGCGCGTAGTGAAATTCTGCAGGTGTCAGTGCTCTCTCTGTCCAATCCTTGCACTAAATGCACACTACATCCATATTTTTAACAGTCTATGGTTTCACCATAGCCGTGTGTAGTACCTAGGGCAGAAGACATGATCTGAAGGAATGAAGCCATGTGACAGGGCTATGAGTGAACGGGAACACATCAGGCCAACTGCAGTTTTGATCATCATGTGTGTGTTTTGGACGTTTGAACAGCTTTGCACTTCCACTGCGGTCACACAAACATGTAAACAATCATGGAAGATTGTTGCCTGAATTATAATTATATAACTGAAGGAAGTTCGTCATCTTATTGTATTATCAACACAAGGAAGACACAAGTGCAATAAAATTAATTTATTAAGAAAAAGGTTAGACGAGTAACTAACAACTACTGAATGGATAAAGTGCAAAAAGATTGATAAAGTGACTGAGTTGGATGTTACTATAGCAGTTACAAGTTATCTTAAAGATAAACAGTAGTAATGAGGTAAGCCTTATTCTGAATTCAACAAATAAATCAAGAGATTATTTGTTATTAACTGACATCCGCTATGCAGAATCTTATGCAAATGAGATAATCACATACTGACAATATACACTAATGCCAAGGTCTCTGGAAAGAGGTTTGGTAAAGTGATGTTTGCGTTTCGGCTGGTGACGTCCTGAGTCCGGGGCGGGGACGTCTTCCTCTTGCTGAGTCCGGACCGCGTTACAGTGGGAAGAAAGAAGTTGGAATCCTGCAGAACATGTTTGTTTCCCTCTTTAGAGCTTCAGAGTCTCGAGAGAGCAACTGCACAACTCCATTGAGTTACACTTAGAGCTTGGCACATCTTGGAACTGGAACCTTGAACCAGAACCAGAACAACTCTTTGTCTCAGAGAGAACCTCTTTAAAATCTCCTGAGAAGGAGGGATTTGCAGATTGGCTGATTTCAGATTCAGCGTTTGATTGGCTGACGCTGTCAGGGGTGGCCATTGCATGGTTCATTTGCATAGCTTAAAGTTCATGCTTAGAACAAAGTCTTTAAGGTTTTTCCTATGCATGATTCCCTTTCCAAACTGATTCCGGATTAACCTAGACATTGTGCTGAAAACATAAAGACCAAACATCATTGGGTAATATTGAACTTTTACCCATGCATTCATGTATACCTTAATACAAAGTTGTCCAAAAAGTCATTCCTGGAGCGTCACAGTTTAGCTCCAACTTGCCTCAACACTCCTGCCTGGAAGTTTTTAGGATGCCTAGTAAGACCTGGATTATCAGGGTCAGGTGTGTTTAACTGGGGCTGGAGCTGAACGTTCCAGGACAGTGGCTCTCCAGGAAAGGAATGGACACCCTTGTCTTAATAGGTAATTTTGTATATTTTGCATGTATACAAACAACATTCATTAAGGATATACAGTTCTTTAAATAGATATGAAGAAAATTTTGTCCATTGTGTGCATAGAAAATCCATCCTTTGTGGCTTTAAGCCACATGGCAAAACCAGTTTGAGTCTGAGAGTCTTTTTGCAGACTTCTCTCTTATAGCCCACCTAGCTGCTTGTTTCTGGAAATTCTTTTGGAGTTTTCGAGCCCTGGGGCCCTTTGTTTCATTTTTGTTGGAAAAAAGTTATTAATTTGGTTCATTTAAATATATAGCCACTGTGATGTCATCGTCCAGCTCAGTTCAGTTCTCATATAATGGTCATATAAAGATTAAACATCTCCAACTAAGCAAGCCAAAGGCCAAAGGCAGAAAAAGGTGGAAAAGGTGGAAAAGGCGACAGTGAAGGAACCAAAACTCCATCAGTGACAGAATGGAGAAAGAAACCTTGGGGGAACCCAGACTCAGTTGCTCAGTTCTCCTCTGGCCAACCAGCGAACAGTGTGTGATTATGATCCAGGCAGCGTTACAGGTCAGAGGTCAGATTGGATCAGAACATTCAGAATATTATCCAGTTTCCTGTGGTTGAAGATCGGAGTCACGCCGGTATGGAGACGAGTTTGAGGATCAGTGCCGATGGCGGTGGTGTGGATGAGGCCTTCACAGGGGAGAGTCTGGTAGACCCGATCTCTGCTGGCACTTCAGGGATGCGTTGTGGTCGTGTCCAGGCACGGGTCCACAATCTGATCTGGATACGGCCCGGATCCGGCTGATTAGAGTAAACCTCGGAATAAACAGGACTAACATTAGCGTAGATGCCATTCTTCTTATGATGTGATGAGTACATCAGGTGTACGAAGTCATAATTATGAGATGAAAAGTTGAAATTGACATACAAAGTCATAATTATGAGATGAAAAGCATGTTTTTTTTTTCATTTTTGTGTGAGTGAATGAGGCTGAGTTGACCCTTGAGCAGGAGAATCAGACCTCAGACAGGGCCTTACACTCGTTCTCACTGTCCACAGACCAACGGCAGCGTGACAGGAGCTCCAGAGCTGAAGATGAAGCCGTCTGAGGGTTCAGCCGTCAAGGGTGAGTGTGTGTGTTCCCATCAGCCCTCGCTCTCACAGCAGCCGATCACGTGAGATTAGTGTGTGTGTGAGGATCAGTGTTGTGTGTGTTTGCACAGGTAAAGGTGAAGCTCTTCCCGCTGTGAGGGCACCGGTCAAGGGTTCAGCCGAACACACGAGTCCAGAGAGACTGAGAGACGACGACACACAGAGAGACTGCAGACCGCTCGCGGTGAGACACACACACTTATCAGCATCAGCTGACATCAGCAACATAAATTCATCAACTATTCAGAAATGTCCTGTTGCTTCTACATGTTGTCACTTCTTGAGTCTCTCCATCTTTCTGACTCCAGTTTGAACATAAAGGGCTAAAAGTTTATTAAATGTTCAGTGGTGTGTGTGTGTCTGAGATAATCGGAGCTGCTAACACACACACACACACACACACACACAAGCTCTTGAAGCTCCGCCCTCTGTGCCGGGAGCAGGAGCTCATTTGCATTTAAAGGGACACACACAAAAAACGGTGCGATTTTGCTCACCCTCAAAAAGTGACAATTTTAACATGCTATAATACAATATCTGTGGGGTATTTAGAGCTAAAGCTTCACATACACACTCATCAGAGACTTATTATACATCTTGTGAAAGGGCATTATACCCCTTTAATGTTAAAAGCAGCTGATGTGAGTTTGAATATCACCTCAGATCTTGAAAATAAACTAAACAAGAACATTTAAATTGTGAACAAACAATCATATTCTATGAGCGCTTGCACACGCTCTTCTGACACGCAGTGATGTTTGATTTTGCGTCACGTCTGGTGTGGACAGAAACACTGCATGTTGCTGGAATCTTATGGCATCACGTCTGGTCTTAAGAGTGTGTGTGTGTGTGTGTAGGATGAGGAGACGTTACAGCAGCGCTCGGAGTATCTGAAGCAGCAGAGAGACAAACTCCAGGCCCGTAAGAGAGATCAGACCCTGAAGAGTCCCGCTGGCGCTCCTCCTGCGGCCCCGGAGCCCAAAGCCTCCGCACAGGTACACACACACACACACACACACTCTCATCTCCGTCACACTGCTGATATAAACGCACACCAGCAGAGTCACACTCACCTTAAACAGCACTGTGGCAGAAGCTGACTTCAGTTAAACCGGGTTTCCCAGACAGCCACGATCCTCAGGTCAGTCCCACTCTGACCACAGAAGATGCCTAACCTCAGCCTAACCTCAGCCTAACCTCGGCCTAACCCAAGCCTAACCTCAGCCTAACCCAAGCCTAACCTCAGCCTAACCCAAGCCTAACCTCAGCCTAACCTCAGCCTAACCTCAGCCTAACCCAAGCCTAACCTCAGCCTAACCTCAGCCTAACCTCAGCCTAACCTCAGCCTTACCCAAGCCTAACCTCAGCCTAACCTCAGCCTAACCTCAGCCTAACCCAAGCCTAACCTCAGCCTAACCTCAGCCTAACCCAAGCCTAACCTCAGCCTAACCTCAGCCTAACCTCAGCCTAACCTCAGCCTAACCCAAGCCTAACCTCAGCCTAACCTCAGCCTAACCTCAGCCTAACCCAAGCCTAACCTCTAACCTCAGCCTAACCCAAGCCTAACCTCAGCCTAACCTCAGCCTAACCCAAGCCTAACCTCAGCCTAACCTCAGCCTAACCCAAGCCTAACCTCAGCCTAACCTCAGCCTAACCCAAGCCTAACCCAAGCCTAACCTCAGCCTAACCTCAGCCTAACCTCAGCCTAACCCAAGCCTAACCTCAGCCTAACCCAAGCCTAACCTCAGCCTAACCTCAGCCTAACCTCAGCCTAACCCAAGCCTAACCTCAGCCTAACCCAAGCCTAACCTCAGCCTAACCCAAGCCTAACCTCAGCCTAACCTCAGCCTAACCCAAGCCTAACCTCAGCCTAACCTCAGCCTAACCCAAGCCTAACCTCAGCCTAACCTCAGCCTAACCCAAGCCTAACCTCAGCCTAACCTCAGCCTAACCTCAGCCTAACCTCAGCCTAACCCAAGCCTAACCTCAGCCTAACCTCAGCCTAACCCAAGCCTAACCCAAGCCTAACCTCAGCCTAACCCAAGCCTAACCTCAGCCTAACCTCAGCCTAACCCAAGCCTAACCTCAGCCTAACCTCAGCCTAACCCAAGCCTAACCTCAGCCTAACCTCAGCCTAACCCAAGCCTAACCCAAGCCTAACCTCAGCCTAACCCAAGCCTAACCTCAGCCTAACCCAAGCCTAACCTCAGCCTAACCTCAGCCTAACCCAAGCCTAACCTCAGCCTAACCTCAGCCTAACCCAAGCCTAACCTCAGCCTAACCTCAGCCTAACCCAAGCCTAACCCAAGCCTAACCTCAGCCTAACCTCAGCCTAACCTCAGCCTAACCCAAGCCTAACCTCAGCCTAACCCAAGCCTAACCTCAGCCTAACCTCAGCCTAACCTCAGCCTAACCTCAGCCTAACCCAAGCCTAACCTCAGCCTAACCCAAGCCTAACC
Source organism: Vimba vimba (assembly GCA_022828995.1). Classification (NCBI taxonomy): domain Eukaryota; kingdom Metazoa; phylum Chordata; class Actinopteri; order Cypriniformes; family Leuciscidae; genus Vimba; species Vimba vimba. The sequence continues at coordinate 690,286 of CM040834.1, read as the reverse complement.
TCAGCCTAACCTCAGCCTAACCTCAGCCTAACCCAAGCCTTGACCAGCCTAAGAGTCTCACACTGAGTCAGACGACGGCTCGTTCCTTTCTGAACTCTATCACTTGGGATTCAGATCTCTAGTGTTCCCCTAACCTCCAGACTCCAGCCGACGCCTCTGAACATGCTGTAATCACGGCCGGAGGATCTCAGACACTAGCAAAAAGAGCACAACAGTTTTTATAGAATAGGAGCAAAGGCAAAGGTGACATGATACATTACATCATTTGTCTACAATGTGCTGTTCTTCATATGTATAATCCAGCAAACCCTTCTGTTACTATGTATAATCAAACTCTGATTTCCCCTTCTGTTATATTCGGACATGATTTACACACACTGACTTTGGCCAAAGTGTTTAGGGACATTTTAGGTTTCAGAAGCATATAGTTGTCAATCCTGCAAGAAAAAGAAATGTTAGTTATGATAAAACAATCCTTCACAGTATCTGGGGCCTGTACCATGAAGGTAGCTGAACAAACTCGGGGTTACAGGATTGGTTTTGAGTTGACAAATCCAAACCGATGCGATCAGGCTTTATTGGTACCATGATGCAGCTCATCAACTTTCTCTGTCAACTCAGGCTTTGATCTTTAAGCTATGATTACTCCACGCGCGCGTGCATATAAAAGAGTGACGTCGACACTGAACAACCAATCGCGGGTAGTAGAGCGAGAGCGTTATATTTTTCCGCGGAGGAGCAAGAGATAATTATTCAGAATTACGATGAATTTAAATATGTATTTCAAGCTCGAAACAATACGGTCTCTGTGCCAAAGCAAGAGAAGACTGTTGGAGAAAGATTGCTGATTGTTAATGTGTAAGTTAAACAAATACGTTCTATATTTATGTAAAATTATGTATATGTATGTGTAGCCTATATGTTTACTATACCCTATAGCCTATTTGTATAATATATAAAAAATGTACATGTATGTACTAAGAAAGATTAATTTTCCTTGATTTTTAGATGCAACCCCAACTCCAAATGTTCTTGGCAGCAGATAAAAAAAATAAAAAATAATAATATTTCAAAGTGGTGAGTATTTACCACAACCTTTTATTACTTTTGTGAACATTTGATCACAAACACTTGTTTGCAGCAAACAGAAATAAAGAGTTAAATTCAGAAAACCAGAATACACTGGTGGAGGAGTTGGCTCTGAGTAGGCAATAGGGAAGGCCGATTATGGATGGGATTACAGGTGCTGTACAATCTGACCCTGGTGCTGGCTCCTTTAAGTAAGTAACAATGGGTACGTGTGCAATACATTACTACTTTTAAGTTGTAAATATGGCTGACTGTATGTTCTGCAGTAGAGAGAAATACAGTGTCCCTGTTGAAGCCAGCACACATACACACAGTCTCCCACACAGAGGTCAGTATGCAGCAGACAGAACACCAGAAACATAACCTGCTTTACAACAGTTATGCTTTACATTGGCCTATTTTTATTTATTAGGGTGGAGGAAATGAAGACACTCTGTCTGTGTGTTCTCAGACAGTTGCTGATGTGAATGCACTGGGCTTTTTATTATGGCAAACATTTGAATGTGTGGCATAAAAAAGGGACTGGCCCTTACACATCTCTTTTATTGTAGGATTTTTCACAACCTTCCCCAGAAACTGAGGCCTCTACCTCAATGGGCTTCAGAAGAAATGTGTAAGGATTTAAAACCCTTGACATAAATTACAGTCAGTCCTGTGTTTGTAGGAAGTCAAGGAACTTTTTGTGATTTGATGAGCCTCCAGAAAACTTGTAATGATCATGTTTGTGGTGGAATTATGTTTCAGGTGGAAACAGACTCAGTCAGGGCCCTGTACAAAATGAGACTTGAACTAGACTGCACACTAAAGGAGACTTGAACTAGACTGTACACTAAAGGAGACTTAGACTGCACACTAAATGAGACTTGAACTAGACTGTTCACTAGGAGCTGACTGTGAGCTGAGAAAAAAAAAAATGGAGATCAAACAGCTGAATAAAACTGATCTCAGTATGTGAACTTATTTAACCAAGTAACACTTTAGTATTAATATTTATTAATGAAACTTTCTCTTGCTCTCTTTCTCCCTCTCATCCCATACCAATAAAACAGTTTGAGACTTATCTGCAGTTTCAATGTGCTTTTATTAAGTGTAATATTGTATGGTGATTGCATCTACATCTGCACCAGCCGAGTGGTCAAGTGTGATCAGGTCAGTTTCATCAGGGAGAAGCTGGTTTTGTGGTGGTTCTCGCTCTGTTCTACTGGTGGCTATAATGTGCAGAATGGCACATGCATGCAGCCACTATCTCTGATGCCCGCTCTGGTGACTCTTAAGCACTGAACACAGTTAAAACGTGCCTTTAGGATGCCAAAGGTCATCTCGATCTTCACTCTGGTTTTACTGAGGGCCACATTGAAGCGGTGCTGTGGCCCTATCTGAGGTCAGGGGGTTATTGTGTAGGTTTTTCTATCTCAGTTCAAATTAACTGTTTTGTACTGTACCAAATTTAACTTGCTTTCCTCAAAGCGCTGACACAACACAGACTCATGGAAAATTTGTGAGTCAAGCACTGGAGCCAGGCCATTTGGCATCCAAACTTGTGATCATACGTTCATGACCACAAGTCATCAGCAGATGAAATGTTTAGTAGATCATTTTTATATCTGTTAATGTTACTAATTTAAAGATTCATCTCACAGAAAATAATCATCTCACAAATTCACATCTCTACCTGAAGTGATAGGATTTCCTATTAACATCTGCCTCATGTTCTCTTAGAGCAGTAGAGACTAGAGCAATTATAGGGAATCCTATCATAAGATTAACAGAATAATAATAAAGATTTAAAATAATTCTTAACATGTATTATATTGTATAGTACATTTGTGAAATGTGCTTTTTGAAAAAAAAAAAAAAAAAAAGTGTTCCCTATCAATATATCTTACCGGCAATTTTATAAAAGCCCTCTTTTATGGACATAGTCGATAAATGTCCGGGGAACACTATTAATGAAACTATTCATGTACTCCTGCAGAGCAAGGACCACCTTGCGAATGGTTCGACAAACCGTTTTCCCCCTGCTTCTGTGCATCACCCACCGTGCAGTATGTACCACTTGCAAAAAAACACAAACGCAATACCATTTGAGGTACAGTAAGTGCATGAATTCGACGTGTTAAATTATTTGTGCGGCTCAAAAGGTTCGCAAAATAAGACATTCCTTCTGCGGAAAAGCTGTATCTTTCATATAAGTAACTATCAGGAAAGGCAAGGGGATTTTGTCAGGCTAAAAACTCTTTCTTTACAAAGTGCTCGTCTAACAATTTGCGCTGAGATGTCCACCGGATTTGGAAGAAAAAGTGAAGTCATTGCAACAAACACTTGGAATAAGTTACGTCACCTATATGTTTCTTTGCTCTAAGCTGATTGGTCAAACTTCAGTCTGAGATCTCGAATCCAGAACATAACCTGCCCCGGAGCAGGTTAGCCGTGCAGCGTAAGATACCATGGCAACGAACACCGATTAAAGCCGAGCTACTTTCATAGTACCTAAAACCCAGGGTTGGCGGAAACTAAGCTGAAACATAGCCGGCTAGCCACCTAATCCGGCTTCATGGTACAGGCCCCTGTTCTGCTTCTTTACTTGTCCATCTGTGTTTAGTGTGTGATGTTGCTGTTCGATCATGAAGAAGCTCCAGTTCTTCTCTATATCAGTGTCAGTGTTTCTGAACTCCTGAAACGCCTCCATTGTATCTTGAGTTTCTTCCGGGAACGAACACGTCACAATATTCCTCATTATAATAATTCATGCGCAGAATAAAGGGGCGGGGCCTGGTTGAGTTAGTTAGTAGTGTGTTAAACTGGCGGTTATGGGAAGAGCGGGACATTTCCCAAACATCTCTGTGTAAATGCGTCTAAATACTGCTTCTGTGTTTCTCTGCAATACTGATCCTGGAATTTATTGATTAAACACAAAAGCTGGTGCATGCATTTATTAAAGTCAGAAAAAAGCCCTTATAAATATAGATATTGTTTTTATCAGTATCGCACCCCTTTATTACAAAGATATGCAGTGATTTTGTAAGTATTATTTGGTGCTATCATTATTTTTCTAATCAAAGACCTGTATCTGCTTAGTTTTTTATTATATATTTTTAATATATTATTTTATTATAAAAACAAAAAACAAAAATCACATTAAAATTGATTGAAATGAGCTCATATTCTTTCCCAAGATATTCTTCCTGAAGCTTTTCCTCATGAATTTAAATAGAAATACTGCTGTTGTTTTTCAGCAACCTTTCATTTTTCAGAAGGAATGAAAGTTTTAAGTCATAAAAAGGTCATGAAGATTTCCATGTGTTATAATACTTCATAACTTCACATTCTGTGATGTGGACATGATGAGAGAATAAAGCAGATTCTCCTGATGCTGAGATTGTCTTCTGTATCCCGCTCAGAGAGTGGAGTTTAGGCCTCATGGATGAAGATTTTTTCTAAAACGCTGATTCCTTAATAATTTCAGATTTCTTTAATTATTTATGATTTACATTCCAGATTTTTCAGACATTAATCTCACCTAATGTATGACAGATGTCTGGATGTGATTTCACTGCTGGTTTTAGATGTTCCTCCCGTTCAAATGATCGTTTTTCCCTCTTCTTTTCCCTCTTCCAGGCGATCTCTGTTGAGGAGAAGAAGAGATTGCAGAAGCGCAAACACCTGGCAGAGAAACTCAAAGAGGAAGTCATCAAGAAGTGAAGCTCTGAACGGCTGAACGGACTGAAGCAACACAGACGCGGATCACTTTTGTATATGGTTTCATTTATATTTTTGTATGTACCTGTATCACATTAGATGTGATCTCACATTACTCCATCTGAACCCTTCATTCAGACGCTTGCTCGAATCTCCTGGCATGATCAGTTTATTAATGTCCGTTTCTACAACATGATGTTTAAATCTTTACTTACTGAAATATTGTTATGCATTATGGGAACACTTACTATTACGCATATGCTCATATTTCACTGTTATTTCACACTCTGTGGACAGATGTTTTATGAAATTACCCAATAAAGTATCATTTTTAGAGAGAAACAGGTTCTTTTTATTCATTTATTATTCCCACTTAAGTACATATTCTGCTATTGGAGTTTGTTTCTCTAGTTTTACACAAAACCTACAGGCATTATAATGCAGTTTAGATACTGAAACATGTTTACGTCAGGCCAAATTATATTATATATATTTTTTTGCAGGCTCTCAGGCCATCTTTATTTGAACTCTCTCACTAGAGCATGAATCACAGTTTTATCTGTAATGATGTTTACTTTTCCAGGCCATTGATTTCTTCAGTATGTGCAGCTCAAATGTTCTGTTCTTGCACACATCTGCACATCTCGGGTCACAGAGCAGATCCTCTTCTGCGGGTCTGCTCGATCTGCTTCCTTCAGGCACTGAACCTGACCTGTGTCCCTCACTGCCTGTTATAACACACATCTGTGTGCAGATCACATGTTCCTGGAATTTATTTGGATTATCTGCCTGGACTTAATAAATCTGTTTACCTTGCAGTATCAATATAATAGAAGTTGTATTATATGATTGGAGTCATTTTTGCAGGCTAAAATAACATGCATGTATAGTGGACCAATCAGCATCTGCTTGAGTTCAGGTATTCCCTAATGTAGAGTGGACAAAAGGCTAGTAATACTACAAATGTGTCCCATGAGCAAAACAGCTAATGAATTATATGCAATTATTTATTTATATATTTTTGAAAATGTAAAAATGCAGAGTTTTTGAAGAAAAGGGTCGTGATTAGGTGTATGGGATAGAATATACAGTTACAGTACAAACATCATTATGTCTAAGGAAACCCCCATAAACCCCACAGTGGAAGTGTCCACAGACTGCTGTGACTGTCTCACGCTTCACACCTCGGGGTTACAATTTCCCTTTGAGAGAGAAAGAGAGATTTTATATTTCAACTTTAAACTACATTTTATTGTAAGCCAACTTAGCTAAAACTATAATAATTGCACACAGCATACTTCTCTACTATAGAGTAGGGAGCAGTAGGCGAGCGAATAAGTGTGTCAGAATGCTTCATACTCATAATCCTCAAGCCATGTTCACACTGCAGTTCTTAATCCCGTGTTCGTGGACAGATTTGGGCACAGAGGTCTCAGGTGTGATCCAAAAATGTTATATCACTATCTTCAATAAAATAAAAACTATCAATTTATGTTTTTGTTTTTTGGGGTATTTTTGAATTTATTTACCTCTAAAAGTACCATATTTTCTATGTAAATTATGCTTATTTTTATGTTATATTTAATATTTATTTAACTTCAGTAAAAACAAATCATTCCAGTAAGTTCAGACAACCAAAACCTAAAAATGTGGTGGCTTTGGTGTCATCATACTGTATGTATAAAATTAACAAAAAACAATAAAATCAATAGCCACTAGATGGCTGCATATAGGCTGAACTCTATAAACCACTGTTATAACGAATTTAAGTTTTTGACTTTATCACAAAATTGTAATTTATATATATATATATTAGGGGTTGCACGACTACTGATTTCTGCTAGTCGATTTCTTATCAAAACAATACTCGAGTTACTCGACTACTCATCGTTCATGCTACTGTAAATGAAAAGACATGAAATAGCTAGATCTTATCAATAAACATTTATTAATTCATAGCCTAATGCAACAATTACATAAGTAAACTCTCAAAACATTATAATTATGACATTTCATTAAATTTTAAATGTAACAGTCTAAACAGCCAAATAAATTCCGTTCTTGCCTTTCATTTCAGACGTCTGCTTCTAGGGGCTGTTCACATATCGCGTCTTTTCCGCGCTCAAGGTCGTTATTTCAAATGTAGGGGCGCGCTCATAATGAAATCAACATGGTGCGCTAGTTTTTCCAGGCGGGTTTTTCCTTCTCATCTCCAGAAATATATCTAGTAGTAAAGCTAATGCAAGGGCTAGAAATCAATTAATCCTTTGCTGAATGATACTTTTTCGTCATCATCATGGAGAGCGCAGTTTGGTTGCATAGCAACGACAGACGCCATGGAAGCGCAAGCGCTTGTAGGAGACAGCGGCACGGCCGCGCGCGCTTTCCACACGTTTTTAGCATGTTTTTTAGACACAATATGTGAACGGCCTCTTGCAGAGTTGGCCAATTACAATATTTTTGTCATCCTTGATGAAATACTTCCACACATCTGACGTGTGGTGTCTGTTGGTGACGTTCGCCATTTTTAATTCATTTATGGTTAATGGACGCTCGAGTAGTCGATTGTTTCCGACAGCGTCGACTAGTGGTTGAAGTAGTCGATCTATCGACTACTCGACTAGTCTATGCAAGCCCTAATATATATATATATTTACAGTATATATATATTTACAGTATATATATATATATATATATATATATATATATATATATATATATATATATATATGTGTGTGTGTGTTAGATGAGACTAGAAAGATGCCAAAATATGCTTAGACAAATATGACCATGCTATATGGAAAAGACAAAGTAGTTGATCATTTATCATTTCAAACAAAAAACATCAAATTTCAATAACTCAAAAAACGAATTGGTTCCAAACAGGTAAGAATAAACATAAAAATAACTCAAAAAAGTAAGTGTTAAGTAAGAATAAACAGGTAAAAACAAACAATAATCATAGTGATAATATTTACATGCACTCGTGCGCATTGTGTGTGTTTGTGTGTGCGTGTGCAGATTGGAACATAAAAAATAAAAAAAAACTTTTTCCGTCATTGAATGCTTTGTGTGTGTGTGTGTGTGTGTGTGTGTGATGTTGTACAGGATCACACCTTCATTTGTATGTATGATGTGCATTGTGTTGGATCTATTGATTTTTATTTGACAAAAAAAAAAAAATGCTCTGAATTACAGTTTTCCCATTCATTCCTATGGGTGCCCATTTTTGTCCACAAAGGCGAGATTAAGGAGTTTTTTTTTTCCACCCACTTAACATTGTAGAATCGAGTCAGTTTTTTTGCGTGTGTGTTCAGGGGGCAAACTTAGGAAAAGTAGCCAAGTCTTGTACCACTCAGATTAAGATAAGTATTTTTTTTTAAAGAAATAAAAATGATTTTGCCCACATTTGTCCCCACCTGGGTGACGTATTAGTTCTCGCGAGATTCGGACGTGCGTATACTAATTGTGCGTTTGAATATGCCTACTTACCTACTATAGTAGGAGAAAACAGTACGTGAAAGGAGTAGTATGTTCGAAACATCAGTATTTATAAAACAGTAGGCGAGGAGTTCCCGGATGATCTACTGCTTCTGCACAGATTCTCGCGTGCTCGACCGATGGATACTCTTCTATCCCAGGAGGCCACGCGAGAGGATACGTCATAATCGAACATCGCAGAGATCGGCGACGCGCGTGCTTTCAAATGTGAGTAAACACGGTTCCTTGTGTTAAAATTGCATGTGTTGAACTACTGTAGGGTAAACTGTTGAATTGTTGAAGGTGTAAAGACGGTAGACATTATAGTATAGTTGTGATTTTGCTGTAAAAACACGTTTTATTTGTCCATTAGTACTGCTGATAAATTGAGGAACATTTGTGTTGCATAAAAAGTGAGTTCACATCAGCATCAACCTCAACATGAACAGTAAATGTAGTGTTGAGCTCATAAATCACAGAGGTAACGTGAGCCATGTCTGGATGTCACAGGGACAGATGAGCAAGAGTGGATCATGAAGCATCAAAGGCTTTGAGTGAGTATACCACAGAAATTTACATTTTGTTTATTTTACTAAAGCATGATATTCAGGAAAAACAAGGTAATATAATTAAGTACTGGTCAGCATTTATAATTATTATTGTGTGTAAGGTTTGGGGTGGGCTAGGAATTCAATTCATTCTGGGGTAATATTAATTTTTAAGGGGTGATACTTAAAGTTTTCGAGTATAAAATCAACAGTTTTCTCCAAAGGCGAGATCTTCGAGCAGCCCCGCCTCATTACAAACGCTGAGGAAAACCTTTCTAGGTAGAGCTGTCGAGATACTGATGCTATGAGGAGTTAGTGCACCTGTCACTCATATCATTTTTTTTATTGCAGAAATTATTATTACATACAGGATTAAGGAAAGACACCATGGTTGTATCTTTAACAATGAACAATCATAATGACAAATACAAAAACAGAAAACATAAATATAATGGGTTTGCATACATTATAATATTAGATTATATACACAGAAAAAAGCTCAATGACAAGGTTAAATACCTTTGAATAATTCATCATAATACATAAAAAAAAATTATTTTGCCACTTTTGCTTGTGGTTGAAACTTTTTGCATATAAAATAAAGAAATTAACAATATTCAAGAGAAGAGGGTTAAAAATATAGAACTTAAAACTTTATTGGTTATACTAAATCACAAAATAAATGGTATTTTCCTTCAACAAGACACAAAATGAGTAAGTTTCATCAATATCAATATATTTACAGATACATGAATTAAACCTGTCGCTCACATCTTTTAAGTTGTTGGGGTTGTGGTAATGTCGTAGGTCACATGAAAACGTCAACATGGCAGATGTCCGGTTCACATTCATATCGCGATCAGGCTAATATAGTACCTACTCTTTTAGCGCCCGTTAAGTACGTACTCATTGAAATTACATGTGATCTACACACGTGATCTACACATATCCACAGAAGTCTGGGTATAAAATGGGTATATATTTCAACAGTGCAAATACATAATTATTTGTATAAAGCATTATATGGCCGCTTTATCTGTTTGTGAAAAGAACACAATTGTTTTGTGCAGTTTCCTTCTGTCTGTCTGCTGGCTTTAAACACGCTCTTACACCTCATTCTATTGATTTTACTATTGATCTTCAGTGGACTTGCCTTATTCATTTTCACTAGATTGTGTTTTCTAGCTAAATCTGCAATGTAAAACGAAACACAACACTGCATTAATAAATTATGGATTCAGAAGATATTTTTTTGCATCTTGAAGAGGTTTATTTGCTTACACTTTACATACAAGTTATTTTAACCACTCGCATCAAGGAAAGTCGTCTTCAGCACTCAGGCTGTAACTCCTAAAGGCTCCTAAACTCTGGAATAGCAGGGCACAGACTCCGGTGAAGAAATGACCCAACACCTGTGAATAGATGGACCCAACACCTGTGAATAGATGGACCGAACACCTGTGAATAGATGGATCCAACACCTGTGAAGAGATGACCCAACACCTGTGAATAGATGGACCCAACACCTGTGAAGAGATGACTCAACACCTGTGAATAGATGGACCCAACACCTGTGAAGAGATGACTCAACACCTGTGAATAGATGGACCCAACACCTGTGAAGAGATGACTCAACACCTGTGAAGAGATGACTCAACACCTGTGAAGAGATGACTCAACACCTGTGAAGAGATGACTCAACACCTGTGAAGAGATGACTCAACACCTGTGAATAGATGGACCCAACACCTGTGAAGAGATGACTCAACACCTGTGAATAGATGGACCCAACACCTGTGAAGAGATGACTCAACACCTGTGAAGAGATGACTCAACACCTGTGAAGAGATGACTCAACACCTGTGAATAGATGGACCCAACAACTGTAAGGGGATGACCCAACACCTGTGAAGAGACGACCCAACACCTGTGAAGAGATGGACCCAACACCTGTGAATAGATGGACCCAACACCTGTGAAGAGATGGACCCAACACCTGTAAGGGGATGACCCAACACCTGTGAAGAGATGACTCAACACCTGTGAAGAGATGACCCAACACCTGTGAAGAGATGACCCAACACCTGTGAAGAGATGACTCAACACCTGTGAAGAGATGGACCCAACACCTGTGAAGAGATGACTCAACACCTGTGAATAGATGGACCCAACACCTGTGAAGAGATGACCCAACACCTGTGAAGAGATGGACCCAACACCTGTGAAGAGATGACCCAACACCTGTGAATAGATGGACCCAACAACTGTAAGGGGATGACCCAACACCTGTGAAGAGATGACCCAACACCTGTGAAGAGATGGACCCAACACCTGTGAAGAGATGGACCCAACACCTGTGAAGAGATGGACCCAACACCTGTAAGGGGATGACCCAACACCTGTGAATAGATGGACCCAACACCTGTGAATAGATGGACCCAACACCTGTGAAGAGATGGACCCAACACCTGTGAAGAGATGACCCAACACCTGTGAAGAGATGACTCAACACCTGTGAAGAGATGGACCCAACACCTGTGAAGAGATGGACCCAACACCTGTGAAGAGATGACTCAACACCTGTGAAGAGATGGACTCAACACCTGTGAAGAGATGGACCCAACACCTGTGAATAGATGGACCCAACACCTGTGAATAGATGGACCCAACACCTGTGAAGAGATGGATCCAACACCTGTGAAGAGATGACCCAACACCTGTGAATAGATGGACCCAACACCTGTGAAGAGATGACCCAACACCTGTGAAGAGATGACCCAACACCTGTGAATAGATGGACCCAACACCTGTGAATAGATGGACCCAACACCTGTGAAGAGATGGACCCAACACCTGTGAATAGATGGACCCAACACCTGTGAAGAGATGACCCAACACCTGTGAATAGATGGACCCAACACCTGTGAAGAGATGACTCAACACCTGTGAAGAGATGACCCAACACCTGTGAATAGATGGACCCAACACCTGTGAAGAGATGACTCAACACCTGTGAAGAGATGACTCAACACCTGTGAAGAGATGACTCAACACCTGTGAAGAGATGGACCCAACACCCGTGAAGAGATGACCCAACACCTGTGAATAGATGGACCCAACACCTGTGAAGAGATGACTCAACACCTGTGAATAGATGGACCCAACACCCGTGAAGAGATGACCCAACACCTGTGAAGAGATGACTCAACACCTGTGAAGAGATGGACCCAACACCCGTGAAGAGATGACCCAACACCTGTGAAGAGATGGACCCAACACCCGTGAAGAGATGACCCAACACCTGTGAATAGATGGACCCAACACCTGTGAAGAGATGACCCAACACCTGTGAAGAGATGACTCAACACCTGTGAAGAGATGACTCAACACCTGTGAAGAGATGACCCAACACCTGTGAAGAGACGACCCAACACCTGTGAATAGATGGACCCAACACCCGTGAAGAGACGGACCCAACACCTGTGAAGAGACGACCCAACACCTGTGAATAGATGGACTCATCACCTGTGAAGAGACGACCCAATACCGTTGAATAGATGGACCCAACACCTGTGAATAGATTGACCCAACACCTGTGAAGAGATGACTCAACACCTGTGAAGAGATGACCCAACACCTGTGAAGAGATGACCCAACACCTGTGAAGAGATGGACCCAACACCTGTGAAGAGATGGACCCAACACCTGTGAAGAGATGGACCCAACACCTGTGAATAGATGGACCCAACACCTGTGAATAGATGGACCCAACACCTGTGAATAGATGGACCCAACACCTGTGAATAGATGGACCCAACACCTATGAAGAGATGACCCAACACCTGTGAATAGATGGACCCAACAACTGTAAGGGGATGACCCAACACCTGTGAAGAGACGACCCAACACCTGTGAAGAGATGGACCCAACACCTGTGAATAGATGGACCCAACACCTGTGAAGAGATGGACCCAACACCTGTAAGGGGATGACCCAACACCTGTGAAGAGACGGACCCAACACCTGTGAAGAGACGACCCAACACCTGTGAAGAGATGACCCAACACCTGTGAAGAGATGGACCCAACACCTGTGAAGAGATGGACCCAACACCTGTGAAGAGATGGACCCAACACCTGTAAGGGGATGACCCAACACCTGTGAAGAGACGGACCCAACACCTGTGAAGAGACGACCCAACACCTGTGAAGAGATGGACCCCTCACCTGTAAAGAGACTCCTGTGAGGACTTCAGATGAAGCAAACTCTGAATCAACGTGCACCAATGCTACATTTCTATATATCCTAATCATTTAACAAACATGTATTCATCACTTCAATGAGCTCATTGTTTCTGCCTTAAATTACTACATTGTTTAAATAAAACGTTAGCTAACTGTGATTTGTATATTTCTGAAATACATAACTTAGACAGTTACCTCTGATAACAGATCACTCTAAATTGTAATGTGGACCCGTGCATTTTCTGTAAAGCTGCTTTGAAGTGATATGTATTGTAAAATGCGCTATACAAATAAATGTGAGTTGATCTGAATTGTGTCCATGCAATTACAATGACTGAGGTAAAATTATCATAATAGTGCTTCATGCAACTGTTATATTGCAAGTCTTCTAAAGGCTGAATCTTGACATGTGGTGCGTTCTCATCAACGCCTCTGATCCATCAAAGAACTATCTTCTTTATGGGATTTTGTGTTTTTTTTCAGGCATATTTACAGTTGTAGGCTAGATATACAGTATAAATGCAGGTTCTCTTTTTTGTTTAAAATGTGATTTGAGATGTAGACTACAACTGCTTCTGCTAACTTTCCCATTAAGTTATTATAAGATTATTCATGAGAAGATTTTATTGTTCTAATGTACAGTTTTTAAATGTTTTAAAAAAATTGGTAATGTGAACGTTAGGGGAAAATTCCATTGTATCATTCTTCAAAAATTATGGGAATGTTACTTTTGAATGTTCTCTGAACATTCCGAAACAAGTAGCAACATTTAAAACGTTAGACAAACATCCAACTAAAACATTACAGTTTTAAAATGTTCCATGAACAATGTATAAATAATGTTTTGAGAACAATATTAAAGACCAGATATCATTGAACAAACATTCTATTAATGTTACTGGAAGAAGGTTTGTTCATGACTTTGAGAGACCTGCATGTGTATTCCTGCAGGAATTATTAATGCAAGTCGAGTGTTTCAGTCACTGAAGCTGTTTTCTGCTGGCCGCAGTGATTCAGATCTTGGAGATCATATTCAGACGGATGAGCACAAGAGGCGGGAAATAGCTTCAGTTCTGCTGTTCCAGCGAAAACAGTGTAAACAAATGTTGCTTGCTCACACACTGAGCACCTGAGGGGTCCTAAAAAATAGAAAAAACTGTGTTGTTGAAAAAACTATATATGGCACCTCTTATGGGTCTACATAGCAGCACCATTTGACCATCTGACAAAGCTGTAAGGCACTTAGTGGTTCCCCTATGATAACAAGTCTGCACCACTTTTAGTGCTTTATTAATACATGATTATTCATGTCCCCTTATTGTAAAGTGTTACTGAAAATATATTGATGGGACTAATAGAAAGGTCAGACGATGGACATGTGGACGAAGAGACCCAAACAAGCAGGAAAAACTCATAGGCTATTTCTGGTAGGAGAAACTGCAGCTAGGAAAACCACCATGATCAACTACTTACTGGGAGTGAAGTTTTAGGATGAAGAGTTTTATCAAATCACAAACAGAGTAAACATAGATGAAACCAAATCCCAGACATTTAACATTGAACTCATAACAGTGTTAAGGTGCAGTCTACTACTCACATCTACTGTTGTTCTGTGAATTTTAATGTAATTTCACTGAAATTTCACAAATATGACCACAACTTTACTCTGTAGCAATATAAACATGCAATCAATATAAATAAAATATTCACAAGGGACATTTGAGGTGCTTAAGTCAGAAAAGTGAAAAAGTGTCATCATTACCACCTAAATGAAGTTGTACAAGACGCTGAATGAATGAAACACTAATAAAAGTCAAGTAAATTTGTAAAACAACGTTCTTTAAATTCGCTACCATTGCGGCTAAATCATTCATAGGCCAAACTGGGCAATAAACGAGTGGTAAACAATATGAAAGTGTGTATAATAAATTAAGCTTTTATATGTATATGTTTGAACATATAGCAGGCCTTGTCACACACACAGAAGGAGACAGATTTAGGTTTAGGTGCATACAGTGTGTATTAAAAGCAGAGTGGTGGGCCTGGTGATTGTGTGATGATTGGGGCTGTGACGGTGTGGCTGAATCTTTGACAGTACCCCCTCCTCTATGTCCGGCTCCTGAAGGCTGATGGACTAGGCGAACGACCTCGCCGGCCTCAACCTCGGGGGGCTGGACCATCAGGGGGATCCTCATGGAACTGGGTGAGTAGCAACGGATCTAGAACGTCATCTCGAGATACCCATGAGCGTTCTTCTGGACCGTGCCCCTCCCGGTCGATCAGGTACTCAAGGTGGGTGCCCCGCCACCTTGAGTCGAGGATGGTAAGGACTCTGTACACAAGGTCCTCATGTGACACCTAGTGACATCTGGAGGAGGAGGTACTTCATCCGTGGTGGGTTCTGTAGGGGAAGAGGACAGAGGTTCAGTGAAGGGTTTCAGGAGGGAGACATGAAATGACGTTGAGATGCGGTAGTGAGGTGGAAGTTTGAGTCTGTAGGTGACCTTGTTGAGCTGCCTCTGCACAGTGAAGGGACCTTTATAGCGGGGGCTCAGCTTACGACAGGGTAAGTGAAGACGGATGTCGCGGGTGGAGTGCCAAACCTTTTGTCCTGGCTGGTATTGGGTGGCTTCAGCTCTTCGGACATTCTCCTGGTTTTTCAACTTTATCCTTCTCCTCATTGGAAATTTGACTGAGTGCCTGGGACCTGTTTTTCGTTTCTTTGGACATTCTCCTGGCGTTGGTGTCTTCGCACTGTCTTCGCTGAGTCCCATACCCTCTCACTCTCCTCGAACCAGTGGTTGACAGCTGGAAGCTTCGAGGGTTCTTCGGACCAGAGGAAGAGAGGAGGATGGTAGCCGGGGATGCATTGGAACGGAGTAAGCCCAGTGGTGGATTGACGCAGGGAATTCTGGGCATACTTCGCCCAGGGAAGGAAACGGCTCTTGCGCTCTTGCGCTCAGTCTGGCCATTGGTTTGCGGATGGTTTCCTGATGATAGACTCACTGAGATGCCTAGGAGTGTGAAGAAGGCCTGCCACACCTCTGAGACCTCTGTCCGATACGATGTCTTCTGGTAGGCCATAATGACGGAATACTTGTTGGAACAGGAGTTCTGCGGCATCGAACGCGGTGGGCAGGCCCTTGATAGGAATGAGTTTACAGGCCTTGGAGAATCGGTAGATGAAAAATAAACAGGTGTGATGGTTGGACGAAGGAAGGTCCGTCATGAAGTCAATACCAAGGTAAGACCAGGGGCATCTGGGAATCAGCAGAGGTACCAACTTTCCCTCGGGTAGCTTCCTCATCCTGTTGGTGATGGCACAGACTGAGCACCCCTTGATGTATCGGGAGATATCCTGAGCCATGTTGGGCCACCAGTAGCGAAAGGGTTCATTGGCTGCCTGGGTGTCCAGAGCCCGGAGAGGTGTGTGCTGAGTCAATGAGGGACAGACTGCAGGCGGATGGTACATTTTACCATCCCTCAGGACCTCCCAGCAGAGCAGGTTTGGTGTGGGTGGCTTGGAGGATTTGATCGTCGAGGGATCATTGGATTGGGCTGACCACCAAGGCTGGAGGAAGAACAGGTTCTGGAGGACTGGATTCAAGTTCAGAATGACACAGACAGGACAAGGCATCCGCCTTGCAATTCTTGGTACCGGGTCGGTAGGTCATGGTGAAATCGAGCCGTGTGAAGAATAGCGCCCAGCGGGCTAGTTGTGGGTTGAGTCGCTTGGCTTCTCAGAGGTACTCCAGGTTCCGGTGATCGTGATAACCTCGAAACGGTGGTGAGCTCCCTCCAGCCAGTGTCTCCATTCCTTCAAGGCAAGCTTGATCGCGAGCAGGTCACAATTTCCGATGTCGTAGTTCTGATCTGCCGGGGACAGCTTCTTGGAGTAGAAGGCGCATGGATGGAGTCGAGGAGGCTCACACTGCCACTGGGATAATACCACTCCAACCCTGGTGGTAGACGCATCAACTTCGACCACGAATGGGAGTTCTGGATTAGGGTGCACCAGGATTAGAGCAGTCGTGAAGGCATCCTTCAGGCATTGGAAGACTTCTGTGGCCAAAGGGTTCTAGGACAGAGACTTGGGCCGGTTTCTGAGGAGTGAGGTGAGCTGAGGAGACTGTAATTCTGGATGAACCTATGATAGAAGTCGTCGAAGCATAGAAAGCGTTGGAGTGACAGGTTGGGGCCAGTTGTGAATGGTGTCCACCTTCTTCTGGTCCATTTGGATACCTCGTAGGTCGATGATGTACCAGAGGAACTGGATGGATGGTGTGTGGAACTCTCACTTCTCCAACTTGAGATAGAGGTGGTGTTCTCTCAGCCTCTTGAGGACATGCATCACAAGGTGGCCATGTTCGGCCAGGTACCAGGAGTTGATCAGAATGTCGTCGATGAAGAAGCATTGGAGGTACTCCCGGAACACCTCATTCATGTACCCCTGGAATACGGAGGGTGAGTTGGACAGGCCATACGGAATCACCTGGTACTCGTAGTGGCCTACCGGAATGATGAACGCCGTCTTCCAGACCCACAGTCGATGAGAGCTTGCGCTGAAACGTGAAGTTTTGGGGTGAGAATCTGGAAAGGTGTGCGAGTGAGGGGTGCAATCTTGGTTAGAAATTCGATGGTACTCCGCTGGGCATGGTGGTCGTATCGGGCAGTTGGTGATGATGTGGCCCTCTCCCCCACAATACAGACACAAGTGCTGTAATCACCTTCTTTACGTTCCGCGCTGGACAAATGGTACGTGTCGACCTACATGGGTTCTGGTGTTGGAAGGGCGACAGATGGAGAGATGGGTGGAGGATACAAAGCGGGTTGATCCAATGAGCAGGCTGAGAGACATTGAGAGATGTGCACAGCTTTCTGAATGGAACTGACAGTGTTGTTATAAATGACCATCTGGTGGCGCACTTCTGGGTTCAGACCCTGGCAAAAGGCTGTAAGCAAGCCCGTCTCATTCCAGCCGCTAGAGTGCGGAACTGCAGAGCATAAACATTTATTGAAGTATTACCTTGGCGGAGGTTGAACAGCTGATCATGGACGGATAATACTGATGCGGTTTGACAGAAGACTTCCTTGAAGTGGTTGGTGAATGATGTCAGGGAACTCGTGACCGGGCCGATGGCGTGCCAGATGGATTGGGCCCATTGGAGTGCGCATCCAGACAGCAGGGAAATCATGACGGCAATAAGCGCCCGTTTGGTGGAGAAAAGCTGCGGTTACATCTCAAAATAGAGCGAACATTGTAAAAGGAACCCGCTGCAGTCCTCCACCACACCACTGTATGTCACTGGTCAGGCCATGGGACTGGCAGAGGCAGGTGGTGAAGGAGCGGGTGGTGCAGAGGGGAGAGTTTGCGGAACTGCCTGCATATGTTCGGCAAACGGATCCGGTGGACGTTCCCCGCTGGTTCCAACAGAACTCTGGTCTTCTGTCACACACACACAGAAGGACACAGACAGGTTTAGGAGCATATAATGTTTATTAAAAGCAGAGTGGTGGTGGAACCAACCAGACCAGACGATGGTGAGAGGATGGTGACTTGTAGAATGATGATGGTGACTTAGCTGGCGGTGACTGAAGTGGATTCTGTGTGCAGGTGACTAGTGAACATGAAGACAGGCAATCTGGATCAGGATGACGGACGGAAGACTGGATACAGTACGAGACTGGATACAGGACGAGACGATCTCAGGTGAGTAAATTGGTAAGGAGTCTGACGGAATGCAGTGTATACTGTGACGAGACCAGACAAGGAGTGGATGGTGAACTGTGAATATAAGTTGATGAGGGAGTGCAGGTGAAGCGAGTCAGTATTCAGGCGATTGTGAACAAGTGGGCAGGTCCTGGTGATTGTGTGATGATTGGGGCTGTGACGGTGTGGCTGACTCTGGGTGTACTCACACTAGCCAGTTTGAACCGTGCCCGAGTGCGTTTGACCACCAAAGCGCGGTTCGTTTGACTAGTGTGAATGCTCCGAACCGTGCCCGGGCGTGGCTCGATTAGCCGGCCCTGGCCCGCTTGGAAGAGGTGGGCCAGAGCACGGTTCAGTTGGACTCGGGCGCGGTTCGCATGCAGTGTGAGCGCTAACCGTGCTGGAGCACGGAACAGGACGCGTGACGTCACGGTTTTGCGACGCAAAGGCGATAGATCTGTTTAACAACCGGCTGTGAGAGGGCTGTGGACCACCGTGGACCAAACGACTCAAAATTATCCACAAAGTAAACAGAGCGATGGACTCCATTGTGTTCAGTGAGAGCGCCGCTCTTCCTGTTTATCCCGAAACCGTCGCACTATAATGACGTAAGCGTGCTCCGGCACGAATGCTGAAACCCTATGTGAGTGCAGGCCAGAGGGGGAGTGGGGAGGGGGGACAATCGTACTCGGGCCCGGTTCATGGCAACCGTGCCTAGTGTGAGTACACCCTCTGTGACAGGCCTAAGTAGACTGTATTTGTATTTTTGTGGTGAGTTTACAAACCATATAATGGAGAGCCGAAGGAACCACGGAAGTGGCTGCAGAGGATAATTTCAAATCTGATGACGAGCTAAGGTTTTTTACGCAGCACGAGGATCACTGAAGCGATGACATAGCAGAAATATAGCAGCAGTTTTGTGACAGCATAAAACTTCTCCTGCTGCTGCTTCTTCTTGTTGTTGCTATTGTTTAAGGTTTTTAATTAATCTATAAAATGTACTGAATAAATGTATAGGCTACTGAATCAACCTTAAGTAGGCCTATAACAACAACAATACTTCTACTACTACTACTACTAATAATAATAATAAATGTACAAGGCTGTTCATCTTGTGGCCTTACAGATCTTTTGTTTCCTCCAGATGCTGGCTTTTACAAAAGAGATCTTCCAGGAACCACTTACATTTTTCCAGATCTTACAATAAACCTTTTATGGAATTTGAGTTCCTCTAATTTCCCCCAAAGAACTTTGAGGTCTCATGGTAATGTAATTGCAGAAAGAGTTTAGATACACTTAAAATACACTGTGAAGTTCCTTGAGTAGCTAGCCGATAGGATATTTGAGGCACCTTTAGTTTTTACAGTGTACAGTGGGGAAATTACAATACTTTTGTCCTAATTTCTTCACTTGAGATAAACACTACAGTTTCTGTGAAAACAGGTCTACAAACGCATCTTATTTACAAGTGTTGGAATTTATGCAAATGTAAAAATCATGCGTAAATGGTGCCTGTTCCAAAACGTATTCTTAACTCACAGCATAGCAGAGATTGAGATGAAACACCGGACCATGAGCTGATTTGTGTTTAAACAAAAAAAAAAAAAAAACATTCGGGGCTAGAGCCCCTGGATCGTCACCAGGCACTTTCTGACCATGCATGGTTTCCCATGCAACCCTTCATTTACTTGATTTTTTTCATCAATTCAATTATTAATAAATTTTATTCATTCATTCATTCATTCATTCATTTGCAAAAACACCAGAGTCTTTTTTAATTTGCATCATTTTATTAAAGGTAGTACATTTTACATTAATACATTGATCTATGATCTTAGAACAATTCATTCTTTCCCCGCCATTGACGTAAATTTCCGGCTTTCCGTGTTTTCACTGTTATACGGTTACACTATTACACATCATCTGAAAGAGTACAGAATCTCTTGATTAAAGAGTAAAGAATCCAGTCAAGTAATACAGTACAGTACAGTATTTATTTTGGAGTACTTCAGATTCTAGTTTGGCTTTTATTCATTTAGCCATAAATCAAAAAAGTAAGTAATTAAGTAATTAAATCACATCAAAAATGTTCTAACAGTAATCCATACAATCTATCCATAAACAAACCTGCACCTCTGTATTATTTGTGTGTGAAATCTGAGTACAAAGGTTTTCACAAACAAAATATGATTTATCAATAACTTTTGTACTAAAATATGTTTTGTTTTGTTTTCAAAATTCACAAAACTGAAGCCATGTGTATGTGTTAAAAACATTGCGATCTTTAGAGAGCATTATATGTTTGTGATGCAGGGACGAGATCCAGTCAGATGATTAAGTCAAATTTATTTCTTAACAGCAGACAATCAAATAATAAATGAAGAGTAAAATTAATTCATCCATAATCAGGTTTAAAAGTTTAATAAAGAAACATAAAATGAACAGGTAGAATCACTAATATTTATAAGTAAAATATAATTAGCATACTCTGAGTATATTCTTGCCTTTGCCAAAAGTAAGACTAACCAGAACAGAAAATATTCTTTCTCTTATGCAGATGCTTATCAGAACAGGACAAAGTTCCTCTTTCCTCTCATATTGAGCAGACACTAAAGGCACTAAAGACACACATGTCCCATACCCCAAATGTTTCAGAAAGTTGTTAATCTTAATATAAAACACAAAGAACTACTGCACAACACGTCTCTTCTGCAAGATGTTCAGCTAAGATAACATTCGTTTATCACTTTATTCAGAAAGATTCGAGCATTTGTGGTCTGTCTGTTGGAAACTTATAGACTCTTGCCCTCATCTAAACAGCAAGCACAAAAGTTTACTCTAAGTCAATCAGCTACATTTGAGGCATAAAGATTTATAAAAGAAAAGCATTAAACATACATTTCAAATGATAATAATGGTAAACACATCAAAATGATAATAATGAGGAACATATCAACCTGATAACAATGTTTCCTCAAATATGATTGATTACATTTGGTTATATGATATTTAAGATCTAAATGATTAAATGATAAAACATAAGCAAATTATAAAACATAAGTAAGATAGATATTTTTTCTTTTCCTGCTTTATCAGTTTGCTGAGAGTGATGAAAGGCTGTAATGGAAAGCCTTTATATGAAGGTTGTTTGGGCGTGTTTTATTCTAATTACTAACCTCAGAAATACTAATTTACTGTTGTAAAATAGTTGTCATTTTTTGAAAGCATTTCTTTCATATTTTATTATGTCTCATATTTCTTATGCTCAAATAGTGTTAAAAAAGCTTTTTTGACCAGCCGCTGCACATGTACAGTCCTACAGCCTGGACGCAGTGATGGGAAGTGCGGATCATTTTACTGACATTTTCCAAGTCATTTTGTTAATTTCAGCAGAATATAATTAAAATGCTACATTAATTGCCAAATTCCTCAACACATCTACTACCTTGATCACATTTCGAATAAGAAAAAAACTATAATTCAACCAAGGCCAAATGATGAGAAACAGAAAACGATTGATTTACTGCTAAGGCCTGGGACACACTAGACGATTTTAAACCTGTTGGAGAGCACAGACACAGAAAGAATAGCCTTCCTGATGATGTTCTGGGCTCAGACTGACTCTCCCAGTTTAAATCTAGATTAAAGACATATTTTTAGCTAAGCATTCATCTAATGCATCTCTGCATCAACATTCACCAATGCTACAGTTTTCTATATATCCTAATCATTTGTTAACATTTATTCCTTGCCTCAAAAACTAATTGTTTCTACCTGAATTAATTTGTTGTTTAAGTTAATGTACATTGTTAGCTAACTTTGTGATTTATATATGTACATTTCTAAAATACATAACTTGGACACAGTCAACTCTGATAACAGGCTCATGCATTTTCTGTAAAGCTGATTTGAAACGATATGTATAGTGAAAAGCACCATACAAATAAATGTGAATTGAATTATAAGTCTTATTAAGTGATTTGGCAGTATTGTGCTGTTTTACACAGTCATGCCAAGAAAGCTCATTTGAATTAATTTGAATTAAATTGAATAGAGAGAGAGAGAGAGAGAGAGAGAGAGAGAGAGAGAGAGAGAGAGAGAGAGAGAGAGAGAAATATTGCAAAAGTCTGACTTCATACATCACACCTCTTCTGTTGTTAGACTCGGTACAACACAGACATTTATATCATTTTCTCCAAAACCTTTTTTTTTTTCAATAAAGATTATAGATAAATCACTAGGATGTTGCATGAGTCTCTGACTTGTATCATATTTACGTTTAAACTCTCTAAATCGTAGTCTGATTCGCAGCACCGGCCTTTGCTTTATACTCTCTTAGTTCCTTTCTTGCTTCTCTAATTTCCTGTAAGACAGTGCCAAGATCTGTATTTATTTTCCTCATCTGAGCAATGGACTTGAGTAAACTTGATTTGACCTTTTCTGGATCATTTACCTTTCCCTGATTCATCTGGTGAAGGTCTACAGAATCCACCACGATGAAGGCGGTGTCAACGATGACTAAGAGTCCACTCAACACACCTGTGACTGCAGCCACTGCTTGTGCTGCGGCTCGTCCTAGTCTGGCAGTCTGAGCTGCAATTCTACCAACATTTGCCAGCAGACCTAGATTCATGAGTTCTGTGCCACACACTACTCTTCTTTTGTCTACATTGCAGAACATCTTTACATTGTCAGAAGAGTCACTGACAAAATCCCTGAACTTTTGGATTACTCTCAGTACCCTTCTCACTGCATTCAGCGAATCGAGAATTGGTGTGCTCACATTTTTAAATTCCCGCTGAATGCTTTCAAGGTTCTCACGGAGTGGTTTTTGTTGTACTGTATTGGCTATGCTGGACGCAGCACCTGTCACACCACCTGCAACTCCCACACCAACACCCACAGCTGTAACAATCAGAGATGCTCCAAATGTGAATGGTGCCAATATTGCACCAACCAATGCAGTGATTCCACCAGCAGTCCCAATCACTGCACCTGACAGACTGCCTATAGTGCATTTACGGTGTATCTCCTCTAGTGAAGTTGTTGTTTCCCCCCACAGTTTAACTAAGGTCTCAAAGTTTCCAAAGTACTCAGTGCAGGCCTCCTCAAAGATATCGATGGAGTTGATGAACCTTCGATCAAGTGCTTCTGGAATTCTCTTATTTCTCTTTACTGCATCTGCCAGGAAGGGTTTTGCTAGAATCTGGTCAGCTGAAGGTCTGTCTTCAGGGTCAGAGCTGAGCATTTCTTTGATTAATTCTAGTAGTTCCTGTGAATACCTCTCTGAGATGTGAAGGGGGAGTCCTACAGCGAGGGAGGCTTGTTGAAAGCGACGTTGTTTAATATTTGACTGTGCAGGAAAATAAAGGGGGGAAAAATGAGCATTTGGTTAACATCTAGATCGAGAATCACTTTAAAGGTGCTACACTAAACAAAATTATAAATGCAACCCCTTTTTTTTGCCCCCATTTTTCATGAGCTGAACTCAAAGATCTAAGACTTTTTCTATGTACACAAAAGGCCTATTTCTCTCAAATATTGTTTACAAATCTGTCTAAATCTGTGTAAGTGAGCACTTCTCCTTTGCCAAGATAATCCATCCACCTCACAGGCAGTGGTTAAAGTGGGATTTGGCAGGTGGGGGAACCCTCAAATTGTGTGTAGGTGTAACAGGGAAAAATGACTCACCGTGGGACAACACATTGAGTATCATGTTATAGCCAGTGCTTGAAGTGGGGGGAAAAAGGTGCCGGTACTCTCTTGCCTTACTCTCACCGCCTTCACCCAGGGCCGGATTAACAATTTCCTGTGCCCTGGACAACCAGACTCAAGCCCCCCCGTAGTTAGGGGGGTTCGTGGGCATGCTCCCCCGAGAAAATTTGGATTTCTCTGATCTACATATGTGCAATTTAGGACTTTTGAAGGCCAAAAAATTATAAGAAATAGGCTATCTTTAAAACCTTGTCATTAGATTATTTGTCAATACCTGCTCTCTCCTCATCTTCATATTTCTTTTACTCTCAGTCTTCTTATCCTGGACTATGTCTTCCCCTCCTAAAGCTGAACTTAGTCTTTTCATTTTCGTCTGTGTCAATGACGAAAGTAAACATAGGCTCAACAGATATTTATACGTTTTATGAATCATTTTCTTAGACAAGTTAATTCACTCAAGGCTACCAGGAAAGCTGTAGCCTAAGTCAGTATTGCCATTAGGAACCTTCTGCAAGCTTTGACATTTGAAAACGTCTATTTTTAAATGTTAAAAGTAATTTTAAATAATACAAATTATATATAATGTCATATTCTGTGTTAATTTTGACCACGAACCGCGCGCTGTCACTTTAATTCAGCGCGTGCAGCACAGCGAAAATAGACTCGGTGTGGAAACGATCGTTGGACTGCTGTATATGCACCGCTCCTGGAACGCATTGCCGGACCGCATTCGCGTGCAGTGTGAAAGCTCTAACCTGTTAATATGGGTGCGGAAAAAAAATAAGCACCGCATACGCATTGCAAACGGAGTATATGTGAAATGGGCGTGACACTGACGCTTTTTTTTTGTCAGTGGTAGAGTACCGGCTACATGCGAGAAGTAGCGGTACGCAAGAAAACGTGCAGGTACGCTTTGGAGTAAAATGCAGAAGTGCCGGTACTGCGTACCGGTGAGTACCGCCCCACTTCGAGCACTGGTTATAGCAATACTTTTTGGGACAAGAGTGTCACTGTGGCACCAACTATCACAATACTCATTTACTTATATTTACTTTTATTTCAAATTATATTTGAATGGTTTTATGTTGGTCCATCTACATCTACACTGATATGATGACGATACTATGTTAAAACTGACTGGGCTGAAAATGGACTGGGACAAAAATTCAGCCACGCCAGCCCACATTACCATCCACAGCCCTACCCACAGACACGGGCATTCAAATGTGAAGTAGTTAGGGGGGTTGGGGGGCAGGTTCCCCCGAGAAAATTTGGATTTATCTGACCTACATATGTGCAATTTTTTTTATCCAAAAACATGGATAAGAAATAGCTTTAAACCCATGTCAGTGGGCATTAGATTATTTGTCAATACCTGCTCTCTCCTCATCTCCACCAGTCTTTCTTTTTCTCCTTATCCTGCCCTATTTCTTCCCCTCCTAAAGCTGAATTTTGACTGATAGTCTTTTCATTTTCATCTGTGTCAGTGAAGAAAGTAAACATAGGCTCAACTGATATTTATGTTCTTATGAATCATTTTCTTAGACAAGTTAATTTACTCAAGGCTACCAGGAAACCTGTAGCCTAAGTCAGTATTGCCAATAGGAACCTTCTACAAGCTTTGGAATTTGAAAACGTCTGTTTTTAAATGTTAAAAGTAATTTAAAATAATACAAAGTATAGGCTACGTTTACCGCAGTTGGTGTAATTGGCAGACGTTCCCTTAGACATCATGCGCTGTGGAAACGCGTCAAAGCATTCTCCGGTATATGCAACTATAATGCACATAGGTGATTTTGAATGAATATTTAATGTCGATATACAATGGTTACATAATGTTAAAACTAATCCTGCTATTGATATCTTTGTAAGACTGCCGACCCTATAGAACAGTGGCAAGGGCAACAAATGTCCGGTGAAGATCGAACCTAAAACTAACTTTACCGCGCTCAACCACCGTGAGTGCATTTCACGCATTTGTAATCGCCGGCATTCAGCGGGGAGGGGAGGAAGGACTTTGTCTGCATGCGTGAACCGGCGTAGATGCACTCAAATCAGACAGCAGAATCGTGACTGAGAACATAACGTTGGGAAGCGTGTTTGCCTACCATCAATACCCTACCATTGCGCTATCATTGATATTAATTAATCTATTTATTTATTAATTTATCTGAGGTGCCGGAATTCAAATCCGGACCGTTCCGGCCCACTTTAACCCCTGCTCTCAGGTTTGGCATATCAAGATGCTGATTAGACAGCATGTTTATTGCACAGGTGTGCCTTAGGCTGGCCACAATAAAAGGCCACTTTAAAATATGCAGTTTTACTGTATTGGGGGGGGGGGGGGGTGTTGGGGAAAATTTTGAATCCACTTGCGTGTCCAAAGCGAATTGGACGCGGGTATAAAGCGAGCGTTTGAAGCGAAATAGATGCTCATTCGAGGCGAGATTCGCTTCTTGTGGGGCAAGTGCTAGGCGGTTGTCTGTTTGCAAGATGGCTGATGTTGATCGAGCATTTATTGAGAGAGTCATGCTTTGTATTTGCTCTGGAGAGCAGAAAAGCGGCATAGGGGTCATCGTGGCCGTATTTGGGTCCATCAGACCCTCCGGAGGCAATACCCAGTTTGGCGAGTTTCACCACTTGCTTCATGAGCTGCGCTTGAATGATGGCCGCTTTCAGCGGTACTTCCGCCTGTCCTGCGCCCAGTTTGATGACCTGTTGTCCTGCATCGGAGCGAGGATCACCCTCCAGGACACCCCCGTTTATCACGTCACTTCACCACGTGACAGCGGCAAGCAGGCTGCTGATTGTTTAACGCGGCGTGAACAGATGCCAAAGTTCAGATATTTCAACTCGGGCTTCAGACACAAATTCGCTTCAAACTTGTGAATGCACAAAAAGCACCAAATAAAATCACTCGCGCCAGAAGCTCAATTCGCCTCTTTCGTGCGAACTGGATGCGCAAATGAAATCATGTCTATCGCGCCGCAGGACCTCCTGACGCGTGTCAACGTGTCTTTACACTGACTTAACATGGAAATCACTCGCTCCAGATGCTCAATTCACGTTTGGTGTGAACGCAGCATAAGGAAGATGTGTTCTTCTTCTTCGAGTCCGTTGCAATTTCAGATGTCGTTCTGCCAATATCTGGTGCAGGTCACAGCTGATGGGGTCGGTTCAGCCAGGTCCTGGGGGCTGCACTGGGGGCTGTTTTCACACTCCAGTAGGTGGGACATTGTCTGTACTGCTCCACAGCTACATGAGTCATCTGTCTTGTAACGACTGATACAAAATCAAACACAATTATTTGGTACATGTACCATAAAAATCTTCAAACTTCACTCTGGGATCTGTGGTCCCATCCCCCCAAACAGTGCAAGAAGGTCTTCTCGTTACCATGGCCACAATCAGATAAATTAGTTTTATTACCTGTAGCAATGTGAATAGGGTCCTGCTACAAAACCTACAGATATGAGAACAGACTCTCCTGCATTCATTTATCGACGAACTGATCTATAAATGAACATGCATCCCAGAAACTTTGTGAATGATTTACTGTCGTGTGTTGTGTCTTTTAATACTATTATCTGTTGATACTATTATCTCTTTGATACTATATATCTTATTATAGTACCTACAGTCAACGTAACCCCACGCATACCATGTTTGGTCTCTATAAATTGGTACTTTGAAGATCAAAATGATTGTGTACATGATATGCCGATAACTATGCAACATATTAGTATTACAAGAATCTTTCTTAGTTTCACCCCAAGGGCCCCAGCAGGCCTGAGCACTGTCTGCCATGCTTTCATACTCCCAAAGGGAGTCAGACTGCCTTGTCTTCAATCCAATCAACTCCTGGCCTTCTCTGTACTTCAGGATGCCGTGCCGTCCAGCGTGCCCTCAACAGGCCAGGGCAGCAGGCTTCGACTCACAACAGTGCTCCCTCAAGAGAGAGAGGACTCTCTCTCTCTCAACCACAACAGCGTCGAAACCACCATGCAAGTTCATCATATCTTCTCCACCCAGTAGAGAAGAAAACGACTGCAACTTGTACAGTGACTTTTGACACTCACAGACCCATCAACGAACTCAATTTCCAGCTAGGGCGTAGAGGCACGGGACTGGCGTTGTCTTTATACATCTCATGATAATGCGGCAGGTGTTGTTGAGGGCTGTGTCAATCAGTTTGGTGTGGTGAGAGCGGCTCCAGCTTGAGCACGCATATTTGGCTGTGGGGAAGCACAGGGCTAGGGCAGTTGCGTGGATGGTTGGTGGATCGGCGCCCCATTTTGAGTTTACCAGTTTTCACAGGATGTTATTGCGAGTGTTGATCTTGGCTTTGGTGTTCTGAAGGTGAGTTTTGAAAGAGAGTGTCCTGTCAAGTGTGACTCCCAGGTACACGGGGTGAGGGTGGTTGGAGAGTTTGTAGCCATCTCATGAGACGCTCAGTTCTTTTTTCGCATCTCGATTTTTAAGATGGAAGTTGCATAGTTGGGTTTTTGATGGTTTGGGTTTCAGGTTGTTGTTATTGTAGTAGGTTGTCATCTCTTGGAAGGCACTTTCCAGGACAGGCTCTATCTTCTGGAAGTTCTCCTGTTGGGTGGTGATGCAGAGATCATCCGCATAGATAAAGCGGCGGCATTGTGAGTGAAGTGGTTGGTCATTAGTATAGATGTTGAAGAGGTACGCTGCCTTGTGGTAGGCCATTCTTTTGGGCTTTCCATTTGCTCTTCTTGTCATTTATTTGGACAAAGAAGCGCCTGTTGCTGAGGAGGATTTTGATGATTTGGCACAGGTCAAGGTCACCAGTGTAGCGTCTGGACCAAATCACGATGACTTACTCATTCTAAGATTCAGAAAGCTTTTAACCTATTGACTCATTTCATGTAAATCACAGCTTAGCGCCAATGAGTCTGGATTGAATTGCTCCCTTTGATACATTTGTTGCATGGTAGAAATTAAACAGAAACACCTCCGAACCCCTTCGTGAGCTTTAAACAGATCGTAATCACCCCAACTCCCCTGGGTAATTTTGGGGGTGGGGTGATATACTCTCAATATCGTCTCCGCCTTGGCCGCCTGAAGGGCCGTCTCCACTATGGCCACCTGAACCTGCTCTATATGGGCCACGTCCTCATCAGCCTCCAGGGCTTTTATATACAGTACTGTATGTATGTCTGTTTTCCCCAGCATATATCACAATACCAAATTGTAAATTCATGTATTTATGGCAGCGACTGAGGAAAACTGAAAATACAGGGAACCCATTAGTAATTAATAAAGAATTAGCAAATAAACTCCAAGCATGCACTGCAGCATTAATAAATTATGCAGCTGAATGGTGTTTTTTATTGCGACCATTGTTGAGAATCATGTGCTGATTCTTAATATCTGTGTGTGTCTAAATGATGCTGTAACACTTTTTTTGTGCATTACGTGTTAAAAAATATCATTGTAATTGATTGCTGTTTTAACTATTGCTGTAGTTTCACAGTGGTGGTAATGTAAAATTTAAGTCTGTTAATAATGTTACACTTTTGATAAGGGATTAAACACTGGATGAGATCAGTTAATCAAGAGACTATATGATGATTATGTTGTCATCATCACTATAACCATCAACATTCAGTGATCATCATAATTTTTTTTTACTATGACAAATGTGGCTTGCAAAAATACGGTTAAAGCAACCACAAATAAACTGTTAAAAACTCAAGGGTCAAGAGCACAACTAAAGCAAAAATGTTTTATTAAACATCAACATCTAAACCTCTGTTAATTCTCAATAAGAGCTTCTGTAGATGTATGACAGAAATAATGTCAAACTGGTTAGTAATAAGTGCAATACTGGCTGGAAGTCAGTTGTAGTTCTTATGTTTCTGCTTGTCTTTTCTATTTTTTTCTGTTCTTGTTGTTGCTCTTTCCTTCAGTGGCTCTGCTTGTTAACAGCAAGGGCCTATACCATGAGGCCGGTTTAGGTGGCTAGCCAGGTATGTTTCAGTTTAGTTTCCCCCAACCCTGGGTTTTAGGCACTATGACAGGGGTTTGGCTTTTAGCAGTGTTCTTCGCCATAGTAACTTGCACTCCACGGCTAACCTGGGGTCTCATTTATAAAACTGTGCGTAGGAACCTTTCTAAAAGTGTACGTGTGCCAGAAAGCCAAAAATGGCGTACGCAAAAAAATATTCAGATTTATAAAACCGTTCATACGCCAGAACCTGCGCAGAATTCACTTTATAAATCCCAGTCAGCGGAAGATTGTGCGCACATTCGTCTCCACCCCGAAATAACCATATATGGAGCTTACAGCGCCTAGTTTTACTATGCATATCCTCATCTGCATATTATTTGCATATAATTATTCATCCACGTGATAACTTTTAACGGTACAAGACACATTACATTAATAAAAATCAAATAGTTGCCTATCCTTGCCTTGTTTTTGAATACATAAATCAAATAGTGTAAAATACATTTCAGAGAAAGTTTTTTCTCAATCTTTTCCACTGGCCGAATTGTATTTTTAATTGATTTCTATTTTTAATGGAAACGGATAGACCTTGGGCATTATTTGCATGAAACTATTTTCTCAGACAATCTGGTATTATCATGATAAGCAATTATCTATGTGGTTAAAACATTAAAACACAGCACGCCACAGCAAAAGTGTTCAAAAGCATCGCATCCACAACAAATATTTCTATTGATTGAATAGAAAAAATCTTGTAACTTCTCAGTAATGATTTCATGTTTAAGTGTTTAACTCCATAATTTGAATGGCATATTTAATCTAAATGTTTATATCAGAAGTAAAACATAGTTTAAATCATTATTTTATTTATTTAAACTGCGTCAGTTTCACTAAACGGCCCAGCGCGCTCGCTGGCGCGGACATTTAAGAAGGGATGGATATTTGCTTCAAGTGACAGGCTTGGTGAGTGAAATTATATTTGTATTATCTTTCTGTAGATGTTTAATTTTCTTTAGATTTTCTGTCTAAAAGTGACCAAAAAGACACTTAACTCCAGCTCACCATCGGTGTCGCCAAACTGCTCTATCTCCAAAACGTTCGTACGCATGGGTCAGAGTTTGCGTGCAGGTGCGCAAATTTTTCCCGTCAAGTTTGTTTTTATAAATCACAACTTATGCGTCGGAAGTGGCGTACGCCTCTTTCAGGGCCTGTTTTGTGCGTACGCAACGGTTATAAATGAGGCCCCTGGTCCGGATCAGGTTATGTTCCAGGCAAGAGGTTGCAAAACGAATTTGGACCAATCAGCTGTGAGCAAAGGATAAAGTCACTCCACCTGCTTCGACTCCAAATTAAAGGTCACTAGCAAATGATTTTTAAAGACAAAATCGTCTGGCTTTTACTAATGCTTATTTAGAATAATAATTTTGTATGATTTAGATATACTCTTAATCGATCAAACAAGTACAATTTTAGTTTATCAATTATTATTATGCACAGTTTAAATGAATAAATGAAGGTAATATAAATACGCTTTAGAATCAATAGATAAAGCTATAAAATGACTATATGTGAGCATAAATGTTCAATTCTCTCTATACCTTTATCAACTGTATAAACTAACTTCTCAACTTTTACTTGCACTGATATAGCAAGACTTTTTCTTTTAGTTGCTGTGTAAATTTGTTTAAATTATTAATATTTTTCAAGCCTGAGTTAACAGAGAAAGTTGATGATCAGCAACAAAGCCTGGTTGGATTGGTTTGGTTTTTTCAACTCGAAGCTAATCCTGTTACCCGGAGTTTGTTCAATTACCATCATGGTACAGGCCCCGGGTGTTTATCACTAATGCTCAACAATCACTTACATATTTAGTTAATTATCTCACTGCAACACTGTGTCAATGTTAATTTTACTCTTTATAGTGTGGACACTACAGGATTTTCCTGTGGGGTTGAAAGGGTTAAAAGTGAAAGATAAAAACAATTGTATAGTTTACCGTAAAAAAAAAAAAAAAAAACAGTACAAAAAGTAATATACTGTGAAAACCTGAG
Organism: Vimba vimba; assembly: GCA_022828995.1. Classification (NCBI taxonomy): domain Eukaryota; kingdom Metazoa; phylum Chordata; class Actinopteri; order Cypriniformes; family Leuciscidae; genus Vimba; species Vimba vimba. The sequence goes on along the minus strand of CM040834.1, from coordinate 657,773 downwards.
AGTCCAATTTACTAAATGAAACAAGTTAATTTCACTCAGATATTAAAGTTCCTTGCACTTAGTTAACTCAATAAAATGAACTCAATAAAATGAGAGTAAATTCTGAAATGTTATTTCATGTGTTTTGCACATAGAAGAGAGATGTTAGTGTTTAATGTTCTGTTGGGATTTACGGTTTCTGTTGAGTTTTGTGGGTCACCATTGTGTGAAGAGTAGAGCCTGTGCTTCAGTCCAGGAGAAGACCAAGAAACATTGAGAATATTCTGGCATTGTTGCTATATCAATTTTATTTCGATGTACTGTGCAACCCTACACTGGATTTGTGTGAAGCCAAAATAAACAGCCATCGAGAAGGGTTTTGCCATAGCAGCAATATTCAACAAAATCTCTCAAACACTTTTGTCCAGCATTAACTTTTGAAAAATGGAATTCTTGGTTTGTAAATTATAAGCTAATTAAAATGAATCCACTGGTAATATTTTTGTAATTTGTCTGATTTATTAGAATGTGTTTGAGAAGGGAAAACTAAATATACTTACCCACACATCCAGCATGCAGAGATCATAGAGCAACCATCCCAATGACCATATGTCACTACAAAATTAAATGCATAACAAAGAAGAAAAATAGAGGTACTTGAATGAGGTAAGGGTTAGAGTTAAAATAGTTAACATTTCATCTTAAGACTTTGCAAGAAATTGCAATATTGGTGTGGCGAGCAGGACGAGGCCGAGGACCGTGAGAGAGCGGCACGAGGCCGGTGGCGTGATTACCGATGAGCGACACCTGCGCGACGCACCGGTCTCGTATCTCTCACGGAGGAGTGGAAGCATAAAGGAGGAGTGACGACAGTGAAGAGCGAGAGAGGACAGGCCTGAATTTGTGTTTTGTTTTATTTTATTTTATTTTATTTTATTTTATTTTATTTTATTTTATTTTATTTTATTGTGACAGCAGTCGTCCGTGAGGAGCTGCTGTCTTTTACTTTCGTTTTGTATTTGTTTTATTTTTATCATTAAAAATATTTGAATGTTCACCGGTTCCCACCTCCTTCTTCCCATAACATCTGAACTGCGTTACACTGTTGCCGAAACCCGGGAAGAAGGAGGAACGCGCTGTCAAAGAGCCCTCGCCGCTGTGGGGAATCCGCGGTGCCATCGAGCATGGCGGGCAGTTTCCGTCGCCATGGGCGCTCGAGGCGGTGCGCTGGAGTGACTTGCGGGGGGACGGTCGAGCTCACTGCGGGGTGCCTGGGTGCTGGAGGGGTGGCTGCCGTCCGTGAGGGAGCGGAGGAGTCGCCGCCGTTCGCCGTGGGCCGGAGCCTGCTGCCATCCGCCATGACGGGGAGGAGCAGGGAACGGGGGACTCCTGCCGACTGCCCGAACATGGAGGAGCCGTCGCCATCCACCAGGCAGTACGAGTGTCGAGCCGTCCACCGAGGGCTATCCAGCTCCACCGCCAGGCACCGCGGAGAATATCGCCCAGCTGGTGGAGGACCAGATGGCAGCCCGTTGTGGGAACCGGATCAAGGATTTTTCTCTCTCCCCTCTCTCGTCTCTGTCGCTCCTCATGCTTCCGTCTCCTTTTCTCTCGCCTCATCTGTCCATACCCCCAGGTACTGCAGCCGCCATGTCCGGTCTCCCCGGAGGAGGGGGAGGGGGGGATTAGAGCGCAGTCTCGTGGGTACCCCCCGGCCTGCGAGGGGGGATAGGGGTATGTGGCAAGCAGGACGAGGCCGAGGGCCGTGAGAGATCGGCACGAAGCCAGTGGCGTGATTACCGATGAGCGACACCTGTGTGACGCACCGGTCTCGTATCTCTCACAGAGGAGCTGAAGCATAAAGGAGGAGCGACGACAGTGAAGAGCGAGAGAGGACAGGCCTGAATTTGTGTTTTATTTTATTTTATTTTATTTTATTTTATTTTATTTTATTTTATTTTATTTTATTGTGACAGCAGTCGTCCGTGAGGGGCTGCTGTCTTTTACTTTTGTTTTGTATTTGTTTTATTTTTATCATTAAAGGAACACTCCACCGTTTTTTGAAATAGGGCTTATTCACCTTCTTTCCTACATTTAGATAGGTGGGCAAATGCATTTTTGTCTCAGTGCATGCATTGTTTTAGTTTGACAGGGTCGGCGCTAGCTTAGCTTAGCATAATGAATGGAATCCTTTGTTGCCAGCTAGCATGTCCTGAGTAAAAGTGATAGAAAAAATAGAAAAAACTCACCTAATTAATTCTTGTGGCCTGCGTATTCACAACGAGTACAAATAGCGATGCAGATTAACACTAGGCGATGTCCTAGGCAGATATTGACTTATATATTAAGGACTATATTAGGGGGAAGCACAGGCGAAGCACTGCTACTTGGGCGTGATATCTCAGCCCAAGTAGCAGTGCTTCGCCTGTGCTTCCCCCTAATATAGTCCCAAGTCAATATCTGCATAGGAAATCGCCTAGTGTTAATCTGCATCACTATTTGTACCTGTTGTGAATACGCAGGCCACAAGAAGTAATTAGGTGGGGTTTTTTTTTTTTTTATATCACTTTTACTCAGGACATGCTAGCTGGCAACAAAGGATTCCATTCATTATACTAAGTTAAGCTAGCGCCGACCCTGTCAAACTAAAACAATGCATGCACTGAGACAAAAATGCATTTGCCCACATATCTAAATGTAGGAAAGAAGGTGAATAAGCCCTATTTCAAAAAACGGTGGAGTGTTCTTTTAAAAATATTTGAATGTTCACCGGTTCCCGCCTCCTTCTTCCCATAACATCTGAACTGCGTTACAATTGGATATCACTTAAATATTGTTACATGTATGATCTGTCTCCCATGTTTTATAGTGTTTTTGGTTTAGTCCTGTGTCATCACCTTCACCTGTGTCCTGTTCATTATCTAATTAAGTTGCTTTAGTTTGCTCTGTGTATTTAGTATCCTTCAGGGAACGAGGGTTACCATACGTTCCCTATCAGTCAGTCACTCTCGACGTACGTCATGACCAACAAATGGGAATCCCTACCAAAGCACCACAGCTGCTGAGCCCATCCAGCGCCCTGTGCGAACCTCTTGCCCCTTCTTGTCTGGAAGGACGATAGGAGAGGGTTTACACAGAGTGTATCTGAAACTGTTGTTCCGTCATAACCCATACAGTGAGAATATTGGATAACACTGGGAAAGCGTGCCCTTTCTTGTTAGGAAGGAGAACGCTGCGGAACCCACATTCTTCCTAGATGGAGTTATGTGGGGTATACATATGGACTAACCCGAAGGTTGTACTGCATATGAAATACTGGGTGACTTAGCCCAAGGTAAATACATGGGCTTCCGTTTAGGAGCAGCCGTGGAAGAAATAGACATATGGGATCCCCGTAGGGTCACACATATGGGACCCAGCCTAGACCCGGTTATAAAGGATTCAACAAATAAAGGCCTGGTGCCGGACACTCCGCCATGTCCGGGCCGAGGGTGTTGAAGGACTCAACAGGTTTTTCACTCTGGAGCAATAAGGAGCACAGTAGGGTGAAGCAAGCCGACAGAGCCGGGCCTATCCAGTGGGCCATCCTCTGCTTGGAGACCGCCTTTCACTTCTGCTGGCCTCCGTAACAGACAAAGAGCTGGTCTGAGGTTCTGAGACTTTGAGTTCTGTCCACGTACAGACACAGAGCACGAACAGGACAAAGCAAAGCCAGGGCTGGGTCTGCCTCCTCCAGGGGCAGCGCTTGCAGGTTCACTACCTGGTCCCTGAAGGGAGTGGTAGGAACCTTGGGCACATAGCCAACGGGGTCTCAGTACAACATGGTTGTCACCCGGCCCGAACTCTAGGCACGACCGAAAATGCTTGCAGGTCCCTTACCCTCTTGACAGAGGCCAGTGCAACCAGCAACAAAGTCTTCATGGAGAGAAGCTTTAAGTCTGCTGATTGCAAAGACTCAAAGGGAACATCCTGAAGTGCTCAAAGCACCAGGGAAAGGTCCCAAGAGGGAATGGAGGGGGGTCGAAGAAAGGAACGCCCCCCTAAGGAACCTGACGACCAGGTCGTGCTTTCCCACTGTTTTGCCATCTATGTGGTTGTGATATGCTGAAATAACGGCAGCACGTACTTTGAGGGTGGAGGGAGACAGCCTTCGCTCCAACACTTGCTGCAAGAAGGAAAGCACGGACCCTATCGAACATCTTCGGGGGTCCTATCAGCAAGAAGAACACCACTCGACGAACAGGTTCCACTTCAAAGCGTTCGCACGTCTCTTGGATGGCGCCCGTGCAGAAGTGATGGTGTTAAGTACCTCTGGGGGTAAGTCACCTAAACCTCCACGTCCCGTCCAGGGACCAGAGATTGAGTTTCCAGAGGTCCGGGCGTGGGTGCCATAGGGTGCCCTGTCTCTGAGTCAGAAGGTCCTTCCTCAGAGGAATGGGCCAGGGAGGGACTGTCACGAGGAGCATGAGTTCTGGAAACCAGGTCCGGGTGGGCCAATAGGGAGCCACCAGAAGGATCTGCTCCTCGTCCTCCCTGACTTTGCACAGTGTCTGCAAAAGTAGGCTCACTGGGGGAAAAAAAGAGCAGACATATGGATGGATCTGAATACGAGTGACGGCACAAAAGAGAGCTTTATTAGGACGGTTTTCTGTGGACACACACCGAAGCGCGCACATAGACAGCTATACAGTGCGGCGAGCGTGGGAGTATTGAAGTGAGCTCCCTTTCGCGTCTGAATGGACAAATACACACAACATTATGTCTAAATGTCCGTTTTGGAGAGTATTCACATAAACACAGTCGGTTATGTCTTTACAGAATGTACAGTTGTGAGAATATCAGATGTGCATCAGTGCAATTGGATCTGCACACTCGGTCTTAAAGTGACAGTGCGTAATAAACCTAATTCCGTCTTTGCACTTAATATTAATCAAACAACAAAAGAAAAAGAGAAACGCATTCACTGCTCTTTAATAGCTTTAATAAGGATTAATTATATTTCATTTATACAAATACATATATCTGCTTGAAATAAAGAATGCATATATCATTCATTCATTGATAAGAACTTTAGGAGAAGTGGTTTTATTTAATTCTAAGATTTTTTTATGTCACAGCAGTTAAATCTGTGTCTGTATTGCATGTTCAAACTTTAAAATCATTCATATTAACAGGTTAATGGATGTTTTCTCCGGGAGTATATAATGGGTTTGGAAATTTGAGAGAAATTTTAAATAAATGCATTACAATTTAACTAAACCCATTATATTTTAGTCGACTAAAATCTTATTGTATTTCGTTGACTAAAACTAGACTAAAACTTAATCAATTCAGATGACTAAAATATGACTAAAACTAAATGGCATTTTAGTCAAAATTAACACTGGTCCGTTCTCGTTAATGTTAAGTGTGGTTTTCTCCTGGTTCCTGAGTTTTGTCATGAAAGACCTTTATAATCGTTCTTCTTTATCCTTCGTGCTGTTTTCACCACCACGTCACGTAACACATATCAGTATTTTATGTATATTTAAACTTTTAAAAAGCATACCTTTTGGAATTATATTTATTCTCATCAGCTTCTGGGCTGCGATAGAGGTCTGCACCCTTACATGAGCTTGTATATGGATCAGCTCTGGAAAAAAAATCAATGTATTCTCCATCTGATAAAACTTCAAAAAGATGTTTTAGTAATGTATCGAAACATGAGCATAAAAGAAATTCTTGGGCAAATCACTTGGTATATATATATATTATAATCACATACATATTCTATGAAATATAATAGTTAGAATTTGTTTAGTTATTTGAGTAAAAATTAAATGAGATTTTACAGTAAAAATTAGTTTTTAGTCCAGTGTGTCCATCATTTTTAGTTTTGGCCAAGAATGTTAATTTCTGTTCATAACTATAAAAAAAATATTTTATTTATTACCTTCTATGCAGTGTTGAGCATCCGAAATCTCCTAGATTGACGTAACCATCTTCAGTCAGAAAAATATTCTACAATGACAACAGAAAACTCATAAATTACACACATTTGATTTGGTGACAAATGTTTTATTGAGTTTTATGAGTGTCTACCTGAGGTTTTATATCTCTGTGAAGAACATTCCTCCTCTCATCATGCAGATACTGCAGGGCCAGACAAATCTGGACAAACCAGTCAAGAATCTACAAACAACATGGAGAAAAAGGAAAGCATCGCTTTATACTCATAAAAAGTTGTGTCTTAACTCTAAAAAGGTTGTTTCTAGTCTTTCATCAGTACTAGAGCACGGGCCAACATTATAAAGTGTACCGATATTCTCTAGGGTCCTTCAGTACTTTCCCTTTACTTTAGTACTATAGTGCAGCATTAATGTAACTTGTGGGCTACAGGTGATTTAACTATCCTAATTTCTAATCAGCATTTTTCTCTAAATACTCACTCTAAAAAATGCTGGGTTGTTTCAACCCAAAATTGGGGCAAAATGGGGCAAACCCAACCACTGGGTTAAATTTTTTATTGGGTTTGTCCATATTTGACCCAATTTTAGGTTGAAACAACCCAGCATTTTTAGAATGCTGTATATAACTAACTAACATAAATTTTACAAGCTAACATTCACCTTATCACTGAGGTCACACTGAATCCCTGGTCCACAAGGACACATATTTCATACATATTCAGTACTAAAGTCCTTTTGGCTTCAGCTTTATTATGTAGGAAATGTTAGATTTTGGATATACACTGCTGGCATACGCTCATTCATTAATTAGCTTTTGTGCCAAATTTACGAAACATGGTAAATTTACATGAGAGCTCTAATCCCATAAAAAAGCAGACGGGAGTGGAAAGTTCTGCTCATTCTGTTCATTAAAATAAATGAATGTACATTTTCCCAGTGTATGTGTGTCTATAACACACTCACCTGTTGTTCTTCAAAAAACCCACTCTCCTTCTGCTGTGTTTTCATCTTCATGTAAAGATCACCTCCTTCACAATACTCCATTACAATATAAGAGAGTCCACGTGCTGTATCTAAATAAAGAAATGTTGGCCCAAAAAATAATTTAACTAATAATAAATGTATTTATCAGTGTAATAGCTTTATTTCACAGTCAACAACTACATCATTTATTTTATTTTTTTATCTTTCTTCAATCACTAAAAAGTATGTGCTCATTGTTAGTTGTTCTATTTGATTTTGGGAGAAAATAAACATTTTAACTTTGGAATAAATGAACATTACTATCATCTGTTCTAATATTTATAAAAACGCACCTTCAAACGAATCCACATAAGAAACAATGTATCCAAAGTTCATGTTCTTCAAGATCTTGACTTCCTTTTGGACTGTCTCCAGCTCCTTCCACTGGAGGAACACATGTAGTTTTGTTTGTTTTGGTTTTTTAGCAATTTCCATTTAAAAGTGAAAATATCATCTTTAACAGGTTTTTAATGGCAAACAAAAGATGCAATTACTATGGTCAGTACTTGATTTAGCAAACGCTTGATTGTACTTACATCTCTGGAATTCAGTTGTTTGATCACATAAGGATCTTCATCTTTGTCGGTCACCAGAAACACTTTTCCAAACAGCCCTCGCCCGAGTTTCTTCTGTACGCTGTACTGATGTTCTTTTAGCACTTCTGAAATCAATCAAAACCCTAAAGCAGATCCAGCCTTGACAACATTCTCCACACCTTGATCTTTCTCATACTCTTCCTCCTCTTACACACACTCTTTGTCCTCTTACACATACTCTTCCTCCTCTTACTCTTCCTCCTCTTACTCGTACTCTTCCTCCTCTTACTCATACTCTTCCTCCTCTTACACACACTCTTCCTCCTTTTAGTCATATTCTTCCACCTGTTACTCGTACTCTTCCTCCTCTTTCTCATACTCTTCCTCCTATTTCTCGTACTCTTCCTCCTCTTTCTCGTACTCTTCCTCCTATTTCTCGTACTCTTCCTCCTATTTCTCGTACTCTTCCTCCTCTTTCTCGTACTCTTCCTCCTATTTCTCGTACTCTTCCTCCTCTTTCTCGTACTCTTCCTCCTCTTACTCATACTCTTCCTCCTCTTACACACACTCTTCCTCCTCTTACACTCACTCTTCCTCCTCTTACACACACTCTTCTTCCTCTTACACACACTCTTCGTCCTCTTACACACACTCTTCCTCCTCTTACTCGTACTCTTCCTCCTCTTACACACTCTTCCTCCTCTTACACACTCTTCCTCCTCTTACACACACTCTTCCTCCTCTTACTCATACTCTTCCTCCTCTTACACACACTCTTCGTCCTCTTACTCGTACTCTTCCTCCTCTTCCTCGTACTCTTCCTCCTCTTCCTCGTACTCTTCGTCCTCTTACACACACTCTTCCTCCTCTTACTCGTACTCTTCCTCCTCTTACACACTCTTCCTCCTCTTACACACACTCTTCCTCCTCTCACTCATACTCTTCTCCCTCTTACACACACTCTTCCTCCTCTTACTCATACTCTTCCTCCTCTTACTCATACTCTTCCTCCTCTTACTCATACTTGTACTCTTCCTCCTCTAACTCATATTCTTCCTCCTCTTTCTCATACTCTTCCTCCTCTTACACACATACTCTTCCTCCTCTTACACACACTCTTCCTCCTCTCACTCATACTCTTCTCCCTCTTACACACACTCTTCCTCCTCTAACTCATACTCTTCTCCCTCTTACTCATACTCTTCCTCCTCTTACTCATACTCTTCCTCCTCTTTCTCATACTCTTTCTCCTCTTACACACACTCTTTGTCCTCTTACACATACTCTTCCTCCTCTTACTCGTACTCTTCCTCCACTTACACACACTCTTCCTCCTCTTCCTCATACTCTTCCTCGTCTTACACACACTCTTCCTCCTCTTAGTCATATTCTTCCTCCTGTTACTCGTACTCTTCCTCCTCTTTCTCATACTCTTCCTCCTATTTCTCATACTCTTCCTCCTCTTTCTCGTACTCTTCCTCCTCTTTCTTGTACTCTTCCTCCTCTTAATCATACTCATCCTCCTCTAACTCACACTCTTCCTCCTCTTAGTCATACTCTTCCTCCTCTTTCTCATACTCTTCCTCCTCTTACACAATCTTCCTCCTCTTACACACACTCTTCCTCCTCTTACACATACTCTTCCTCCTCTTACATACACTCTTCTCCCTCTTACACACACTCTTCTCCCTCTTACTCATACTCTTCCTCCTCTTACTCATACTCTTCCTCCTCTTACTCATACTCTTCCTCCTCTAACTCATATTCCTCCTCCTCTTTCTCTTCCTCCTCTCCTCTTTCCTTCACACTCTTTGTCCTCTTACACATATTCTTCCTCCTCTTACACACACTCTTCATCCTCTTACACATACTCTTCCTCCACTTACACACACTCTTCCTCCTCTTACTCATACTCTTCTCCCTCTTACTCATACTCTTCCTCCTCTTACACACACTCTTCGTCCTCTTACTCGTACTCTTCCTCCTTACACACACTCTTCCTCCTCTTTCTCATACTCTTCCTCCTCTTACTCATACTCTTCCTCCTCTTACTCATACTCTTCCTCCTCTTTCTCGTACTCTTCCTCCTCTTTCTCATACTCTTCCTCCTCTTACACACACTCTTCCTCTTCTTACTCATACTCTTCCTCATCTAACTCATACTCTTCCTCCTCTTACACACTCTTCCTCCTCTTAGTCATACTGTTCCTCCTCTTACACACACTCTAACTCCTCTTTCTTGTACTCTTCCTCCTCTTTCTCGTATTCTTCTTCCTCTTTCTCATACTCTTCCTCCTCTTTCTCGTATTCTTCTTCCTCTTACTCATACTCTTCCTCCTCTAACTCATATTCCTCCTCCTCTTTCTCTTCCTCCTCTCCTCTTTCCTTCACACTCTTTGTCCTCTTACACATATTCTTCCTCCTCTTACACACACTCTTCATCCTCTTACACATACTCTTCCTCCACTTACACACACTCTTCCTCCTCTTACTCATACTCTTCTCCCTCTTACTCATACTCTTCCTCCTCTTACACACACTCTTCGTCCTCTTACTCGTACTCTTCCTCCTTACACACACTCTTCCTCCTCTTTCTCATACTCTTCCTCCTCTTACTCATACTCTTCCTCCTCTTACTCATACTCTTCCTCCTCTTTCTCGTACTCTTCCTCCTCTTTCTCATACTCTTCCTCCTCTTACACACACTCTTCCTCTTCTTACTCATACTCTTCCTCATCTAACTCATACTCTTCCTCCTCTTACACACTCTTCCTCCTCTTAGTCATACTGTTCCTCCTCTTACACACACTCTAACTCCTCTTTCTCATACTCTTCCTCCTCTTTCTCGTATTCTTCTTCCTCTTTCTCATACTCTTCCTCCTCTTTCTCGTACTCTTCCTCCTCTTTCTCATACTCTTCCTCTTCCTCATACTCTTCCTCCTCTTACACACACTCTTCCTCCTCTTACTCATACTCTTAATCCACTAACTCATACTCTTCCTCCTCTAACTCATAATCTTCCTCCTCTTAGTCATACTTTTCCTCCTCTTACACACACTCTTCCTCCTCTTTCTCATACTCTTCCTCCTCTTTCTCGTACTCTTCCTCCTCTTTCTCATACTCTTCCTCCTCTTAAAAACACTCTTCCTCCTCTTAGTCATATTCTTCCTCCTGTTTCTCATACTCTTCCTCCTGTTACTCATACTCTTCCTCCTCTTTCTCGTACTCTTCCTCCTCTTTCTCATACTCTTCTTCCTCTAACTCATACTCTTCCTCCTGTAACTCATACTCTTCCTCCTCTTACTCATACTCTTCCTCCTCTTTCTCGTACTCTTCCTCCTCTTTCTCATACTCTTCCTCCTCTTTCTCATACTCTTCCTCCTCTTGCTCATACTCTTCCTCCTCTTACACACACTCTTCCTCTTCTTACTCATACTCTTCCTCATCTAACTCATACTCTTCCTCCTCTTACACACTCGTCCTCCTCTTAGTCATACTGTTCCTCCTCTTACACACACTCTAACTCCTCTTTCTCGTACTCTTCCTCCTCTTTCTCGTATTCTTCTTCCTCTTTCTCATACTCTTCCTCCTCTTTCTCGTACTCTTCCTCCTCTTTCTCATACTCTTCCTCTTCCTCATACTCTTCCTCCTCTTACACACACTCTTCCTCCTCTTACTCATACTCTTAATCCACTAACTCATACTCTTCCTCCTCTAACTCATAATCTTCCTCCTCTTAGTCATACTTTTCCTCCTCTTACACACACTCTTCCTCCTCTTTCTCATACTCTTCCTCCTCTTTCTCGTACTCTTCCTCCTCTTTCTCATACTCTTCCTCCTCTTAAAAACACTCTTCCTCCTCTTAGTCATATTCTTCCTCCTGTTTCTCATACTCTTCCTCCTGTTACTCATACTCTTCCTCCTCTTTCTCGTACTCTTCCTCCTCTTTCTCATACTCTTCTTCCTCTAACTCATACTCTTCCTCCTGTAACTCATAATCTTCCTCCTCTTACTCACACTCTTCCTCCTCTTAGTCATACTCTTCCTCCTCTTACACACACACTCTTCCTCCTCTTTCTCATACTCTTCCTCCTCTTTCTCGTATCCTTCCTCCTCTTACTCATACTCTTCCTCCTCTTACACACACTCTTCGTCCTCTTACTCGTACTCTTCCTCCTCTTACACACACTCTTCCTCCTCTTACTCATACTCTTCCTTCTCTTACTCATATTCTTCCTCCTCTTACTCGTACTCTTCCTCTTTCTCGGACTCTTCCTCCTCTTTCTCATACTCTTCCTCCTCTTACTCATACTCTTCCTCCTCTTTCTCGTACTCTTCCTCCTCTTTCTCATACTCTTCTTCCTCTAACTCATACTCTTCCTCCTGTAACTCATAATCTTCCTCCTCTTACACACTCTTCCTCCTCTTAGTCATACTCTTCCTCCTCTTACACACACTCTTCGTCCTCTTACACATACTCTTCCTCCTCTTACTCGTACTCTTCCTCCTCTTACACACACTCTTCCTCCTCTTACACACACTCTTCCTCCTCTTACACATACTCTTCCTCCTTTTACACACACTCTTCCTCTTCTTACTCATACTCTTCCTCCTCTTACACACACTCTTCCTCCTCTTTCTCGTACTCTTCCTCCTCTTTCTCGTATTCTTCTTCCTCTTTCTCATACTCTTCCTCCTCTTACACTCACTCTTCCTCCTCTTACTCATACTCTTCCTCCTCTTACTCTTACTCCTTTTACACACACTCTTCCTCTTCTTACTCATACTCTTCCTCATCTTACACACACTCTTCCTCCTCTTTCTCGTACTCTTCCTCCTCTTTCTCGTACTCTTCCTCCTCTTACTCATACTCTTCCTCCTCTTACACTCACTCTTCCTCCTCTTACTCATACTCTTCCTCCTCTTACACACTCTTCCTCCTCTTACACACACTCTTCGTCCTCTTACACATACTCTTCCTCCTCTTACTCGTACTCTTCCTCCTCTTACACACTCTTCCTCCTCTTACACACACTCTTCCTCCTCTTACTCATACTCTTCCTCCTCTTACACACACTCTTCGTCCTCTTACACCTCTTACACACACTCTTCCTCCTCTTAGTCATACTCTTCCTCCTATTAGTCATACTTTTCCTCCTCTTAGTCATACTCTTCTCCCTCTTACTCATACTCTTCCTCCGCTTACTCATACTCTTCCTCCTCTTACACACACTCTTCGTCCTCTTACACATACTCTTCCTGCTCTTACTCGTACTCTTCCTCCTCTTACTCGTACCCTTCCTCCTCTTACTCGTACCCTTCCTCCTCTTACTCATACTCTTCCTCCTCTTACACACACTCTTCCTCCTCTTACACACACTCTTCCTCCTCTTTCTCATACTCTTCCTCCTCTAACTCATAATCTTCCTCCTCTTACTCATACTCTTCCTCCTCTTACACACTCTTCCTCCTCTTAGTCATACTCTTCCTCCTCTTTCTCATACTCTTCCTCCTCTTACACACACTCTTCCTCCTCTTACACATACTCTTCCTCCTCTTACTCGTACTCTTCCTCTTACACACACTCTTCCTCCTTTTACACACACTCTTCCTCTTCTTACTCATACTCTTCCTCCTCTTACACACACTCTTCCTCCTCTTTCTCGTACTCTTCCTCCTCTTTCTTGTATTCTTCTTCCTCTTTCTCATACTCTTCCTCCTCTTTCTCGTACTCTTCCTCCTCTAACTCATAATTTTCCTCCTCTTACTCATACTCTTCCTCCTCTTACACACACTCTTCCTCCTCTTACTCATACTCTTCCTCCTATTTCTCGTACTCTTCCTCCTCTTACACACACTCTTCCTCCTCTTAGTCATACTCTTCCTCCTATTAGTCATACTCTTCCTTCTCTTACTCATACTCTTCCTCCTCTTACTCATACTCTTCCTCCTCTTTCTCATACTCTTCTTCCTCTAACTCATACTCTTCCTCCTGTAACTCATAATCTTCCTCCTCTTACACACACTCTTCGTCCTCTTACACACACTCTTCCTCCTCTTAGTCATACTCTTCCTCCTCTTACTCATACTTGTACTCTTCCTCCTCTAACTCATATTCTTCCTCCTCTTACTCATCCTCTTCCTCATACTCTTCTTCCTCTTACTCATACTCTTCATCCTCTTACTCATACTCATACTCTTCCTCCTCTTACTCATACTTGTACTCTTCCTCCTCTAACTCATATTCTTCCTCCTCTTTCTCATACTCTTCCTCCTCTTACACACACTCTTCGTCCTCTTACACACATACTCTTCCACCTCTTACACACACTCTTCCTCCTCTTACTCATACTCTTCTCCCTCTTACACATACTCTTCCTCCTCTTACTCGTACTCTTCCTCCACTTACACACAGTCTTCCTCCTCTTACTCTTCCTCCTCTTACTCATACTCTTCCTCGTCTTACACACACTCTTCCTCCTCTTAGTCATTTTCTTCCTCCTGTTACTCGTACTCTTCCTCCTCTTTCTCATACTCTTCCTCCTATTTCTCGTACTCTTCCTCCTCTTTCTCGTACTCTTCCTCCTCTTTCTCGTACTCTTCCTCCTCTTAATCATACTCATCATCCTCTAACTCACACTCTTCCTCCTCTTAGTCATACTCTTCCTCCTCTTTCTCATACTCTTCCTCCTCTTACACAATCTTCCTCCTCTTACACACACTCTTCATCCTCTTACACACACTCTTCATCCTCTTACACATACTCTTCCTCCTGTTACTCGTACTCTTCCTCCTCTTACTCGTACCCTTCCTCCTCTTACTCATACTCTTCCTCCTCTTTCACACACTCTTCCTCCTCTTAGTCATACTCTTCCTCCTATTTCTCGTACTCTTCCTCCTCTTACACACACTCTTCCTCCTCTTACACACACTCTTCGTCCTCTTACACCTCTTACATACACTCTTCCTCCTCTTAGTCATACTCTTCCTCCTCTTACTCATACTCTTCCTCCTCTTACTCATACTCTTCCTCATACTCTTCTTCATCTTACTCAAACTCTTCATCCTCTTACTCATACTCTTCCTCCTCTTACTCATACTTGTACTCTTCCTCCTCTAACTCATATTCTTCCTCCTCTTACTCATCTTTCTTCCTCATACTCTTCTTCCTCTTACTCATACTCTTCATCCTCTTACTCATACTCTTCCTCCTCTTACTCATACTTGTACTTTTCCTCCTCTAACTCATATTCTTCCTCCTCTTTCTCATACTCTTCCGCCTCTTACACACACTCTTCGTCCTCTTACACACATACTCTTCCTCCTCTTACACACACTCTTCCTCCTCTTACTCATACTCTTCTCCCTCTTACACATACTCTTCCTCCTCTTACTCGTACTCTTCCTCCACTTACACACACTATTCCTCCTCTTACTCTTCCTCCTCTTACTCATACTCTTCCTCGTCTTACACACACTCTTCCTCCTCTTAGTCATTTTCTTCCTCCTGTTACTCGTACTCTTCCTCCTCTTTCTCATACTCTTCCTCCTATTTCTCGTACTCTTCCTCCTCTTTCTCGTACTCTTCCTCCTCTTACACAATCTTCCTCCTCTTACACACACTCTTCCTCCTCTTACTCATACTCTTCCTCCTTTTACACACACTCTTCTCCCTCTTACACACACTCTTCGTCCTCTTACTCATACTCTTCCTCCTCTTACTCATCCTCTTCCTCATCCTCTTCCTCCTCTTACTCATACTCTTCATCTTCCTACTCATACTCTTCCTCCTCTTACTCATACTCATACTCTTCCTCCTCTAACTCATATTCTTCCTCCTCTTTCTCATACTCTTCCTCCTCTTACACACACACTTCGTCCTCTTACACATACTCTTCCTCCTCTTACACACACTCTTCCTCCTCTTGGTCATACTCTTCCTCCTCTTACTCATACTCTTCCTCCTCTTACACACACTCTTCGTCCTCTTACACATACTCTTCCTCCTCTTACACACACTCTTCGTCCTCTTACACATACTCTTCCTCTCTTACACACACTCTTCCTCCTCTTACTCGTACTCTTCCTCCTCTTACACACTCTTCCTCCTCTTACTCATACTCTTCCTCCTCTTACTCATACTCTTCCTTCTCTTACTCATACTCTTCCTCCTCTTACTCGTACTCTTCCTCCTCTTTCTCGTACTCTTCCTCCTCTTTCTCATACTCTTCCTCCTCTTTCTCATACTCTTCCTCCTCTTACTCATACTCTTCCTCCTCTTACACACACTCTTCCTCTTCTTACTCATACTCTTCCTCATCTAACTCATACTCTTCCTCCTCTTACACACTCTTCCTCCTCTTAGTCATACTGTTCCTCCTCTTACACACACTCTTCCTCCTCTTTCTCGTACTCTTCCTCCTCTTTCTCGTATTATTCTTCCTCTTTCTCATACTCTTCCTCTTACTCATACTCTTCCTCCTCTTACACACACTCTTCCTCCTCTTACTCATACTCTTCCTCCTCTTACTCATACTCTTCCTCCTCTAACTCATAATCTTCCTCCTCTTACTCATACTCTTCCTCCTCTTACACACACTCTTCCTCCTCTTACTCATAAACTTCCTCCTCTTACACACTCTTCCTCCTCTTAGTCATACTTTTCCTCCTCTTACACACACTCTTCCTCCTCTTTCTCTTTCTCGTACTCTTCCTCCTCTTTCTCGTATTCTTCCTCCTCTTTCTCATACTCTTCCTCCTCTTTCTCGTAATCTTCCTCCTCTTTCTCATACTCTTCCTCCTCTTAAAAACACTCTTCCTCCTCTTAGTCATATTCTTCCTCCTGTTTCTCATACTCTTCCTCCTGTTACTCGTACTCTTCCGCCTCTTACACACACTCTTCGTCCTCTTACACACATACTCTTCCTCCTCTTACACACACTCTTCCTCCTCTTACTCATACTCTTCTCCCTCTTACACATACTCTTCCTCCTCTTACTCGTACTCTTCCTCCACTTACACACAGTCTTCCTCCTCTTACTCTTCCTCCTCTTACTCATACTCTTCCTCGTCTTACACACACTCTTCCTCCTCTTAGTCATTTTCTTCCTCCTGTTACTCGTACTCTTCCTCCTCTTTCTCATACTCTTCCTCCTATTTCTCGTACTCTTCCTCCTCTTTCTCGTACACTTCCTCCTCTTTCTCGTACTCTTCCTCCTCTTAATCATACTCATCATCCTCTAACTCACACTCTTCCTCCTCTTAGTCATACTCTTCCTCCTCTTTCTCATACTCTTCCTCCTCTTACACAATCTTTCTCCTCTTACACACACTCTTCCTCCTCTTACTCATACTCTTCCTCCTTTTACACACACTCTTCTCCCTCTTACACACACTCTTCGTCCTCTTACTCATACTCTTCCTCCTCTTCCTCATCCTCTTCCTCATCCTCTTCCTCCTCTTACTCATACTCTTCATCTTCCTACTCATACTCTTCCTCCTCTTACTCATACTCATACTCTTCCTCCTCTAACTCATATTCTTCCTCCTCTTTCTCATACTCTTCCTCCTCTTACACACACACTTCGTCCTCTTACACATACTCTTCCTCCTCTTACACACACTCTTCCTCCTCTTGGTCATACTCTTCCTCCTCTTACTCATACTCTTCCTCCTCTTACACACACTCTTCGTCCTCTTACACATACTCTTCCTCCTCTTACTCATACTCTTCATCTTCCTACTCATACTCTTCCTCCTCTTACTCATACTCATACTCTTCCTCCTCTAACTCATATTCTTCCTCCTCTTTCTCATACTCTTCCTCCTCTTACACACACACTTCGTCCTCTTACACATACTCTTCCTCCTCTTACACACACTCTTCCTCCTCTTGGTCATACTCTTCCTCCTCTTACTCATACTCTTCCTCCTCTTACACACACTCTTCGTCCTCTTACACATACTCTTCCTCCTCTTACACACACTCTTCGTCCTCTTACACATACTCTTCCTCTCTTACACACACTCTTCCTCCTCTTACTCATACTCTTCTCCCTCTTACTCATACTCTTCCTCCTCTTACTCGTACTCTTCCTCCTCTTACACACACTCTTCCTCCTCTTACTCATACTCTTCCTCCTCTTACTCATACTCTTCCTTCTCTTACTCATACTCTTCCTCCTCTTACTCATACTCTTCCTCCTCTTTCTCGTACTCTTCCTCCTCTTTCTCATACTCTTCCTCCTCTTTCTCATACTCTTCCTCCTCTTACTCATACTCTTCCTCCTCTTACACACACTCTTCCTCTTCTTACTCATACTCTTCCTCATCTAACTCATACTCTTCCTCCTCTTACACACTCTTCCTCCTCTTAGTCATACTGTTCCTCCTCTTACACACACTCTTCCTCCTCTTTCTCGTACTCTTCCTCCTCTTTCTCGTATTATTCTTCCTCTTTCTCATACTCTTCCTCTTACTCATACTCTTCCTCCTCTTACACACACTCTTCCTCCTCTTACTCATACTCTTCCTCCTCTTACTCATACTCTTCCTCCTCTAACTCATAATCTTCCTCCTCTTACTCATACTCTTCCTCCTCTTACACACACTCTTCCTCCTCTTACTCATAAACTTCCTCCTCTTACACACTCTTCCTCCTCTTAGTCATACTTTTCCTCCTCTTACACACACTCTTCCTCCTCTTTCTCTTTCTCGTACTCTTCCTCCTCTTTCTCGTATTCTTCCTCCTCTTTCTCATACTCTTCCTCCTCTTTCTCGTACTCTTCCTCCTCTTTCTCATACTCTTCCTCCTCTTAAAAACACTCTTCCTCCTCTTAGTCATATTCTTCCTCCTGTTTCTCATACTCTTCCTCCTGTTACTCGTACTCTTCCTCCTCTTTCTCATACTCTTCCTCCTATTTCTCGTATTCTTCCTCCTTTTTCTCGTACTCTTCCTCCTCTTACTCATACTCTTCCTCCTCTTACACACATTCTTCGTCCTCTTACTCGTACTCTTCCTCCTCTTTCTCGTACTCTTCCTCCTCTTTCTCGTACTCTTCCTCCTCTTTCTCGTACTCTTCCTCCTCTTTCTCGTACTCTTCCTCCTCTTTCTCGTACTCTTCCTCCTCTTTCTCGTACTCTTCCTCCTCTTTCTCGTACTCTTCCTCCTCTTTCTCGTACTCTTCCTCCTCTTTCTCGTACTCTTCCTCCTCTTTCTCGTACTCTTCCTCCTCTTACTCATACTCTTCCTCCTCTTACACTCACTCTTCCTCCTCTTACTCATACTCTTCCTCCTCTAACTCATAATCTTCCTCCTCTTACTCATACTCTTCCCCCTCTTACTCATACTCTTCCTCCTCTAACTCGTACTATTCCTCCTCTAACTCATACTCTTCCTCCTCTTACACACACTCTTCCTCCTCTTCCTCATTCTCTCCCTCCTCTTTTACACACTCTTCCTCCTCCTACTCATACTCTTCCTCCTCTTACTCATACTCTTCCTCCTCTTACACACTCTTCCTCCTCTTACACACTCTTCGTCTTCTTACTCATACTCTTCCTCCTCTTACTTGTACTCTTCCTCCTCTTACTCGTACTCTTTCTCCTCTTACACACACTCTTCCTCCTTTAACTCATACTCTTCCTCCTCTAACTTATATTCTTCCTCCTCTAACTCATACTCTTCCTCTTACTTATACTCTTCCTCATCCTCTTACTCATACTCTTCCTCTTACTCATACTCTTCCTCCTCTTACTCATACTCTTCCTCATCCTCTTTCTCATCCTCTTCTTCCTCTTACTCGTACTCTTCCTCCTCTTTCTCATACTCTTCCTCCTCTTCCCTTCCTCCTCTTACTCATACTCTTCCTCCTCCTCTTCCTCCTCTTACTCATACTCTTCATAAGACTGACCTCTACATAAGTCCATCTCAGTGCGAAATGTGTTTTTTAAACAGTGTTTTAACAAACTGAACTTGTTTAATGTTTTAAAGAAAGAGTGATTTATTTGACAAATTGGTTTAGACTATTGAGAATTTGGAATTCTGGAATAGAGAATGGGGTTTAGGTGTTTTAGCAATTCAGAAAAACTGTATCTGTCGTCTCTGATAAAGTAATAAACTAGATATCATATTCGGTTAAAGAAGTTGCCGCTTGCCACTAATAAATATATGTGTATGGTTTTAAATTTGCATTAAATTTAAATGCAACCCTATTTGTTAAAAACGTGTAAAAATATCACTATCAACAATACAGTTTGGAGATACATGTCTTTAAAAAATATACAACTACTTCAAATAACCTGAATCATATTGGATTTCAATTATTACTGTATATTATTACTTCTAATGTTGTTTTGCTGCTTAATGCTGCTTACAACCCTACCCCTAACCCTTGCTCAAATTAATCAAGAAATGTACTCACCTTTCAGTAAAGATGCATTATTTGATGAATCACTGTCATCACTAGCATCCGAGAGTTGGTGATAGTCGTGTATCTGTAGAGTCTATAAATATATAAGAGAGATCAACTTAACCAATTAGAAATGAGCTACAGGGGTGAAACGCTATTATTGCAACGATATGCAGACTCAGAGAGAACACATGTAAGTAAACAATGAGTTCATTTAAACCACAGTGAGCATTGTAGGCAGGGGCACTGTAAAACATTTTCCTGTAAATTAATGGTAAAATACTGCCAACACTGTTTCTGTCACGGTTCTGTTAGTTTGGACTTTTTGTGTTTCACCACCTTCTGCCTGAGTTAGTCGTTTGTTGTCTTGGTCACTAATTATGTTCAGCTGTGCAGTATTATCTACCTCCTTATCACATGTACTTAAGCTCAGTTCTGTTTGTATTCATTGTTGGGTATAGTCCTTGTTACGGGTGTGTATCGCTCTCCTTATTTGGATGATCTTTGTGCTGTTGGATTTATTAAAAGACTGCATTCTCTCTTCATCACTGTGTTCAAGTTTGATCATCTACACAGCATTGTGACAGAATACCTGACCCAAAAGTGATTAATTCGGTGCGTTAAGTTAGTGTCTGTATCTTCATTGTTTTTTTGGCTTTCCTTTTCTTCCTTTTCTCCTCATCATCATGGACAATGCCGATTTTTAGTTTATTTGCCTTGAGCAGTAAAATCGCTCCCTCAAGAGACATTTAGAGGATTATATCTTTCTAGCCAATCTGTCAAACCTCCCGGATAACTGCCTCTGCACATTCCTGTATGCAGGCCTAAACATCACCACGAAGGAGCAGTTGTTCGGGGAGGGACCTCAGGGAGGGACCTCGGGGAGGGACCTCGGGGGGGGACCTCGGGGGGGGGACCTCGGGGAGCTTCGAGGTTTTCGTGGAGTGGGTGCTGGCGTCATGTGGATCACCTCTCACCGCCGGACCCGTCGATAATGACGCCAGCCCCACTTACAACCCAGTGCACAACCAAAACCACCCAGACTGCGAGTATCAACAGCAAGAGCCCACCGCAGACAACATCAGTGTGCTCTTTGATACCAATCTTTCATTTGAAAGTCATGTGTCTAGTATCTGTAAAACCGCATTCTTCCATCTTAAAAATATATCTAAATTACGTCATATGCTCTCATTGACAAATGCAGAACAATTAGTTCATGCGTTCATGACCTCAAGGCTAGATTATTGTAATGCTCTACTGGGTGGTTGCCCTGCACGCTTAATAAACAAACTATAGCTGGTCCAAAACTCAGCAGCTCGAGTTCTTACCAGAACCAGGAAGTATGACCATATTAGCCCGGTTCTGTCAACACTGCACTGGCTCCCTATTAAACATTGTATACATTTTAAAATATTGCTGATTACTTACAAAGCACTAAATGGTTTAGCTCCACAGTGCTTGAGCGAGCTCTTAACGTATTATAGTCCTTCACGTCTATTGCGATCTCAAAATTCCGGCCAGTTAATAATACCTAGAATATCTAAATCGACTGCTGGCGGTAGATCCTTCTCCTATTTAGCACCAAAAGTCTGCCTAACATTGTCCGGGAAGCAGACACACTCTGTCAGTTCAAAGCTAGACTAAAGACACTTCTCTTTGACCTAGCATTCACATAACACATTATAGACTTCTATAATTCAATGTTAGGCTGCATAGATTAGGTCAGCCGGAACCGGGAACACTTCCCATAAATCCTGATGTACTCGTTACATCATAAGAAGAATGGCATCTACACTAATATTAGTCTCTCTGTTTATCCCGAGGTTTACCGCAGTCCGCCAGATCCAGGCTGTATCCAGATCTGATGAAGGACCTGCGCCTGGACGTGACGACAGCGCAGTCCTGAAGTGTCAATCAGTCCCTCCTCTGTGAAGGCGTCCTTCCCTCCCTTTACCTCTCTACAGATAAAGCGTTGCCGGGATAATTCATGTTGGCGTGGCTACGCAGACATGACAAAAAAATTCTGTATTATAATTTTTTATGAACTGGACTCATGGTCTGGACAAGTAGTTTATTGAGGATTGATTTGTAAAGAAGGACTACACACCTGCGCACATATATATTCAAATGCACATACCTTTGGACTGAACACGTAATGCGCATGTGCGCGACATCTGCGTTTTCGCGGGTTTGCGTTTTTGAGGTTTGAGCAGAGATGCACCTTCGAACCTATTTCCGGGAGTGCGTTCTCGAGACACCAGGCACTGTTTTGTGCAGATGAGCGGCCTGGAGCGCGTTAACGGTTTTCCTGTTAGAGCGGTGTCGTGTTAGTGGCCCCTAGGTAATTAAGTAATGATCTTTGCAATGGAAGTGAATCAATCAATTAAAACTAACTTTAGCTGGACAATAACTTTATTCTAGAGCTGTTGTAAAGCCTAAACAATCTGTTACGGTAATTTCCTATTATCACTGTAAAGCTGCTTTGAATTTGAAACAGTCTATATTGTTAAAAGCGCTATATAAATGAAGGTGACTTGACTTGACATGAGAGACTCCACCACGACGTTTGAGCCAGCGGCCACAGGAGCAACCGAGCTGGAGCCTGAGCAACATGTGTCTGGCCCGGTGTGCGAGCCGGCTGCACCATCCATCGTCGAAGGAGTTCTCGTGGAATTCGAGGGCATGGAAGTGGGCACCGCCCACCCTCCCACCAGTTTTTGGTTCCAGCATGGGAAAACTTTCATTATTTTGGAGAATTTGACTTGTTTGCCCCATTATCATCTGAATCTGTCTGTCATGTCCCCAGTTCTCTGTTCCCGCCTAACCCCCCTCTCCCACCACCTCTCCAAAATATTGTTTTATTAAGTTGGCTTGAGAGAGCCAACTTTCTGATATTGTACTTAAACTTATTATTAAGTTGGCTTGAGAGAGCCAACTTAGTGATATTGTACTTAAACTTATTATTATTATTATTAAGTTGGCTTGAGAGAGCCAACTTACTGATATTGTACTTAAACTTATTAAGTTGGCTTGAGAGAGCCAACTTAGTGATATTGTACTTAAACTTATTAAGTTGGCTTGAGAGAGCCAACTTACTGATATTGTACTTAAACTTATTATTATTATTCTTCTGTTAAAAACTGTTGACTCAAACTCGTCCTAGAGCTTTAACTCTACATACTCCAAACTCGGCTCAGACACTCAAACTGATCTGAAGTTAGTTGCTATATCTTTTCAGACTGATCGGACTTACGGTTTTCCTATAAATGCCGATCAAAACTCGGAAAAACTCCCATTGACTTACAATGGGGAGTTCTAAAAAATTCAAATCCAGATTCAAACTCACCAACCGACGAAAATTCAAATCTAAATACCTTGAAGACTAAACCAAACTGCCATTCTATATATTATATTAGCCAATGAGACTGATTTAAACTAATAAACTCTAAACTCATACACTTATAAACTAATTAACTTATAAACTCATGAATTCATAGACTTATGAACTCTTTAACTCATAAATTAATAAACTCTGAACTCTTAAACTCATTTAAACTCTAAACTCATTAAAACTTATAAACTCTAAACTCATTTAAAACTTATAAACTCTAAACTCAAAAACTCTAACACTTATAAACTCATCAATTTATACACTTATAAACTCTAAACTCATAAACTCTGAGTGTGTGTGTGTGTGTGTGTGTGAACACACACACACACACACACACACACACTCTAAACTCATTTAAACTTATAAACTCAAAACTCAAAAACTCGTAAACTACTTTAAACTTCAAACCACTTTAAACTTCTTAAGTTTAAAGTTCCCAGCTCCCAAGCAACTCCATAGCAACCAAACTTGAGTACCCTAGCAACCGTTTTACAAGACCTATATCTCTGCATCAGAACATCGTATAGAGATGAGGTTTGGCTCTTTTGACTCATACTAGCAAACAGCACTTCCAACATGCTACACATGCTTGCAGTGAATAGCTACATGCTAATAGCGATTAGTTAAGTGCTAAATCATGCCAAGATCATGCTAAGAACTCCATAAAAACTCCATAGTAACCATCTGTGTCAACTACCAACCACCTAGTAACACCATAGCAACCACCCAGAACACCCTAGGAACCACCTAGCAACACCCTAGCAACCACCCAGAATACCCTAGCAACACCATAGCAACCACCAAAACACCCAAGCAACCACCTAGCAACATCATAGCAACCACCCAGAACACCTTAGCAACCGCCTAGCAACACCATAGCAACCACCAAAACACCCTAGCAACCGCCTAGCAACCACCCAGAACACCCTAGCAACCGCCTAGCAACACCATAGCAACCACCCAGAACCGCCTAGCAACACCCTAGCAACCACCTAGCAACCACCCAGAATACCCTAGCAACCACCTAGCAACACCATAGCAACCACCCAGAACACCCTAGCAACCGCATAGCAACCATCCAGAATACCCCAGCTACCACCTAGCAACCACCCAGAACACCTTAGCAACCCATTAGAAACACCCTAGCAACTTTTTAACTTTAAACTACTTCAAACTTTAAACTACTTTAAACTTCAAACTAATTTAAACTTTAAACTAAAAACTTCAAACTACTTTAAACTGTAAACTAAATTAAACTTCAAACTACTTTAAACTAAATTAAACTTCAAACTACTTTAATCTTCAAACTACTTTAAACTTTAAACTTTCCAGTCCAAACTTTCTCAAGCCAACTTAAAGTTTGTCTCGACGAACTTTTTAATCTAGTTAAGTTGGCTTGAGAGAGCCAACTTACTGAAATCCTATTTAAACTTATTATTATTATTATTATTCCGAGACTAAAATTTCTATATGAAACTCCTCCTAGAGCTTTAACTATACATACTCCAAACTCGGCTCAGACACTCAAACTGATCTGACTCGCGTTGCTATATCTTTTCAGACTGATTGGACTTACGGTTTTCCTAAAAATGACGATCAAAACTCGGAAAAACTCCCATTGACTTGCATTGGGGAGTTCTAAAAAATTCAAATTTAGATTCAAACTCACCAACCGACGAAAATTCAAATCAAAATACCTTGAAGACTAAACCAAACTGCCGTTCTATATACTATATTAGCCAATGAGACTCATTTAAACTAATGAACTCTAAACTCATACACTTATAAACTAATTGACTTATAAACTCATGAATTCATAGACTTATGAACTCTTAAACTCATAAATTAATAAACTCTGAACTCTTAAACTCATTTAAACTTATAATCTCTAAACTCATTAAAACTCAAACTCATTTAAAACTTATAAACTCTAAACTCAAAAACTCTTACACTTTTATAAACTCATCAATTTATACACTTATAAACTCTAAACTCATAAACTCTGAGTGTGTGTGTGTGTGTGTGTGTGTGAACACACACACACACACACACACACACACACACACACACACACACACACACTAAACTCATTAAAACTTAAACTCTAAACTCATTTAAACTTATAAACTCAAAACTCAAAAACTCGTAAACTACTTTAAACTTCAAACCACTTCAAACTTCTTAAGTTTAAAGCTTCCAGCTCCCAAGCAACTCCATAGCAACCAAACTTGAGTACCCTAGCAACCGTTTTGCAAGACCTATATCTCTATATCAGAACATCGTATAGAGATGAGGTTTGGCTCTTTTGACTCATGCTAGCAAACAGCACTTCCAACATGCTACACATGCTAGCAGTGAATAGCTACATGCTAATAGCAATTAGCTAAGTATTAAATCGTGCCAAGATCATGCTAAGAACTATAAAAACTCCATAGTAACCATCTGTGACAACTACCAACCACCTAGTAAAACCATAGAAACCACCCAGAACACCCTAGCAACCACCTAGCAACACCCTAGCAAACCACCCAGAATACCCTAGCAACACCATAGCAACCACCAAAACACCCTAGCAACCGTCTAGCAACATCATAGCAACCACCCAGAACACCCTAGCAACCGCCTAGCAACACCATAGCAACCATAAAAACACCCTAGCAACCACCTAGCAACACCATAGCAACCACCCAGAACACCCTAGCAACCGCCTAGCAACACCATAGCAACCATCAAAACACCCTAGCAACCACCTAGCAACACCATAGCAACCACCCAGAACACCCTAGCAACCGCCTAGCAACCACCCAGAATACCCTAGCAACTGCCTAACAACACCATAGCAACCACCCAGAACACCCTAGCAACCGCCTAGTAACCACCCAGAACACCCTAGCAACCGCCTAGCAACCACCCAGAATACCCTAGCAACTGCCTAGCAACACCATAGCAACCACCCAGAACACCCTAGCAACCGCCTAGCAACCACCCAGAACACCCTAGCAACCGCCTAGCAACCACCCAGAATACCTTAGCAACCGCCTAAGAACACCATAGCAACCACCCAGAACACCCTAGCAACCGCCTAGCAACCACCCAAAACACCCTAGCAACTGCCTAGCAACCACCCAGAAAACCCTAGCAACTGCTTAGCAACACCCTAGCAACCACCCAGAACACCCTAGCAACCGCCTAGCAACGATCCAGAATACCCCAGCTACCACCTAGCAACCACCCAGAACACCTTAGCAACCCACTAGAAACACCCTAGCAACTTTTTAACTTTAAACTACTTCAAACTTTAAACTACTTTAAACTTCAAACTAATTTAAACTTTAAACTAAAAACTTCAAACTACTTTAAACTATAAACTAAATTAAACTTCAAACTACTTTAAACTTTAAACTAAATTAAACTTCAAACTACTTTAAACTTTAAACTAAATTAAACTTCAAACTTCCTTAAACTTTAAACTAAATTAAACGTTAAACTAAATTAAACTTCAAACTACTTTAATCTTCAAACTACTTTAAACTTTAAACTTTCCAGTCCAAACTTTCTCAAGCCAACTTAAAGTTTGTCTCGACGAACTTTTTAATCTAGTTATTATTATTATTCTTCTGTTAAAAACTGTTGACTCAAACTCGTCCTAGAGCTTTAACTCTACATACTCCAAACTCGGCTCAGACACTCAAACTGATCTGAAGTTAGTTGCTATATCTTTTCAGACTGATCGGACTTACGGTTTTCCTAAAAATGCCGATCAAAACTCGGAAAAACTCCCATTGACTTACAATGGGGAGTTCTAAAAAATTCAAATCCAGATTCAAACTCACCAACTGACGAAAATTCAAATCTAAATACCTTGAAGACTAAACCAAACTGCCATTCTATATACTATATTAGCCAATGAGACTGATTTAAACTAATAAACTCTAAACTCATACACTTATAAACTAATTAACTTATAAACTCATGAATTCATAGACTTATGAACTCTTTAACTCATAAATTAATAAACTCTGAACTCTTAAACTCATTTAAACTCTAAACTCTAAACTCATTAAAACTTATAAACTCTAAACTCATTTAAAACTTATAAACTCTAAACTCAAAAACTCTAACACTTATAAACTCATCAATTTATACACTTATAAACTCTAAACTCATAAACTCTGAGTGTGTGTGTGTGTGTGTGTGTGTGTGTGTGTGTGTGTGAACACACACACACACACACACACACACCCACACACACTCTAAACTCATTTAAACTTATAAACTCAAAACTCAAAAACTCGTAAACTACTTTAAACTTCAAACCACTTTAAACTTCTTAAGTTTAAAGTTCCCAGCTCCCAAGCAACTCCATAGCAACCAAACTTGAGTACCCTAGCAACCATTTTACAAGACCTATATCTCTGCATCAGAACATCGTATAGAGATGAGGTTTGGCTCTTTTGACTCATACTAGCAAACAGCACTTCCAACATGCTAGCAGTGAATAGCTACATGCTAATAGCGATTAGTTAAGTGCTAAATCATGCCAAGATCATGCTAAGAACTCTATAAAAACTCCATAGTAACCATCTGTGTCAACTACCAACCACCTAGTAACACCATAGCAACCACCCAGAACACCCTAGGAACCACCTAGCAACACCCTAGCAACCACCCAGAATACCCTAGCAACACCATAGCAACCACCAAAACACCCAAGCAACCACCTAGCAACATCATAGCAACCACCCAGAACACCTTAGCAACCGCCTAATAACATCCTAGCAACCACCAAAACACCCTAGCAACATCCTAGCAAACACCTAGAATACCCTAGCAACCGCCTAGCAACACCCTAGCAACCACCCAGAACACCCTAGCAACCGCCTATCAACACCATAGCAACCACCAAAACACCCTAGCAACCGCCTAGCAACATCATAGCAACCACCCAGAACACCCTAGCAACCGCCTAGCAACACCATAGCAACCACCCAGAACACCCTAGCAACCGCCTAGCAACCACCCAAAACACCCTAGCAACCGCCTAGCAACAGCATAGCAACCACCCAGAATACCCTAGCAACCGCCTAGCAACCACGCAGAATACCCTAGCAACCGCCTAGCAACACCATAGCAACTTTTTAACTTTAAACTACTTCAAACTTTAAACTACTTTAAACTTCAAACTAATTTAAACTTTAAACTAAAAACTTCAAACTACTTTAAACTGTAAATTAAATTAAACTTCAAACTACTTTAAACTAAACTTCAAACTACTTTAATCTTCAAACTACTTTAAACTTTAAACTTTCCAGTCTAAACTTTCTCAAGCCAACTTAAAGTTTGTCTCGACGAACTTTTTAATCTAGTTATTATTATTCTTCTTCTGTTAAAAACTGTTGACTCAAACTCGTCCTAGAGCTTTAACTCTACATACTCCAAACTCGGCTCAGACACTCAAACTGATCTGAAGTTAGTTGCTATATCTTTTCAGACTGATCGGACTTACGGTTTTCCTAAAAATGACGATCAAAACTCGGAAAAACTCCCATTGACTTACATTGGGGAGTTCTAAAAAATTCAAATCCAGATTCAAACTCACCAACCGACGAAAATTCAAATCAAAATACCTTGAAGACTAAACCAAACTGCCATTCTATATACTATATTAGCCAATGAGACTCATTTAAACTAATGAACTTTAAACTCATACACTTATAAACTAATTAACTTATAAACTCATGAATTCATAGACTTATGAACTCTTAAACTCATAAATTAATAAACTCTGAACTCTTAAACTCATTTAAACTTATAAACTCTAAACTCATTAAAACTTATAAACTCTAAACTCAAAAACTCTAACACTTATAAACTCATCAATTTATACACGTATAAACTCTAAACTCATAAACTCTGAGTGTGTGTGTGTGTGTGTGTGTGTGTGTGTGTGTGTGTGTGTGTGTGTGTGTGTGAACACACACACACACACACACACACACACTAAACTCATTTAAACTTAAACTCTAAACTCATTTAAACTTGTAAACTCAAAACTCGTAAACTACTTTAAACTTCAAACCACTTTAAACTTATTAAGTTTAAAGCTTCCAGCTCCCAAGCAACTCCATAGCAACCAAACTTGAGTACCCTAGCAACCGTTTTGCAAGACCTATATCTCTGTATCAGAACATAGTATAGAGATGAGGTTTAGCTCTTTTGACTCATGCTAGCAAACAGCACTTCCAAAATGCTACACATGCTAGCAGTGAATAGCTACATGCTAATAGCAATTAGTTAAATGCTAAATCATGCCAAGATCATGCTAAGAACTATATAAAAACTCCATAGTAACCATCTGTAACAACTACCAAACACCTAGTAACACCATAGCAACCGCCCAGAATACCTTAGTAACCGCCTAGCAACACCATAACAACCCCAGAACACCATAGCAACCACCCAGAATACCCTAGCAACTGCCTAGCAACACCATAGCAACAACCCAGAACACCCTAGCAACCACCCAGAACACCCTAGCAACCGCCTAACAACACCATAGCAACCACCCAGAACACCCTAGCAACCGCCTAGCAACCACTAAGAACACCCTAGCAACCGCCTAGCAACCACCAAGAATACCCTAGCAACCGCCTAGCAACACCATAGCAACCACCCAGAACACCCTAGCAACCGCCTAACAACCACCTAGCAACCACCCAGAACACCCTAGGAACCAACCAGAATACCCTAGAAACCACCTAGCAACAGCATAGCAACCACCCAGAACACCCTAGCAACCGCCTAGCAACTACCCAAAATACCTTAGCAACCACCTAGCAACCACCCAGAACACCTTAGCAACCCACTAGAAAACCCCCAACAACTTTTTAACTTTAAACTACTTTAAAATTTAAACTAATTTAAACTTTAAACTAATTTAACCTTCAAACTAATTTAAACTTTAGACTAATTTAAACTTTAGACTAATTTAAACTTTAAACTAATTTAAGCTTCAAACTAATTTAAACTTTAAACTATTTTAAACTTCTAGCTAATTTAAACTTTAAACTAATTTAACCTTCAAACTAATTTAAACTTTAGACTAATTTAAACTTTAGACTAATTTAAACTTTAAACTAATTTAAGCTTCAAACTAATTTAAACTTTAAACTATTTTAAACTTCTAGCTAATTTAAACTTTAAACTAATTTAAACTTCAAACTACTTTAAACTCCAAACTACTTTAAACTTCTTCAAACTTTCTGGTCCAGCTTTCTCAAGCCAACTTAAAGTTTGTCTCAACGAACTTTTTAATCTAGTTATTATTATTATTATTATTCTTACTAAAAATTTATCCCCTATCTCCTCCTAGAGCTTTAACTCTACATACTCCAAACTCGGCTCAGACCTTCAGACTATTCTGACTCGAGTTGCTTTATCTTTTCAGACTGATCGGACTTACTGTTTTCCTAAAAATGCCGATCAAAACTCGGAAAAACTCCCATTGACTTGCATTGGGGAGTTCTAAAAAATTCAAATCTAGATTCAAACTGACCAACCGACAAAAATTTAAATCTAAACACCTTGAAGACTTATTCAAACTGCCGTTCTATATACTATATAAGCCATTGAGACTCAATTAAACTAATAAACTCATCTATCTATCTACTTCAAACTATTTTAAACTTTAAACTACTTTAAACTTCAAACTAAATTAAACTTCAAACTAATATAAACTTTAAACTACTTTAAACTTCAAACTTAAGCTTTAACTCATTTAAACTTATAAACTGTAAACTCATTTAAACTTATAAACTGTAAACTAATTTAAACTTATAAACTCAAAACTCATTTAAACTTATAAACTAAACTCAAAAACTTGTACACTTATAAACTCTAAACTCATAAACTCTGAGTGTGTGTGTGTGTGTGTGTGTGTGTAAACACACACACACACACACACACTCTAAACTCATTTAAACAAACTCTAAACTCATTTAAACTTATAAACGCAAAACTCAAAAACTCGTAAACTACTTTAAACTTCAAACCACTTTAAACTTCTTAAGTTTAAAGCTCCCAGCTCCCAAGCAACTCCATAGCAACCAAACTTGAGTACCCTAGCAACCGTTTTACAAGACCTATATCTCTGCATCAGAACATCGTATAGAGATGAGGTTTGGCTCTTTTGACTCATGCTAGCAAACAGCACTTCCAACATGCTACACATGCTAGCAGTGAATAGCTACATGCTAATAGCAATTAGTTAAGTGCTAAATCATGCCAAGATCATGCTAAGAACTCTATAAAAACTCCATAGTAACCATCTGTAACAACTACCAACCACCTAGTAACACCATAGCAACCGCCCAGAATACCTTAGTAACCGCCTAGCAACACCATAACAACCACCCAGAACACCCTAGCAGCACCCAGAATACCCTAGCAACTGCCTAGCAACACCATAGCAACAACCCAAAACACCCTAGCAACCCACTAGAAAACCCCCAACAACTTTTTAACTGTAAACTACTTTAAACTTCAAACTGATTTAAACTTTAAACTAATTTAAACGTTAGACTAATTTAAACTTCAAACTAATTTAAACTTCAAACTAATTTAAACTTCAAACTAATTTAAACTTTAAAGTAATTTAAAATTTAAACTACTTTAAACTTGAAACTAATTTAAACTTTAAACTAATTTAAACTTTAGACTAATTTAAACTTTAAACTAATTTAAGCTTCAAACTAATTTAGACTTTAAACTATTTTAAACTTCTAACTAATTTGAACTTTAAACTAATTTAAACTTCAAACTACTTTAAACTCCAAACTGCTTTAAACTTCTTCAAACTTTCTGGTCCAGCTTTCTCAAGCCAACTTAAAGTTTGTCTCGACGAACTTTTTAATCTAGTTATTATTATTATTCTTCTTACTAAAAATTTATCACCTATCTCCTCCTAGAGCTTTAACTCTACATACTCCAAACTCGGCTCAGACCTTCAGACTATTCTGACTCGAGTTGCTTTATCTTTTCAGACTGATCGGACTTATGGTTTTCCTAAAAATGCTGATCAAAACTCGGAAAAACTCCCATTGACTTGCATTGGGGAGTTCTAAAAAATTCAAATCCAGATTCAAACTGACCAACTGACGAAAATTTAAATCTAAACAGACTTATTCAAACTGCCGTTCTATATACTATATAAGCCATTGAGACTCAATTAAACTAATAAACTCATCTATCTATCTACTTTAAACTATTTTAAACTTTAAACTACTTTAAACTTAAAACTAAATTAAACTTCAAACTAATATAAACTTTAAACTACTTTAAACTTCAAACTTAAGCTTTAACTCATTTAAACTTATAAACTGTAAACTAATTTAAACTTATAAACTCAAAACTCATTTAAACTTATAAACTAAACTCAAAAACTTGTACACTTATAAACTCTAAACTCATAAACTCTGAGTGTGTGTGTGTGTGTGAACACACACACACACACACACACACACACACACACACACACACACACACACACACACACACACACACACACACACACTCTAAACTCATTTAAACAAACTAAACTCATTTAAACTTATAAACGCAAAACTCAAAAACTCGTAAACTACTTTAAACTTCAAACCACTTTAAACTTCTTAAGTTTAAAGCTCCCAGCTCCCAAGCAACTCCATAGCAACCAAACTTGAGTACCCTAGCAACCGTTTTACAAGACCTATATCTCTGCATCAGAACATCGTATAGAGATGAGGTTTGGCTCTTTTGACTCATGCTAGCAAACAGCACTTCCAACATGCTACACATGCTAGCAGTGAATAGCTACATGCTAATAGCAATTAGTTAAGTGCTAAATCATGCCAAGATCATGCTAAGAACTCTGTAAAAACTCCATAGTAACCATCTGTAACAACTACCAACCACCTAGCAACAGCATAGCAACCACCCAGAACACCCTAGCAACCGCCTAGCAACTACCCAAAATACCTTAGCAACCGCCTAGCAACCACCCAGAACACCTTAGCAACCCACTAGAAAACCCCCAACAACTTTTTAACTTTAAACTAATTTAACCTTCAAACTAATTTAAACTTTAGACTAATTTAAGCTTCAAACTAATTTAAACTTTAAACTATTTTAAACTTCTAGCTAATTTAAACTTTAAACTAATTTAAACTTCAAACTACTTTAAACTCCAAACTACTTTAAACTTCTTCAAACTTTCTGGTCCAGCTTTCTCAAGCCAACTTAAAGTTTGTCTCAACAAACTTTTTAATCTAGTTATTGGGTGATATTTGTCTGGCCCTTCAAGCTCCTTCTCAGTCCCCAACCATTTCTGCCACCCAATCATCGCTGTCTCCCATCAGTCCCTCTGTTCCACCTCAGCCTCCTCTCAGTGGCGTGGCTTCACCGCTGGACTGCTGGAAGTCATCTCAGTCTGGCTGTGGGGAGCCCGTGGCTCTGCCTGTGCTTCTTCCACCCTCGATGTCTACAGTGAACATCGGACATTCAGCCTCGCCGGGCTCCCTCAGCACGTCGGCTCTCCCTGGTTCTGACATTGCACCACCTTCACCACGGCCCTCCACCCCTTCAGCTTCGGCCAGCTCCTCCCTCCCTCAGGCTCCGTCTCCGCCCTTGGTCGCTCCAGCTCTACTTCAGCTCTCCGGATCCCTACCACCATCTCAGGAGTCGTCGCTGCGGCTCAGTGTCTTCCCTCCTCTCAGGGTTATGTGAGTAACAGGAGACGTTTTTCAACATAAACACGTCTAGACAGATGTGTTTGACCATTGCGCTCAACTCTTGCATCCATACTTTTTCAGCATCTCATGCATGTAATGGCGCTCAAATTAAAATATGTTCAACTTTTTAAAAGTTTTAAAGAGACTCTTTGACAGTGCTTATAACAGCAAATACATGTTCTGTGTGAATTGACCCTAAATGATTCATTGGTATTTCAGTGCTGTTATTTAAGCAGACAGTTTGCTCATACATTCAGTTTAAGTGGCATTAACAGCAAGCCAAAGAGGGCAAGGTTTCAACTAAACTATGCATATGAATTCATATGAATGTTCTTGCTCCGGCCATGCAATAAAGGCACGTTCTTAAATGAGAGAGGTTTTCAAGTACATTTCAACTGCTCATGGTATGATCCATTTTAGTGGTGGGAAAATGACACTTGAAAATCAATCAGAGCTATAGAAATGTGTATTAACAAGTATATTACAAAGTAATTTACTTGTATTTGTATATTAAAAGAAATTTACAACACCCCGTAGTTTGCATCTTGATTGCACGTAAATATTTCTGCATGTGTGATTGACAGCCTTTGCTTTTTCCGCTACACTGAAGCATGTGAATGCGACTCTCTGTTACTTTCAGAAAAGAAACTATTGCAATTATCTGTTTTTTATGTTGTTGTTTTTTTGGTTTGGGTATTCTACAGCCCTTCATCAAACTTATCAAGCCCACCTCAGATAGTTTTTAATCAATGCACTAATATTAATTATATACTGTATATTATAATAATAATTATTGGCTGGGCAAGGCGGATGTTTGGATGGGCTCAGCCCACCCCTGCCCATGCCTTGATCCGGCCTCGGTTGGCGCTGTGCTTTTATCCCAGCCAACCCAATGGTGACTATTT
The DNA here is from genome assembly GCA_022828995.1 of Vimba vimba. NCBI lineage: Eukaryota > Metazoa > Chordata > Actinopteri > Cypriniformes > Leuciscidae > Vimba > Vimba vimba. The sequence continues at coordinate 622,815 of CM040834.1, read as the reverse complement.
TGCCCTATAGATCTATCACAGTATGGGAAAACTGAACAGCGTATTTTCAGACACTGGAGTGGGAGAGGAGTGGAGGAGTGGGTGGATTTATATCATTAAGGAGTGGTTGGTTACACACACTGAAGACACACATTTCTGTTCAAAAATTAATTTTGGTAGAAAATAGGTCCCCTTTAATGAGGGATCATTATTTCATAATGTAATTAACAAAACATTTCAGTTGCATTTGTTCTCATTCATTTAATACTAATTAAAGTAAAAAACAAACAAATCAAAATTAATCATATTATTGAAAATTCTATAAATATTTATTTTTATTACAATGAAATGAATGCAGGTAAATAATTTTGCTTTTCCATATAAAGCTCATGAATTTTAACACAAAACTCAAAATTGTAACTCACCGGGACGTCACCCATGTTTCCACCTCACAGAATTGCTCAATAATCTGTTAAACACAAAATTATATATTACATTTATTTAGAATACTTGTTTTTTTCCCACAAAATGGGAATATGAGCAAGTTCCCATACTAATCAGGATTTACATGTACATGTTGTTAGTGTTTGTGTCATAGATGAATACATATCCACTTTCTAATTAATTTTAACTTAAACACTGACCGAATCTTGAACACCGGTTGGAGATTTAAGTCCCTTTTCTGAATTTGTTCAGAGTTCAGACGGCGTCTCTCTCCGTCAAAATGGTCGAGAGGGTGATTTAGTGACTGTTTTAAAACAGACTCTCCTTGCTCGTTGTCGAATGGTTTTTGTAAAGGTGTCTACTCGTTTTCTAAGCCTCACTGAGTCATTTAACTTGGTATAAAGATCCTGAATGTTGAAGTCTGTGTGTGACCCAAACGTATCAATTGCAAGATATTGTTACAAATATAGAGGGATTATATCAAACCAATTAAAAGATTCACAGTGTTTATGATGTACTGTAAGTGTTAGCAATAAAATTTAAAAGATCATTATTTGACATGAAATATAGTTGTTATAAATCATTCTTGTAATTGTGTAATATGTGTATATGACACTGATTTTTTTATGATTTATTTTCTTAGAGTGTAAAATTACTTTATTATATTGTTTGAATATTTATCATTTACTTAATTTGGTTTAATTTTATGTTGATTTGCCTTGCTGCAGGGATATTTCCTACGAACACTGAAATACTAAAATTACCCTAATACTTTCATATCATGAAACCATTTGTATTATTTTACCATATAGACCTAATAGAAAATTTCTGAATATTGTTCTCACCTTGAAGAGTTTCTTCACTTGTAGTTCTTAGTGAGACGATATTTAACTCTGACACCCACTGGTGTTTATTATATACCCTGCTGGCACTGACGGGAGGAGTCGAGCAAAGAATGCATAGACACTATTATTTGCTTTCACTTTTGATTTTGTAATTTAATATCTTACACAAAAACAATCAAAAACTTCTCAAACCCATAATGCCATGACAATATTTCATATTGGTCCAAAAAAAAATGCACATTAGATTCATGTTAACTAGACACAGAAACACATTCACAGTGGAATCGTGATTTTCTGAGAAGATTAAGAAGTTTTGATGTTTGCCTCCCTGGAATGAAACCACACTTGTGAAACCAGTGCGAGAATGAATAATGTTCAAACAGGTAAATATGCATTAGGAAGTAAAACACACACACACACACACACACACAAATCTCAACAAACTTAGATACAATTTTTTTTTCAAACAATCTTTTTTCCATATTTATACAAATAAAATGTTTGTGGCTCTGTACACTCAGTTTTTTTTTTTTTTTTAGCCATTGCTTTGGAGATGAAACCCCGAAGACAGACTGACACTCGTTCCCAGTAACTTACAAAACTCTTGCCAAAATTTGGACACAAATTGGGGCCCCCTGTCAGAAACCACATCCATTGGGAGGCCATGTAAGCGAAAGACGTGATCTATGACAGTAACCGCTGTCTCCTCAAAACAACCGTCTTGCTCTGGGAGGGCGGTAATAAAATCTAGCGCAATGTGGGACCAGGATCTCGAAGGGACAGACAGCGGTTGGAGTAACCCATCTGGGGGTCGATTGGAAGTCTTACCAGTGGCACAAACCGAGCAAGCCAAGACAAAACTGCGAATGTCACAAGCCATAAGCGGCCACCAGAATCATTGCTTGACCAAAAAACTGGGGCGGTTAACTCCTGGATGACACGCCACGTTGGAACAATGCCCCCACTGAATGACGTCAGACCGATATCCCTCTGGCACAAATAATTCGATTCGGTGGGCAACCGGGCGGGGGCGTTACCCCTTCTAAGGCCGTTTTGACCCTCGATTTGACCTCCCATGTGAGTGTGGAGACAAATAGGGTCTCGGGTAAAATGCACTCGGGAGTGGACAGGCGTTTGTACTGGTCAAAAATACAAGATAAAGAATTGAGTTTGATGTTTTTGGAACCCGGGCGGTACGAGAGAGAAAAGTTAAAACGTCCGAAAAAAAGTGCCCACCGAGCCTGCCTGGAGTCTTTTGGCGGTTCTGATATACTCTAGATTCTTGTGATCAGTCCAAACGATAAAAGGTACCCCCAACCCTTCTAACCAATGACGCCACTCCTCCAACTTGATTGCCAACAACTCTCTGTTACCAGTGTCATAGTTACGTTCGGCAGGTGATAAACGATGGGACAAAAATGCGCAAGGATGCATCTTGTCATCTGTAGAAGAACGTTGGGAAAGTACTGCACCTACCCCCACCTCTGATGCATCAACCTCCACCATGAACTGACGTGAAGAATCAGGGACTATGAGGATGGGAGCCGAAACAAAGCAATCAATGCAAGGTCGCAGAGACCCATCCTTTTTCCCCACAAAAAAGAACCCCGCCCCAACTGGAGAAGAGGAAGGATGGATGAACCCGGATGTCAGAGAATCAGAAATATATTTCTCCATGGCCTCCCTTTCTGGAGCAGAAAACGAGTATAGCTTGCCCTTAGGCGGAGACTCACCTGGCAGTAACTCTATAGCACAGTCATAGGGACGATGCGGAGGAAGAGGAGCAGCACGGGACTTACTGAACACCTCCTTCGGGTCGAGGTACTCTGCGGGCACATTAGACAAATCCACTGCCTCCTCCTGAAACACAGAACCAGACACAGACGAACAAGCAGACAATAAACAGGACTCATGACACTTGTTACTCCATGTGGATATGGAATTATGACCCCAGTCGACTCTGTGGTTGTGTTGAGTGAGCCAGGGGTGACCAAGAACCACGGGTGCAAGTGGTGAGTCCATGAGGAGAAATGATATTGTCTCAGTGTGATTGCCAGATGTGATGAGTGTGATGGGTTCTATGGTGTGAGAAATGTTGGGAAGTTCTTGACCATTGAGAGCATTGACAGATATCTTGTGCATGAGTGAGGTGATAGGAATCTGGAGTCTGTGAGCGAGCTTGAAGTCCATGAAATTACCTTCTGCTCCAGAGTCCAGTAAGGCTTGAGTGTTCTGCGTAAGGGTTGCCCATCTCAGTCTTACCGGGAGGAGGGTAGATGATGAGGTCTTCTCAGCGGAGATCCCATCCGATAGTAGCCTCACAGTTACTACCGGGCTTGATCTTTTACCGGGCAGGAGTGGATGTAGTGACCCGCTCTGCCACAGTACAGGCAGAGTCCTTGGGATTTCCGCCTTTCTCTCTCCTCCCGGGAAAGCCGAGCTCTCCCCACCTGCATGGGCTTGTGATCGAAAACTGGGCTGACTGTGTTCCTGCTGCTGGCACGCGAGTCCTCCATGCCATTCTGAGGTCGGTTCGGGCGTGCTTGTCGATCCACCCGACCGGCCCTTAGATGTTGAAGTTGTTGGGTGAGCTCGGACACCTGCGCCACAAGTGCTTGTACCACCCGACCTGTGTTAGAGATGCTTTCCTCTTGCTGATCCATTCTTGTGATACTGTGGGAAATGAATTCGCTCAAACTGGTTGAACTCGCTGCATCCATGGTGAGGTCAGATCGTTCTGTAATGGTACAGAGACGGATGTAAGATGCAAGTAAAACTGTTTATTAGATCTCAGTAGTTTGAGGCAACAGGTCAGAGGACAAACACTCAGGTGAAGTATGACGCAGGGACTTCGACGGGCAACCCAGTGATGGCGTGCGGTGATCGGCGTGCTCAGGAATCCAGGGAACAAACGATCCAAACGAAGAACACACAAGGAGGGTGAGAGACGAACACTGGAACAGGACACGACACCGGGGAAGCCACAACGATCTGACAACATAAGACAGTGATCACTGAACATATAAAGGGAAAGGGAAGTGATTACAGCTGGCGCTAATAATCAACCGGAGATTGGACACCACGCCCACACACACACATACACACACACACACACAAGAGAGAGACAGTGGATTTCTGAACCGTGACAGTCATGAGGGGAACTAAAAGAAAGAATGTGAGGACTAAATAAATATATATATATATATATATATATAGAGAGAGAGAGAGAGAGAGAGAGATGGGAAATACTTTGTTACTGTACTCAAGTACATTTTTCAGATATCTTTACTTTACTATTTATTTTTGTTACGACTTTTTACTTTTACTCCTTACATTTTTGACACAAATATCGGTACTACTATATCTACTCTATACATTTTACAAAATTTCCTCGTTACTTTAGTTTCAAATAATTTCAGTGGAGTTACCGATATTATTTTTCGCTTCATCAACCCTTCGCAGGGAGTTTAATTGACAGGCGATCTGACCAAACACGTTTGTACATTTGTATATTTTATTATATACATTTAATATATTTTTGTTATTACTATATACATTTAATGTATTATTGTTATTATTATAGATATTGCAGTGTTTGTTAATCCTCCTGAGGGGTTTATGTGTGGGGGGGTGGGGGTGTTTGTCTAGTTCTTGTCTGAGTTAGATGTGGGGATAAAATAAAAAAAAGGAAAACGTGCAGATGTTCCCTTGACTGTTTCCTTGACTGTATTGTTACTGTCTGTGCAATAATAAAACTTGTGGAGAAACAAAAAAGAGAAACTGGATCTGTGAATTCTCACAGAATCACAATTGAATTCATATCTTGCTACTCAGTCAGAATCTTAATAACCTGGAGTCCCTGTCTGTCGCAATAATCATATAGGCTATGTGATGTTTTAGGCCTATTGGCAGACATCCATTTAAAATGTAGGCCATGGCATATAAAGAACCTTTTTGTCCAAATCCACTTAAGTTTCTCAACTCGCACTCTAGTAACATTTGTGTGGTCCAGGTAGCTTTGCATAAAAAATGGTTGTCATTCGCAAGGCTACTTTTACTTTTATACTTTAAGTAAATTTCCAAGTCTGTACTTTGTTACTTTTACTTGAGTAAAGAAGTTAAATCAGTACTTCTACTTTTACCAGAGTATTTTTTAACACAAGTATCTGTACTTCTACTTGAGTACAGGAAGTGAGTACTTTTGCCATCTCTGTATATATATATATATATATATATATATATATATATATATATATATATATATATATATATATATATATAGTTTGTAGTTTAATTAGAATATAGTTAACAATATAATCCAGATATAAATAAAGGTCAAAGGCACATTTTGAGTACACAGTCAAATCCTGTTAAAATATGCAAGTGAACATCACATACCTGGAATTTCCAAGGCACTTGGTGTTTCTACAATCAGAAAGCCAGAAGTCGTCTGATTAAATTCTCTTTAGTGCTTGTTTGGTGTTGTATTGCATGATCAAATTCATTTCTTGATATATAACTTTAAGAAAATAGGCCTTTACTTTTTGGAGGTTGTAGTGTTGGTTTATTTACAGATTTTTGTGTAAATCAATGTCATGTTGAATTTTGCTCTGAAATCAAATTCAAATTTATAATTGATGATACATGAAAGAACCAGTGAAGTTACATAATTGATTCTGCTCCAAAGTTTTGAATGTACGGGGTTTGAAAGTTATCTACCCTGTTCTGTGACATTTCCCCAAATGTGTCAACAAACCCACACAAAAACACGCAAACCAACAAGTACTATCATGCATCCCTGAACAGAAATGACTATTCTCATCAGTTTCTCATCATGTTCTCATCAAAGATCTCACCAATTCATTGACAATGAACTACACTGAACAATATTATAAACGCAACACTTGTTTTTGCCCCCATTTTTCATGAGCTGAACTCAAAGACTTTTTCTAAGTACACAAAAGGCCTATTTCTCTCTGTCTAAATCTGTGTTAGTGAGCACTTCTCCTTTGCCGAGATAATCCATCCACCTCACAGGTGTGGCATATCAAGATGCTGATTAGACAGCATGATTATTGCACAGGTGTACCTTAGGCTGGCCACAGTAAAAGGCCACTCTAAAATGTGCAGTTTTATCACACAGCACAATGCCACAGATCTCGCAAGTTTTGAGGGAGTGTACAATTGGCATGCTGATTGCAGGAATGTCCACCAGAGCTGTTGCCCATGAATTGAATGTTAATTTCTCTACCATAAGCCGTCTCCAAAGGTGTTTCAGAGAATTTGGCAGTATATCCAACTGGCCTCACAACCACAGACCATGTGTAACCACACCAGCCCAGGACCTCCACATCCAGCATCTTCACCTCCAAGATCATCTGAGACCAGCCACCCGGACAGCTGCTGCAACAATCGGTTTCCATAACCAAAGAATTTCTGCACAAACTGTCAGAAACCGTCTCAGGGAAGCTCATCTGCATGCTTGACGTCCTCATCGGGGTCTCGACCTTACTGCAGTTCGTCGTCGTAACTGACTTGAGTGGGCAAATGCTCACATTCGATGGCATCTGGCACTTTGGAGAGGTGTTCTCTTCACGGATGAATCCCGGTTTTCACTGTACAGGGCAGATGGCAGACCGCGTGTATGGCGTCGTGTGGGTGAGCGGTTTGCTGATGTCAACGTTGTGGATCGAGTGGCCCATGGTGGCGGTGGGGTTATGGCATGGGCAGGCGTGTGTTATGGACAATGAACACAGGTGCATTTTATTGAATGCACAGAGATACCGTGATGAGATCCTGAGGCCCATTGTTGTGCCATTCATCCACGCCCATTACCTCATGTTGCAGCATGATAATGCACGGCCCCATGTTGCACGGATCTGTACACAATTACAGGAAGCTGAAAACATCCCAGTTCTTGCATGGCCAGTATACTCACACATGTCACCCACTGAGCATGTTTGGGATGCTCTGGATCGGCGTATACGACAGCGTGTTCCAGGTCCTGCCAATATCCAGCAAATTCGCACAGCCATTGAAGAGGAGTGGACCAACATTCCACAGGCCACAGTCAACAACCTGATCAACTCTATGCGAAGGAAATGTGTTGCACTGCGTGAGGCAAATGGTGATCACACCAGATACTGACTGGTTTTCGGAAATTATTTCCTTGTCCCAGCAGAGGGCCAAGCGGAGCCGGTGGGACAGAACAGTCAGTCTCAGTTGTCTCCAGTTTCCCTGCTAAGGGACGCACAAGTCAACGATTTGGCAATATACAAAGACATCTCATGACCAACAATGACGATCCAGCACAGGACAGCAAACACAAGGAGAAGAAATAGGGAAGCAGCAAGGCAGGTAACAAGGGAGAGCAGGTGGGACAAATGATTAAATCAGAAGCAAACAAGGCAGGTAACGAGGGAGAGCAGGTGAGAAAAACTAACCAATAAACAACTAACAAGATGGGTGTGTCACGGTTGTTAGATCCACTGTCTTACTCATGTCTTGTATGTGTGTGTGTGTGTGTGTGTGTTGTTCGTTCTATTGTTTCGCGTGGGCGTTACCGCTGATTGCTGATTCTCTCATCAGTGCCAGCTGCATCCCATCTAGCCAGCCTATTTAATGCCTCTAAAGAGCCTTTTACTTGCATTTGCTTCCGCCTTTACTTTATGTGACAGGGTGGGGGTACACAATAGACAACTGAGCACATGGCACGGGGAAATATGCAGGAAGCCATGTGCTTGCACCTAACAGACAAAACAGACCTAAACAGAAGGGCACATGGTCGCGCTCACAACAAGACAAGACACAAGCAGTGTCAGAGTTCTGTCACCAAACCAAGAATAAACAGATTGAATTAATACCAAATATTAGTCGTCACTAATCTGACGCAAAACTTGCGGCAACATATGAATCCATTGAATCTAGTTGGGAAAACAATTTCAGAGTCAGTCGGAATAAAATCAAATGTAACAATTTATTATGTCAGGTAAATGTATCGTGCCAATTTCATAATCAGTTCAAAGATAATAAATACAAAACATCAAATGCTCTGGAATAAAGAGAGAAGATGCGAACCTGACAATATAAAATACATGATGTGAAGTGTTTTGCATACATTCTGCATCACAGGCTAATTTGAGTTACAAATCGCCCTGAGCCTCTTGTTGCATTTCTTTATATAGACAGAAACTTCTTTCACATGGAAACATTTGCTAACAATGGGAATTTGCATTCAGAGTTTACACCTTTTGGGAGCAGGATGCCATTTGCCTGGAAGACACACACTCCTCTGTGTGCGAGTTATCTCTAAACTCTTAAATACCTTATTACCTTTTGGTTTACTTCTTTGGGAATGAGACCTTTGTACCAGTCGCAATGAGACATTTCAAATGATACCAAACATGTGTAATACTGTAAGATAATTATTCACATTAAACCATATAGATCACAGCATGAGAGAGAAGGAATGGGGGAAGAGGGAAATAGATGTGGATTAGGATGATTCTGAGGTGAGACTTGCATCTCAAATGGTGCACAAGAGTGAGTTCAAATGTTAATTTCCTTTGTTCTCTCAGAGAGTTGCCCTCCCTTCCAGTTTTTCCAGCCTTACAACTCCCTCCTTGACCCCGTGGGTCAAATTCAGATGAGTCCCTGTGGAGTCACTGTTAGACGTTTGTTGTAGTCTTTGAGATGTGGCTCAGAAATTTTCTTTAGGGTGTTGGCAACTGTAGAAGCTTTCAGAGGGCTGTGTTCACCTGCAGAACACCTGGTCTCACAAGGTGTATGTAGCTTGAGTTCAGCAGGTGGATGAATGCGTTCAGGTTTTCTTCCTGTGATCCAGTGTAGGATGTGAGCAAAGTTCATAGAGTCAATCTGGACCTTTGTGACTTGTAAAGTTGATGTGTCATTTGTAAGAACTGAGAAATTAGAAAATGCCAGGCAGTCTACTTGAGACCCTGTGAAGACAGGATCTTGCTGGAACTCACCATTTGAGACGCAAAGTCTCACCTCAGAATACATCTCTATCCCCCACTCCTTCTCCCCCATGCGAAGATCACCAAAAACTCACCCAATAATCTAAATGGTTTAATGTGAATTATTATCATCGAGTATTGTACATGTTTGGTATCATTTGAAATGTCTCAGGGTGACTTGTACAAATGTCTCATTTCCAAAGAAGTAAAACAAAAGGTAATAAGGTTTTTAAGAGTTTAGAGATAACTGGCACACAAAGGAGGGTTGGTCTCCTGGCAAATGGTCTCATACCCCCAAAAGTTGTAACCTCTGAATGCAAATTTCCATTGTTAGCAGATGTTTCCATGTGAAAGAGGTTCTGTCTATATAATGGAATGCAGCAAAGGGCTCTGGGCTTTTTTGTAACTCAAGTTGGCCCATGATGCTAAGAGTGACCAAAATTCAAGAATCATGTATTTTAAATTGATTATGTAATTGGCATGATATATTTACCTGACATAATAAATTGTTACATTTGATTATTCTAACTGACTTTGACATTATTTTCATTAAAGAGTTAAAAAGAACAGTCAAACATTCGCTCACATTTAATGATATCTGTGCATAATTAAATGTGATCGAATGTTTTACTGTATTGCATTTACAAGTTTTTTTCGATTGCTAAACGACAGTGAGCACAACTGGAGCTACATGTGCATAACTCTAACTACAGTCTGCACTACCATCAGTCACCTGAGCTAAACAGTTCACATCACCTGCAAAACTCACTCCAAGCAACACAACTCTTAACACATGGCTCAAAACAGGCTCAGTGCAGCCAAACACTCTGCACAACCCTCACTGAGATAACACACACTGTCACTCAGAACACACTGAGAGTAAAAACACTATAAACACCAATACAGAAAATACAAACTTTTCATCTTTACAGTTTGAACAATTTCAGTGACTTCATACAAAGTAATATTTTCTTCAAAGAAAAGAGTGACATTCTTTCACATGATTTATTTAAATTTTTAGAACATAACAATTCTTTAATGTAAATGAAAATTAGCAGTTTGCTTCAATAGTCTGTAGTAATTTACGGAATTACAGTAATGAGAAAAAAAAGGTAGAAACTAAAAGTACATACTGTAATTCGAACAAATAATTGAGGGGCTAATCCTGCCTCTCTCTAGCATCAGGCCACAGGTTTTCATCAACATCACATCTAATGTTCTCTCTTGCCATGCACCTGGGGAAGAACCTTCTGGAGTGCCTTATCCATCCCTGGCAGTCCTCTGGACTCGTGTCCTCACATCCGGCACGCATGGCTTCCAAAAGAGACATTTGGTCATGTGGGTGGTGACCAAACACTTTCCACCTCCAGGCAGAGAAAAACTCCTCTATTGGGTTGAGGAAGGGTGAATATGCAGGCAGGTACAAGACCATAAATCTGCGATGTGCTGCAAACCAATCTGTGACAGCTGCAGAGTGGTGAAAAGCAACGTTATCGCAAACTATGACAAAAACTTGGGGGTTTCTTACTGGCTCCCCCTGTTCTGCTGGCACTAGCTGAGCATAGAGCTGTTCTAGGAAAGCTATAAGCCTTTCTGTGTTGTATGAGCCAATGAGTGGTGTGTTGAGAAGCAAACCATCATTGGCCATTGCAGCACACATGATGATACCCCCCCCCCCCCCCCCCCCCCCGGCCTGGAACCTTCACAGTGGCCCTTTGACCTATAACATTCCTTCCTCTGTGCCGTGTTTTGGCAAGGTTAAATCCAGCTTCATCGATAAATACAAATGAATGTGGTGTTTCCAGTGCTTCCACCTCCATTGCTCTCTGAAAAACAGTAAGTGCACAGTTTTACTGTAGTAATGCTAGTGTTTTTTTTACTGTAAATATTTTTTATAGCTGTGTATGTAACCTCAGACGTCTTACCTGGACATATTGGTATCTTTGCTCTTTTACCCGTTCACTGTTTCTCTCGAACGGTACAGTGTATAACTGATTCATTGTAACTTGGTGTTTCTGTAGGACTCGAGCAATAGTTGTTGTGCTGACAGAATTAACATTTTCAAATATATCATTTTCAGCCAGCACTCTATCTTGAATCTCCCGCAGTTTTATTGCATTGTTGACAACAACCATGTCAACAATAGCATTTTCCTACACATCTGAAAATATTTTTCCTCTTCCTCCTGTTGGGGGCAGCCTTTGGGTCCTGTTGTAAAAATATATTTTACAGTCAAACTTACTGTAATATATATCTGTGTAAATATTCTATAATTGCAATACAAAATAAATTCCTGTAATGTTTTCATTTACTGTAAGGATGTAACTCTCACCTGTTTGTATGATGGAAAATTCACATTACAGATGCCACTGTGGATCTTTGCAGATTGGGTTGCACCCTCAACCCTGCCTCTCTCAATGAGAGACCATGGTTCACGACATGGTCTATAAGTGTAGCCCTTATTTCATCTGAAATAACAGCTCTTCTTTGATAACAGTCTTCTTTGTCTTCCTCCACGCATCCGCCCTCTCCCTGCCACCCTTCTCCCTCCACGAACCCGTCTTCCTTGTTCCATTTCCAAAATTAGTCTTTCTGAGCTCTACCTATATATATATATATATATATATATATATATATATATATATATATATATATATATATATATATGTGTGTGTGTGTGTGTGTGTGTGTGTGTGTGTGTTCACTAACAAGTCTAAAACAAGACACCTGCTTATCCTTTCAGCTGAAATTGCAATCAGCAGTGTTTGAAAGGCACAAGGCTGAAATCTATTCTGTTTTGAATGTGTGGTTCACAGTTTTGACAGCAGTGTGTAAGCATTTGAACAAAGTGCTGTAAATCCACAGTGTTGTGCAGGTTGTGGTTAAAGTCATGGGATAAGTGTGTAGAGTTTTTAAAACTGTGTTCAAGCAATGAAAAACGAACTAGAGTTTGGTCCACATGAACTGCTGCTGTGCAGACTGTAGTTAGAGTTTTGCACATGTGACTCCAGTTGTGCTCACTGTCGTTTCACGAGTTCACATGTTAATGAAATCTGATGTAATATTATAATGCATATTTGGCTTGCTGTCCGGGGGGAGGGCTCCGAGCTCGGAATTCAGCCCGACCCCAGAGTACTGCCCCCTATAAATGTATAGATCATAGGTATCTATGAGCAGACCCAGCCGAATGTGAGGTGATGGGGTGGTGGCGGGATGCTGAGAAATTAGTCATGAGACAGGAGGTAAGGGAAGGCTTTATTTATACTGCTGCTTCTTGTGCTGATTGGATGATTACCTGAACATGTTCCTCCCGAACTTTGTCACATAAAACGTAATTTAGCAATCGAAAAAAACTGTAATCAAAAATACTTTGCCATGAGAAAAGGCAGTAACACGTAAAGACCTTCCGCGCTGGTTTTGGGCCGATCAAGTGCGAGCTTACACATTCCTTCATGGAGAAACTTCTGCTTCTCTGGCACCTTCCCCATGATGATAATCTGACCCTTTTTGACCAATCCTGTCACCTCCAGTGGTGCGGTTGGTCCCATTTTAAACCTCCAATTCTTCACTACCACTGTGATGAAGTTAAATGGTAGTGGAATTTTTTATATATACACTCAAAAAAGTGCTCATGGGCATTCATTGGATGACCGTAAATCACTCTTTTTAGATCAATTAAAATAATATACATTTATAAGCGGATGTATTTTTGTTTTTTTGAAGAAATGTAAATTGCCTAGGTTGTACATGTAATGAGAGTGAATTTACTTGGATTAATGACTGAAATTTAAGTTTGTGGCCTGACCCCGCCTACTGCGCATGTCACTGAGAGCTGTGGACTGCATGCAATGCAAGGAACTTTTTTGCCGCCATTCGAGAACTTTCGACGGATAGCCTACTGCTTATGTAATACAGTTCAGTTTGATTTTAAGGAAAATTACATTAGGTCAATGTAATTGTGGTAATTCAAATAGAAATAGTTTGATTACATCCAACAGACATGATTACATACAGCTTTATTAATGTAATAATTTTATGTGGAAATTTGCCACATGATTAATATACATTCAACTGATGAGGTATTTTTTTGAGTGTATATATATATATATATATATATATATAATCACTAGTAAAACACAATCTTCCAATGCAAGCCACCTATGCAGACCTAAGAAGTGACTTGGAACATACTTAGTCATACAATGTGGAGATTGTTCATTCCTTGCTACAGTTTGGTGTGTGTGTGTGTGCATGAGTGTATGTGTGTGCACGTGTGTGTGTGTGTGGGGGGGGGTATGCTGGCTAAGTCACAGTTGATGACAGGCTTAAATTGTAAATTTTGTAATTGATTGAAGCGTTTACACTATCCGTTTTTGATAATGTTTCTGTTATTAGTGGTATGTTGAGCCCTCTGACTTTCCAACCACCCCAATAACAATCAGAAAGTTTATGCATGATGTCTAAGGGAACGTCTGCCAATTTCACCAACTGCGGTAAACGTAGCCTATAATTTGTATTATTTAAAATTACTTTTAACATTTAAAAACAGACGTTTTCAAATTCCAAAGCTTGTAGAAGGTTCCTATTGACAGTACTGACTTAGGCTACAGCTTTCCTGGTAGCCTTGAGTAAATTAACTTGTCTAAGGCTACGTTTACACGTGGATGGCTATTTTCATAAACGGACATTTCACCCTGTAGACTTGGAATTTAGTCTTTTCCCCTTATTATTAGATTCACAGGACCGGACACCAGTTATCTTGCCAAGAAGAATTTTATTCTTATATGTCAGGAGAGAAACTCTGAGAAGATGTTATATTCATACCAGGTCTATGCGTTTCCATGTTTCTCTGCTGCAGTACAGTAAGATTGAGCTTAAATACACAACTGAGCAACTTTTGTCTTCCTTTTAAGGTATCAAAAACATATAGCTGATGTTTAAAAATGGAATGTAAACCTAATTCTTACACATGGTGCAATCCACTATCCTTCTGTATATACATTAATACATTAGTGGTACACAAATGGTACATTTGCATTAGTTGAAACATTCCTCTTCTCGCAAAGAGCATACCAACTGTACACATTTGAAGTATCATCATCATTGGAACTCTGCTAAGTGAACATTGCATTGCACACATACCTTTAAGCAGAAAACAAAATCCTCAGAGCTACCCTCCTTGTCCAAAATATGTTCCTTAAACACGTGTCCATGCAATCTATAGTCTAACTTGTGCATTTTAAACTTCATAAGATAATACAACTAATAAAGAATAGTAAACTAATAAAGAATAGTAATAAAGAATAATAATACAGATACATAATATAAAATAATGCAATTATATTCAAAGATGAAATTTAGTCTTCATCTCCCTCCACTGGAACTACGGCCGTTAGTTCCACACCATCATTCCCAGGTTGCGACCCTATTGAAGTGATAGTGAGGAGGAAAAATAGCAGACCAAGAAATAGACATAAAGGACAGAAGAATAGAAACAGAAAACAAAACAAAACAAATAACAAAGAACTCCAACCCATGTTATGTCCCCGCATACTATGTGTCATTTAACGTCTATGTGCAAGCGTTTAAAATGAACCCCAATCATCTAAGAAAATAAAAACTAATAATTCTTCTGCCGGTGCCTTGACTCGTTAAGTACTTAACTCCTCAAGTTCCCGACCAAAACAACAACCAAAATAAACGTTGATGTTAAAGGATCCTATCCCTTGGGGTTGAAAATCAGTAAGCGAGTGTTCATTGTTTGTGAGGTTGTGTTTTGTAAGTAGTGTAGAATGTGTAAAATCTCCTATTTCACTCCGTATGTCCCATTCTTGGTTCTATCCATTTGATTAGTAATAACCAATTTAACAGGTTTGGTTCTCGTCCTTCTAGTAACACATATGATGAGTTGTATTACTAACAGAATCACCAAAACTCCTACCATAGTCAAAACTATCCATTCCGACCATGAAAGAGTTCCTGGAATTTGCGTCAATTTTCTCTCAGACATCAATTTAGCTATCCCGTTTGCTACGATAACATGACCCATTGCTTGAATTCCCTCCTCTTGAGCTGCTTTATCACTCTTTTTAACTCTTCTAACCATCTCAAAGAGTTCATAATTCCTTTCTTCTACTAAATCATTATTCCACCATTGTGGCTCTAACTGCAACAATTGCACATGTGGAACATGAATTTCACCCAAGTGAAAAGGATAGAGAATCTCAAGGCAAAATGGATCAGGAGAAATTGGACACAACATCCCTCCGTATATCATATTTTCACTTATTCCATCATGTAATATGCACCACTGTGCTTCTGACACCTGCCATGCACCTGTGGCTTGATCTAAAGGAACTACTTCCCAAACTGCAGAACCATTAAGAGATAGACTAAACATTGTAGAGCATGAGCAAATTACCCACTCATGTTCCTCAACACAACAGTCTATGGTAGAAATCATTGGTGGTTCACCTTCAGCCCAATATCCATTCCTTCCTAATCTAATTACTGAATTTCCTTGTCTAACACCCATTGATTGGAATCGCCTAACTGTCATAATATTGCGCTTCCCATACTGAGGCCATATCATAGTCAAAGGTAATGTTCCAGAACCTGACAACGAATTTTCATTAATGGTGATTTTAACTAATGGGACATGTTTAGCAGAAGTCAAATTAAGTTGATTACCAAAAACCAATAACAAAGATTCCACTATTCGCTCAGGAACTTGACCCATTCGAATGACTTGAATATCCTCTACCATTTGATCCTTTAAATTCTGGGCTAAAAATAAACACGCCGTACGATGTGTCTCAAAATCAGACGATTCTGTTAATGCATCTGCCAATTCCTTTGCAGCATTATTAAGATGCTGACCCGCTGCTATAATATGTAGAGTACCTTGAAGGGCCTTAGTGAGTCCTTTCCCACTCATTGTTCCCACCCACTGAGTGTACTCGCTTAGTTGATTAATTTGAGCAGTATTACTAATTGAATTGACAGAACCAAATACCCCCGCTATGTCTCCCCATATACTTCGAGATTTACGACTTTTACTACTCAGAGGATCCTTAGAAGTATAATATTTAACTTCTTTTTCCAACCAACTCCTTATTTGTGTAAAATTTCCACAATAAGACTGATCAAATACATTAAGAAGGGATTTCAAGTTATAATTAATGCGTTGTCGCACCATGTGGGCTTCATTTATCAAGGTTCTGGTTTCTTTTGCCAACAAAATACCATGAGCTGGTGCAATAGTTGTATTTGGGCATGTTTTAGCTTTATTTGTCCTTTCCGCAGAAAGATAAAAACACCTTCCAATTTCCCCAGTTTCTAGTTCAGTCTCACAATATTCATTCTCATCTTCTGAATGCCATACTCGCATATAATTTCCCTTGAATCTTGTTGTCCCCGAGGAAGCATCCCTCAGAAACCCTTCACATGGCAACACTATGGGATAAATACAACCTTGGGCCAATGAGTCCCATATTGTAAGCATGTGAGTACGATTCAAAATGAAATTGATTTCCACATTAGTAGATGTTATAAGGTCTAACCCTATAACTTCACATTGTTCTTTTGAACAAATTTCTCTTCTTTGAGCACTACCAGTATACCCCCCGTCTTTCACAGGCCAAATTACTCTGCTTTTGTAACACTGATGGTGAAAGTTACATCCGCCAAAGATACCCTCACGGTATTTAGCAAGGTCTTTATCATTACGTGGCACCCAATCCCATAATCCCCATCTGGAAATAAAGGGTAGAGTAAAATGTTGGCCAGTTTTCAGAGTTGCATTCCGAGTGATCTCCTGAACTCGGGGAGTCCATAAAGCTTGGCTTTCTTGGTAAATGCCAAGTAAAATTAAGAATAAGCATACCATTGTCGTTGGGTATCGAGAATAACTTGCAACCATCTCTAATCAATGTCAATGGAATTGATTCCTGAAATGGAAGCAGAGAAATAATTAAACATCACTTCTTTGTTCCCAATCTTTAAAGCTAATGGATGAACAGTGCTCAATATCAGGCCATAAGCCGTCATTATCATTTTGTTTATTCACTAAGCAAGGTTTAACTTGTGACCAATGATACCATCTATCAGTTCCTACACCCTTCCCTTTAAGGCAGACACTTGTATCAGTTGTTAAGAGTATCTCATATGGTCCCTCCCATCTAGGCTCTAAACCTTTCCTAGCAATGCGTTTGACCATAACAAAACTGCCTAACTCGGGAATGTGTGGAATGTCAGTAGTGGTATGTTTTTCATCCCATTGCTGTTGAGCTTCTCTCACTTTCTTATTATTGTCTTTAGTAGCTTTGTCCAGCATTGTGAGATAGCATCGTAACTTCTCTTGGAACAAAGTAGAATCTCCTCCTGTTCCGGCAGGAGGCGGAGCATCAGGAGGTAGGACCATTGCTCTTCCAGTCATCAGTTCAAAAGGAGTTAGTCCTGTTACTCTGTTTGGTGTTGCTCTCAAGTTCCACAGAATAGCACGTAATAACTTATGCCAACCTTGGCCAGTTTGCAGAATGGCTTTGGTAAGAGCGGTTTTTAACGATCTGTTCATTCTCTCTACCAATCCCGAGCTTTGAGGTCGATAGGGAATGTGAAATTTCTGTTTGATCCCCATCAATTTCATTGCTTCCTTCATCAGTTTTCCAGTGAAGTGAGTTCCGTTGTCAGAATCAATTTCATATGGAAGACCCCAGCGAGGAAAAACTTCTTCCACCATTACTCGTGCTGCCGCTTCGGCAGTGCAAGTTCTCGTAGGGAATGCTTCCACCCACCTAGTAAATCTGTCCATGAGTACTAGAATGTATTGATACCCTCCACTGGGTGATAAAGGTCCTGTGAAATCGATTTGGAGGTGTGTCCATGGACCTGTTGGTCTGGGTGCATGTGACATTCGCACCTTTACAGATTTTCCCACATTTGCTTTCATGCAAATTAAGCATCTCCTACAGTAGTCATCAATGTCTCTCATCATTCGTGGCCACCACCACGTCTCGCTGATTTGAGTTTTCATTGCTTTTGCTCCAGCATGCACTTTTCCATGATACAGCTGCATTAGTTCTCTTCTTGTTCCAATAGGCATCACCACTTGTCCTGTTGGAATTCTCCAAATACCCTGATCATCTTCTTTTGCTCCCGCTTTTATCCATTGTTCTTTCTCTTCATCTGTCTCCATTTGATATGACAGAAGATGGAACTCAGGATTATCTTTGCTGTTTTCCTTTACCAAGGTAACAGGAGTAAGAGGAAGTAGAGCTGCTTCGCTAGCTGCTGCATCTGCTGCCGTGTTCCCTTGACTTTCTTTGGACTTGTCAGATTGATGTGATTTTACATTGATCACGGCTGCTTCTCTGGGTAAGTGACATGCTGCAATCAAACGACGAATTATGGAAGCATGTTGTATTTCGCTCCCACTGCTAGTGATAAGTCCACGTCTTTTCCACAGAGCCAAATAGTCATGGACCACCCCAAAAGCATAACGACTATCTGTGTAGATGTTAACTCGATCTCCTTCCGATAGTTCAAGAGCTTCCGTAAGTGCTATGAGCTCAGCTACTTGTGCTGAAAATTGCCCCGAAAGAGCTCCTTTCTTCACAACAGTTCCATCAGCTTCCACTACAGCCCATCCAGTATGTCGTTTTCCATCAACATAATAACTGGATCTCCCACCCTGGTCCACAAATGAAACTGCAACCGTCCATCAGGAAGTCCCAAGGCTGGGGCTGATGTCAGTTTCTCTTTCATAGAAGTAAATGCTTCCTCAGCTTCCGGCGTCCAGTTTATCTTTTCCACTCCAGGCTTTCCTCCCTTGTACAAGTCAATGAGAGGGCTAGTGATGCTGGCAAAATCAGGTATATACTGGCGACAGTAGTTGAACAGTCCCATCACCTTCCGTATTCCTGTAACTGTTAAAGGTTTTGGAAGTTGTCGTAATGCCTCTACACGCTCTGTTGTCATTCTCCTTCCCTCGACAGATATTTCTTGGCCCAAGTAGATTACCTTGGTTTTAGCCAGCTGTGCTTTGTCGGGGTTGACTTTGAATCCTCCTTTCTTAAGGGCTTGTAAGACAACATTCAGAGCAAATATATGACTCTTTTCGTCTGGGCTTGCAATCAACAGGTCATCAACATATTGGATGCAAACACTTCCTGAACTCTCAATTTCAGCTTTTCGCTCCGTTAAGAACTGATCCAAAGTTCTATGGAAGACTACAGGAGATATATTTAGCCCTTGTGGTAGTCGGTTCCAGACAAACTGTTTTGCCCCCACTGTGAAGGCCAATTTCTCTTGAGATCTCTCGTCAATAGGTATAGACCAGAATGCCGACAGTACATCTAGTACTGTAAATATTCTTGCATTTCCTGGGATATCATTCAGAATGGTGGCTGGATTGGCCACAATAGGATGCGGTTTTGGTGTTACACTGTTGAGTCTTGTGTAATCAATGGTTAATCTCCATGAGTTATCCGATTTCTTGACAGGCCAGACAGGGCTATTAGTGGTTGATGAAGATTGTCTGATGATTCCTTCAGATTCCAAATCTGCCACTATCTCTTCCACGGCTTGTCTTGCTTCAGGTCGGATAGGGTATTGTTTATGAGGGGCATGTATCGGTCCCTCAATTACGACAGGGTCAATGTTGGCTTTACCGCAATCCAATTTGTGTTTAGCCCAAACATCTGGATATAAACTGCACAGAAGACCCCACACACCGTCTTTTCCCCAATCTCTGATAATTGGTTTTGCTGTACCAACAGATGTTAAATTACATGTGCGATCTTCATGTGGTATTATCCCAGCTGTTGTAGCGATTTGACGACTGTCAGTGAATATGATCATGTTCAACAATGGAAGAATGTCCATGCCAATAAGGCTTCCTTGTGAATTTGGCCCTACCCAGAAAGATGTCCATAAGACTTCATCTTCATGTATTTGCAAAGGAACTTGTATACTTTTGCGAAATTTAGTGATAGCTCCTCCAACTCCTTCAACTTCCATAGTTTCATCGGTTGTAGGTAGGTTCAGATCTGTTATTGAAATCGAAGCTCCTGTGTCGACCAACATATCACATGGGTGGCCCCCTATTAATGCATTAACGAAAAGGCGATTGTCTCTTTTCTTACTAATACAGGGGGCCGCTGATTCCTATTGCGGACGCACGATTCCCTCAATGAGCTGACGGACTTGTGCTTCAGTCCACGTCTTCCCTTGAGAGGTTTCATCATGTTTCTTTTCACTGGCCTGTCTAAATGATGGACCTTGACCTTCTGCTCCACCTCCTTTAGCCCAACAATCTTTTATTGTGTGGCGAGGCTTTCCACAGTTGGTGCAGAAAATCATCCTCTTCTTTATGTCCATGTTGAATTGAGCTGTTGCCACTCCTTTTCGATTTGGCTTGTTTCCTTCTTCCTTGTTTGATCTCGTAGCCATCTCTAATCGCCCAGCCCATTGCATAATTTGATCAAATGTCTCACCTGGATTGACTCCAAGTGATAAGGCTTGTTGGTATTTTGAGCTAAGTCCATCCACAAGTGTGTCAGTGAACTGCACATCATCTCTGTCAGGCTGTTTCTTGGAACAGAGAGACCATCTCTCATAAGCATTCCACTTACGCAGAGCATATTCATCTGGAGATTCATCATCCTTTTGCTTAATCAACGTCACTAATGTGAAAGGAACTTTCCCACTGCCCAAGATTTCTTGGATTTCTTTTCGAAACACATCTAATGCCTGCCAAAGACCCAGTGGTCGTCCTTGGTCATCAACCCACAAATTTATCCATTGGGCTGTTGTTATCGAAGCTGGCAAGCGTTCCCATCTGTCTCTTGGGATTTTAGCTTTCACAATGGTGTGTATGTCTTTTAATGTCATTTGATGTGCTTCAACCAGAGAGTGTAATTCTCGCCAAAACTCTGTGTTTGGATCTTGTCGCTTCAGAGGAGGCAAGGCTGTGAGAATGGCTTGACGTTCTCCTGGTGTGAATGGTCTCTCTTCTGTCATCATTTCAGATTGTAATTCTTCCCTTTTAACAGCAGGTGAAGAAAATTCAGGACTAATCTTGTCAACTGTGATCATATCGTCATCCCTGGTCTCATCACCCCAGTCAGATCCATAATTACGGGCTGGTGTACATCGCAGCATGTCCCTGTTTTGCTGGGCTGATTTAGATCTTGTTATTATTGGAGCTGCCTGTGCAGATGCAATATACATTTTGTCAACTGGACCTCCATTTGATCCTAAAGTTTGAGGCTGTGTCAGAGGTTTAGATGAACTTGTATATTGTTCAGGCAAAGCTGGATAAATTGGTTTGTAAGGAGGAGGCGTTACTGTGGTTGCAGATTTCACTGGTGATTGTGAATATTTTCTTTCAGCTTCAGTTATTATATTTGTCCAATCTGGATCAAATAAGTCATCACTGGTTAAATTTTCTCCATCTGAACATTTAATAGACATGATTTTTTTTAACTTATTAAATGCTTCAATTTGAGGCTTCATTACTTCAGCAAATGGTACTGGACCTCCATTTATATCGCAACAAATTCCACCTTGTTTCAAAATCCAATGAGCTGCCAGTATTGGGAATGCTTGTGATTTTATCTTGTCTTTTTGAGACTCAAACCAGTGTAACTGTGCATCCATAGTTGCATTGATATCCAGCCCTTTTTTCAAAAGCTTAGCTTGTTTCTTGTTCTTCCTTTCCAGGTACCAAGCAGATATTGTTCTACTGTTACAGCCACTTTCTTCCATCTTGCAAATTATTTGTTAATTATTTGTTATTTGTGCGCTCAGAACAGCAGGGCTTTGTATGTATGTGTGTGTGAGTGAGTGTGTATGGAGGTATAGCAACTTCTGAAGGGAGGGGCTGCACTCTCTTTCCCTCTTCCAACTGTATGTGTGTGTGTGTTTAGAGTGAATTCTCAGAAGGGGCTACTGCTACCCCTGCTTCTCTCTCTCTTCTCTAAACACTATATGAACTTCAGGGGAAAAATAAAAATAATTAAAAATAAAGTTAACCCTTATATTTTCAGTATCTTTTTTTCTTTTTAGTTTTATCTCAGATTGATTTCTTTTAATTTTTCTTTTTCTTTTAGCTTGCTCAGAATAGTAGGCTATACTCAAGTATTTGATCAGCTTACAGTCAAAATCAGAAATGCCTGCGATCTTATCTAGTTACAATGGCGCTTTTACTTGTATTACTCCAGTGTTAATGTCCTTAGAGCTTATTTTTAACCCTTTCTATGGCGCTCGTCACACTTAACTACTCCTGTCAATCAAGTCTTGCTGCCTTTTCATACTTGTATTAATTCCAGCGTTGATGTCTTTAGAGACTATTTTTACTCCTTTCTTTGGAAACTCCCTACATCTAACCGCTCCTATTAATCAAGTATCCTCAAATTTCCTAGCTTAACCGTCTTACAGCTAATTTCTCGATTTTTTTGACTAGATAGTCCTTTTTTTTTAGAAAGAAGACTATCTCTATCTCAGCATATCAAATACTTTAGAGATTTACTTTTCAGAGGAACTTAAAAATTCCAAATTAAATTTAATTACTTAATTGAATTCCATTTTTTTCTTTTATTATTATATCTGACATATATTCATTGGCAACACAACTGGTACTTTAAATAGCACAGTTCTTTTAAGCAGTTTCAGTCTATGTTTAATCATCAGGCAGACTTATAATTATTTAGAATAAAACAAGGTCTTACCTTGAATGATCAAACAAAGGCCTGAAGACATCAATCCTGTTCGTGACGCCAATTGTAGACTTGGAATTTAGTCTTTTCCCCTTATTATTAGATTCACAGGACCGGACACCAGTTATCTTGCCAAGAAGAATTTTATTCTTATATGTCAGGAGAGAAACTCTGAGAAGATGTTATATTCATACCAGGTCTATGCGTTTCCATGTTTCTCTGCTGCAGTACAGTAAGATTGAGCTTAAATACACAACTGAGCAACTTTTGTCTTCCTTTTAAGGTATCAAAAACATATAGCTGATGTTTAAAAATGGAATGTAAACCTAATTCTTACACATGGTGCAATCCACTATCCTTCTGTATATACATTAATACATTAGTGGTACACAAATGGTACATTTGCATTAGTTGAAACATTCCTCTTCTCGCAAAGAGCATACCAACTGTACACATTTGAAGTATCATCATCATTGGAACTCTGCTAAGTGAACATTGCATTGCACACATACCTTTAAGCAGAAAACAAAATCCTCAGAGCTACCCTCCTTGTCCAAAATATGTTCCTTAAACACGTGTCCATGCAATCTATAGTCTAACTTGTGCATTTTAAACTTCATAAGATAATACAACTAATAAAGAATAGTAAACTAATAAAGAATAGTAATAAAGAATAATAATACAGATACATAATATAAAATAATGCAATTATATTCAAAGATGAAATTTAGTCTTCACACCCCTCTTCGTTTTCAAAAATAACATTGTGCACACGAACCTGTGTATATGCTGTCAAGAGCATGCCAAACCTGTAGGTGGCAGTGTAACGAGAAGCTCAAGCCCACTTTAGCCAATCAGAATCCCGAAAATAGTCACATTCTGTGACGTCGCTGCCTAAAACTCAGTTTTTCTCAGTTTACATGCAAACGGGCAAACGAAGATTTTCAAAATCTCCAGTTTTTAGAAAGAATCGGTTTCATAGGCGAATCCTCCGTTTGCGTGTAAACGAAGGGCGCAAACGAAGAGAAATGTCTCCGTTTTTCAAAATAACCATGTACGTGTAAACGGGGCCTAAGAAAATGATTCATAAAAACTAGTGCTGTCAACGTTAACGCGTTAACGCATGCGATTAATTTTTGTCTGGTTTAACGTGTTAACCCTCTGGAGTCTGAGCTGTTTTCTGGGCCCTGGAGGTGTTCTGACATGCTCTGACATTTGTGCTTTTTTCAGTTATTTATAAACATGTTAATGGCAAAGGTGTAAATTCACTCTATATAGCACAAACAGGGCTACCAAAATATCTGATCAACATGCATGTATATGTTTGAATTTTCAAGAGAATAATGTTTATGCGTGGTTATTGGAAAAAATAAAAATGAAAGTTGCAGAAATAAGGCCACAAAACACATACTAAATATGTGGCAATAAGACTTTTGACTAATGGATGTCCTCGCCTATAGTTTTTTCTTCAAAATTATGTGAAAATAGTCTTGCTTTATCGTTCACATAAAACCATACATTGATTTGAATTGATGTAAAACAGGTTTTGCTTGGAAAGCCAATATGCGAGGGGGGCGTGAACGAGGAGTGGTTTACACCTGAGAAATCCAATGTCCCACCCACTCTGCATAATGATGAGCCATTCACTCAGGTGTGAAACTGACTGAACCACAATGCAAGGACAAAAGATATATTTAGAAGAAGACTTATATTGACCATTTAAGATTTTGCTTACATCTATCTTGTAAATATGTTTTGCTATTTTATTAAAAAGGTTACAACAACAATAATTACAATTTCAACAATATTTCAAGTGTACTCTTTCTTTGTAAAAAAAAAAAAAGATTATAGGCCTACATTTTATCTATGTATTCATTACTTTGAATATAGCTTCTGGCAAAGATGAAGTTGACGATAGGCTATTGACTCGCGATCTTCGCAGTAGGCTAGTGAACGCACTGGAGAAATGCACATAGATATTAGGCTACATAGTTTTTTTGTTTTGGATGGTTTTGTTTAGAACCAGCTTTCTGTAAATATATTTCAAATTTTTTTAGACATGTGAGGCGAGTACGGTCTGGTTCATGATGATCTCCAGTTCAGACCTTATGTTGTGATTGCTAGCTAGCCTATATTTACTTTAAATCCAGGAAATTTGTTAATGAAAAAAATATTAAAATTAAGATACAATTGATACAAAACGAAATTCGTTTTAAAGAAAGGATTTGTACTTTCTGTTTTGAGGTCTCTGTGAATGTTTGAAAGTCTTTTAGTGCTTAGAGCGCTCGCGTCCATAATGGAGAACTGTCACGTAATATTGTTTTTTTCCTCATAAATGCGAACACGAAAAATAAAAGACAAAAGACTTTTAAGTAAAACTTACTCCGAAATTGTGTCCTCGGCGGAATTCGCTCTTCAATATGCTGCCGTTCGTCGTCTGAGTTACAATCTTCCTCTGAGGAAACAACCTGGTATCATGCATTCTTCCTCGCTGTCCAGAATCATCTGAATGGCGTCTTCATTACCGGAGAAGCGTGCCATACTCAAAACGCGATGAACTATCAGTAAGTCTGATAGAAACTGTGTTTTTATGGCATTGATCGGGGGGCGTATGCGTTGCATACTAGATCACCTAAACTATTTACATGTGAATCGCGCCGGGGGCGGGGCGGCCGCAGCTGATTATAAAGATAATGAGGCAGAAGGAAAAACGGTACCTCTCCTTGCTTTCAAACGGATTACATGAGTTGAAAACATTTGTTTTTTATATAAATTACTTCATTTAAAAGAAGAGATTTCAAGCTTCATAAAGACATATCTCACGTGCCTGTGTGAGAAGTATTCGCTGAGTTATGATTCATTTTCGGACGTGTTTCAGAATGGACTACACGGACAGAGAGAAGCAGGGCCGCGGGAAGTGGGGGTGCTGGGGGTGCTGCAGCACCCCCTGTTTTCACAGAATTGTAAATGCAACGCATATGTTTGTTCATTAAAATGTATTAATTTTTAGCATTTAGTCATTTATTTGTAATAAACACTTTAAGTGGGCTATTTAAAAATGGTTATTTATATGTTAAATTATCTTTTTAAAACATAAGCGCAGAGTGTTATGTAATATTGTGTGTGTCGAAAAAATTTGTCCGCATGCTGCTCAAAAAAAAAAAAAAAAAAAAACCCAGTTAAAAAACCCCACTGTCAGTGTTTTGTAAGGAACAGGCAAATATGTTAAATATATCAGGATACATTGTAATTGTTTACTAATAAAACAGTTCTTTTTTTTATGTCAGTGTCGGCTAGACAGATGAAGTTGACGACTCGCGATCTTCGCAGCGCCAGAGAGAAATGCACATTTCATACGAATTACATAAGCAGCGCCGTCTGTTTTCTTTCGTTTTGAATTGTTCTGCTTAAAAGTAGACATTTCAAGCTATCTATATGTCTCAGGTCTGTGGGGCAATAGGCTACCTTATAGGCCTACGCTGAGTTTCGGTTCATTTATGAGACGAGCTCCAGGTTCGCCAGCGCCTCCGTGTCCTGATTATCTATTTTCTAATAGCCTATATTTAGCTACTTCTTATTAAATCCAGAAAATTTGTTGATGAAACATTGATTAAAATTAAGATACAATTAATACAAAACGAAATTAAATTTAAAGACAGGCTTTGTGCTTTCAGTTTTAGGTCTCTGTGAAAGTTTTAAAACATTATTTTAGTGCCGCTTTAGAGCGCTCACGTCCGTAGCGGAGAACTGTCTGTAACTTTTTTTTTTTTTTGTGAAATAAAAAAAAAAAAATGCAACTTAGTCCAGTGCGACTTAGGCTAAATATGTTTTTTTCTTCTTCGTGGCGCATTTTTTGACTGATATGCGTCTCCGGAGCGATTTATAAAATAGGCTACGGTAAGTTATTTATTCTTTTTGTGCAAATGTCCCATAAAGTCCCATCCTTTAAGGATTCATTTATGTCCCGTTGACCGGTCCATTGCATTACGAATAAAAGCAGAATCAATAAAGTCAAAAATGTGATGTGCAGTCAGGTGGTTTGAGTGTGTGCGCGTTTTTTGACGAGTTTTATAGTCTTGATATTGTTTCTTATTCAAAAGTGGTGACCCCCCCCCCCCCCCCCCCCAAAAAAAAAAATCAGCACCCCCAACCTAAAACCTCTTCCCGCGGCCCTGGAGAGAAGGCAGAACTCGCTTTGTGTTTATTTTTCTTTATTTGGCAAAAAGCACCACACTTTGTTTTTATTGTGAGTATACACAAAAATAATACACATTTAACAGAATCGATTGATGTATGAAACTCCAATGGAAAATCAAAGTCAACAAAGAATTTATGAGTTTCTTTTACACTGATAAAAAAAAAGCGAGCTGGTATCGCCGGCGATACCGTCGACCTCTGGGGGTTAAAATATTTAACGCAATTAACGCAGCATCCGTCTTTTCTGCCATCCGTTGGCTAGCTTACATTATATGATCACGCTCTTATTCATTTAAATGCTTTTAAACATTTCAAGCGCGGCAAGACAAAAGAGAATGCGCAGTCTGTGAATGTCCTTAGCCTATGTGACACACATACACACACACAATGCATAGACAGGGCGCCAGAATCCAGTTCTCTTTCGCGCTTGAACTAACAATAACAATAACAATCCCAAAATGTCAGTTTTGTCGATTATCCTCATAAGAGCAGACTTAAATGATTTATATAAAGTCTAAAATGAACAAAGAGTTGTGAGAGAATGAGGCATAGACAGTATATAAACGGTGAGATCCGCGTGTCTGTCTGCTCTTAAAGGGACAGCAGCAGCCAATAAAGCTTCCTGTCAGTAAAGTTAAAGAACAAAGGGAACAGAGAAAATGACTCACTGCTCTTGACTAAATAACTTTTGTAGCTTTAATAAGGATTAACTATTTAATTTATAGTTTATGCAGTGCAGACTGCATATAACTTTGATAACTTTATTAAATTTCTGTATATTTCCTAACTGTTAAGACAGGAAGGGCACGAGTAAATATGACATTTATTATGGGTTTATGTTAGCATTGTTTTAAGTTCACTTAAATTAAAAACTGTTATATTTTTGAAGCCTAATAAATGTGGAAAAAAAAAATCAGTAGCTGTATTAATATCAGTAATACTGGCCTTCATTCATAAAAAGATGCCATTAAACAAGTATTTAAAATATACTGTTTTTATGTTGTTTCTACATTCATTTGATTAACTGTGAAATTATTACATTATAAAATATATTAAAAACGTACAAAAACATTTCTTTTTTTATTGCGATTAATTGCGATTAATCGCGATTAATCACAGAAAAAATGTGTGATTAATCTAGTTAAAGTTTTTAATCGATTGACAGCACTAATAAAAACGTCTCGGGTTACTATTGTAACCCTTGTTCCCTGAGTAGGGAACGAGACGCTGCGTCGATACTCGACATTTTGGGGAATGCCTTTGGCATGATGCGTCTGAAGTCTGTAGTGGAACTACTCCAATCTTGATTGGTGCTGCGTCTTTTGTCACTCGTGACATTGCATGTGACG
Organism: Vimba vimba; assembly: GCA_022828995.1. Classification (NCBI taxonomy): domain Eukaryota; kingdom Metazoa; phylum Chordata; class Actinopteri; order Cypriniformes; family Leuciscidae; genus Vimba; species Vimba vimba. Next base: position 594,307 of record CM040834.1, on the reverse strand, counting down.
GTGATCCGGAAGCTATATAAGGACAACGGAACATAGCCGCGTCAGCTTTTGAAGGATCGAAGCAAGTCGTTCTCAGGAGCGCGAAAGTGTGGCCAAGGGACGCAACGTCTCGTTCCCTACTCAGGGAACGAGGGTTACAATAGTAACCCGAGACGTTCCATTTCGCAAGGGAACTCCCACTGCGTCGATACTCGACACTTTGGGGAACGAATACCCATGCCGCCATACTGAGAGACCCCGCCCTGGTGTGAAGCAATCTGGCACACTCAAGACATGAGAACTTGTGAACCTGGTGTAGAGGGCAGATCCAGACTGTAATGTTTTATGAAGGTGTGTGGGGAGGCCCAGCCAGCGGCATCACAGACCTCTTGAAGAGAAACCCCTGCTAGCAAGGCTCTAGAGGATGCCACTCCTCTAGTTGAGTGGGCTTTTATCAGGAGAGGTGAAGGCAGATTGCGCACCTAGTAAGCTGAAGAAATAGCCTCTACTATCCACTTGCTAATAGTCTGTTTGGAGACTGGGGAGCCCTTCTTGGATAACCCAAAACACACAAACAGCTGGTCCGACTTCCTCCAGCCCGAGGTCATATGTACATAGGCCTCAAGAGCCCGGACCGGGCATAACAAGTGTAGTTTAGCTTGATCAGCCGACACATGCGGTGGAGGATGAAAGGCCTGAAGGATTATAGACCGTGCCACATTCTTGGGCGCCTTAGGCATGTAGCCAGGTCTAGGGTGGAGAATGGCTCTCACTCTGCCAGGAGCGAACTTGAGGCAAGAGGGAGCCACAGATAGCGCCTGCAGGTCGCCAACTCGTTTCAGGGAAGTAATAGCGAGCAGGAAGGCTACCTTAAAGGATAAAAAATTCTCAGACACCTTATCCAGGGGTTCGAAGGGTGCTAGGGATAATTTAAATGCATAAAGTTTCCTCATGGAGGGGGCTCTAGAGTTTAGAATGGTCTCAACAACCTCGGTTGAGAGACCAGAATTTGTGAATTGGTCCCCCCCAGGGGCCAATCCAGCAGCTTCTTGGGCTTCAGCCAAGGGTGAAATATCACAACCTCGCACTGAGGAGGGAGGACCATCCTGATCCGGATTTACCATGGAAGGCCTGCCAGGAGAGCCCAGATGTTTGGAAGCCATATTCGGGCCAGTCAGTACGTGGCTACTAAGAGTAAGCTGATCCCGTACTGCCGAACCCTTTTGTACTCTAGAACCCCCAGGGGCAGAACAATCAGGGAAAACATAGACAGACGTGGCCTCAACCATGTCTGTATCATGATATCCAGACCCAGCGGAGCTGGAAGAACACTGAGTGGTGGCACGGAAGGTGGCAGTCCGCATTAAAGGGAAACGGGATCACCTCGGACAAACTGACCTCCATCCCGGCTAAAGCCAACTTGGGGTGGAGTTTGAAATCCCCGGGCTGCAGCCCCTGCCTCAACAGGATGACTGCCCCCTCTTTGATCAGAGAGACCACCGACGTAGTGTCTGTCAAAAATAGAACCAGATGGCCTCTCTGAAATTTCCTCAGACCCTGTGTTTCCAACACAGGTTCTAGGAGCAGAAACCATAACTTGCAGAGTTACGCATATGCGCGTAACTCTGGTCATGCGCAGTGGGTTCCCTCTCGGGAAAAACCCATTGGTCCTGAGCCACTACAACAGGGCCCCCACGTACAGCAGGCCAAAGAATAGTATGTTGAACACTGCTGCCAGCGAGCCCAATCTTTGATAAGGTCATATAGTGGTGGCGTGGCCTAGCTTGATATTCATGACTATGGTCAGGAAGATGAATGTCCAAGCTGGAGACAATTGAGCCTGCATCGTGACTACAACCTACACTGCCCCCAGGAATTGGTTTTTTTGAAGAGGAACTAGTGTTTTTTCCTAGACTCTAAGCCATATTCCCGAGCACCTCACGAGACTTAGAACAACACCTCTGTGTTGAACCATCTGCTCTAGTAGTCAATGGATGGGAATGAGGATGCCCTGAAGACTCCATGGAGCTAGGACAGTGACCATGCATTCCAAGGAGGTGCGGGGATACAATACTAGGCCGAATGGAAGAGTCCGGAACTGATGCGCTTTTCCCACAAAAGCGGATCTCGGAAACTTCCTGTGATGGGGTTAGAAGGGGAAGAGGGGTTAGGGAGCTTGTGGATCTATCACGACAGACCAGTCCTCGGAGCTGGTCTGACTGACAGTCGGTATCTTGAATCTGAACCCCCTCGGAGGTTGATCCAGTACCTTGAGATCCAAAACAAGGCCTAACTCTCCGCACCCCCCCCCCCCCCCCTCCACATATGAAGTGCCGGCTGTAGAACCCGGGATCCCGTAACCAAGGAAGAGCCCACTTTGAGGTTTCCTGTGTTAAGAGGGACTAGACTTCCTGTTCCAAGAACCGACCCTGCTCGGGGATGGCCGACATGTGAACCACCCTTAGTAGATAATATTTGTATATTAGCTCCACTGTAAGCAGGACCCCCTAGGCTATATTTTGAGGACCCCTCGGGGTATCTAAATATGCCATTATGGGGACCAGTCCCTCGAGACTGGCCTCGGCTATAAATTTCCAAATGGCTTCGGTGACCTGAAGCAGCTAACTGGCAGGAACTAACCGAAATATGTTCTCTACAGACCTCCTGAGAGGCGGCGAACTCGACAGGGCCGCAACGTCTTGGGGCAGAAACTGTGGTTTGTGTTCGCTGGAAGCCAATGTGTCCCGAGGCGCCATCGGCGGCGGGAAACAGACATCGATTTCCTAAGGGCTGCATAATGGGGCGAGACTCTTGTACTCGCTCTCCTGAGGGGAACGCCCATAAGGGTCCGCGTGTTACGACAAGACCTCTTAGTCAAAGCCATCTTAACCCGAGAGACAGTCCTCAGACCTGTCTTCGGTATGGAGGGCTTCGTGCGAGAACATTTCACGAGGGGCACGAAAGGCAACCTTCTCAAAATATGAGGAGCTGGCGGGAGCTGTCCCATGAGGCTGCCCCCTGGCAGCAACCCCATGAGACCTGGACTGATAACTGGGGATAGCTGATTGTCGCTCTGCCTCCTGAAGCCTCTTGACAACGGTTCTTTTCCGCGTCACCAAAGAGGCCAGAAGGCGAAAGGGGGGCATCGAGAAGGAAGGCCCTGTCCTTCTCCCCGATCCCCAAGCGATTTAGCCATAAATGTCTCTCTGAGACGACTAGTGCTGCCATAGAACAGCCAATGGCACGGGCCGTCTCTTTAACCCTCTGGGGTCTAAGGGGTTTTTGGGGTCCTTGAGATGTTCTGACATGCCCTGACATTTGTGCTTTTTTCAGTTGCTTATAAACATATTAATGGCAAAGGTGTAATTACACTATATTTAGCACAAACAGGGCTACCATAATATGTGAGCAACATGTATGTACATGTTTGTTTTGAGAGAATAATGTTTATGCATGGTTATTGAAAAAACTAAAAATTAAAGTTTCTGAAATAAGGCCACACAACACATACTAAATATGTGTCAATAAGACTTCTGAATAATGCATTTTGTCGCCTAGAGTTTTTTCTTCAAAATGATCTGAAAATCATCCTGCCATTCACATAAAACAATACATTGATTTAAATTTTGCAAGACACTTTCTGTTTGGAAAGGCAATATGCGAGTGGGCGTCAACGATCCAACACCATCATGCATATTTAGTGGTTCACACCTGAGGAGACAATGGGGCCCGCATACTTAATGAGCCATTCATTCAGGTGTGTCACTGAGCCACAAGAAACGTATATATATATATATATATATATATATATATATATATATATATATATATATATATATATATATATATATATTCTACCAAATTGGTTCACAGTTGGAAGCATCTCATTTTTTTTTTTCCATGTCTAGTAATTGTGCAGTTAATTCTCATACTGTATTTTCAGTTTTGGAATATGTATCCTCTCCCCAAATTTGTCACAATTACAAAAAGGTTACAATTACAACAACAATTCAAGTGCAATCTTTCTTTGTAAAAACTAAAGTATACATTTTATCATACATATTTCAAAGTTAAGGATTCATTACTTTGAATATAGCCTAGGCTACATTGGAACTAACACATAATAACATATTATTTGATTACTTTATTTTTGACAAAACATACTATATTTAACATATGAGCAAAAATTGGCAAACAAAAGCTTATTTGAGGTGGCAAATATTTTACAGTAAAAATGTATAATCTATCCAAAACTAGTCAACGAAATGTTGTCTTTCATATGTCTGTAACATAGGTTTTTCATTTATATAAGAAATATAAATGTTAATTTGCAGTTTAATACGTTGCTTATACAAATACATTTTATTTCAACATATTTCAGTCGATTTTTACTCATCTCAGTATAGCAATATAGTTTGCTAAAAGCGGATCATTCATTCACACACAGAAATGCGATTCAAATTTAAACCGTCTTTTTGCGAGTTGTGGTAAACAGCGCGCATCTCTGCCGTTCATTCATTCACACACAGAAACGCGATTCACTTGAGAATGAAAAAAACTTACTACAGTATTCTCAGGATCCGTTGCTCCTCGAAACACCAGCACTTCTGAGGTATATTTTCCATTATTATTATTACAATAGTATTATTCCTCACAGCGCTGCGAGACGGTGTAAACAAGTACAATGATCTGAATAAACTTGGTATGTTTTCATGAGCTGATATGGGGGCGTTCACAGTTTGCATGGATGCCTCAGTCATTTGCGTTTGAATAGCGCGCGCTCTCCGTGGGCGGGGTCACATTAAAAATAATTAGCTGAGATGAGAACGACTGACATCTTGCGCTTTTCATACAGATTACATAAACTGAGAATATTTGTTTTTTATAAAAATTACTTCATTTAAAAGAAGAGAATTCAAGCTTCATGCCTGTGTGTCTGTATGCCTGTTTGACTGAGTATTCACTGAGTATTCACTGAGTTATTGTTCATTTTCGGACGCGTTTCAGAATTGACTTCACTGACAGAGAGAAAGCAGAACTCACATCATGTTTATTTTTCTTTATTTGGCAAAAAGCACAACACTTTGTTTTTATTGTGAGTATACACAAAAATAATACACACTTAACAGGATTGATTGATGTATAAAACTGGTTTGTAAGATCAAAGTCAACAGAGTATTTGGAGTCTCGTTTGAAATGATAAGAAAAAAACCGAGCAAATCACGCTGGCGTGATTGCCGACCTCAGAGGGTTAATAATACGGAGAGATAAGTCAGCCACTCTACGAAATTCAGTAATACCGTCGAGTAGGACCTCCCAGTTATCATCCACCTCTTTGAGGAGGTCAGCCTGGTATGCCTGTAATAACCCCATCGTGTGTAGGCATGCACCGGCTCGACTCCCCGCCATATATGCTTTCCATAACAAATTCAATGTACGAGATTTGGAGGGAAGTGTCTGAGCTATCAGGGGTGACACAATGTCAGGCAGAAAATATTTCGCAAAATATTCTTCAACCCGAGGCATCACCTCATAACCATTCTCATTAGATTCCCTAATGGATGAGTAAATATATACATGGGGAAGATTGTGACTGGGTCTGCAGGAAGCGCTCATCCATTTTATTTTTCTTAGTCGCTTCCTGCTTATTAGATGGCCATTCAACATTTAATTTAGCCACTGCCCTGGTTACAACCTACAGCAACTCCTCAATAACAGGAATATGGGGTGGTGAATCCCATATGAATTCCCATATGGGGTCGTCGATGCACTGGGAACGCGAGCCTGATCTAATTGATCGAACAGGCTCAAACGGGAGCGGAGCTTTTTCATAGGAAACTGAAAGCAGTTTGCACAGACAGCGCCCTCGAGCACTGCACGTGCATGCTCCACTCCCAGACAAACAACACAGAACGAGTGCGTGTCATCCTCGCTCAAATAGCGTGGGCAAGGGATAGTGTTGTGAATAGCGTATGCTGTGTGTGTCTCTGTTAGACTGTCATCATGGGATCAGCTTTACCATCCTATGTGTGTGAAGCTATCTGGATCTGTTTGTGTAAAAAAAGATGGACAATAGATCTTTAGTGAAGTAACATTTTTGGACTCTATGTCATCTTTATCTTCTTATGATGTGTCGTGTTCAGCCTGGGCTTGATCTATTCCAGGTAATGATGATGTGAGGGTGTAGTCACAAGTCAAGTATGTTAGACCTATCACTTCTGCCACTAAAGATTACTTTATTAATAATCTTCCTGATCAGTTTCATCATCTCAGCGTCCCAGATAGCTTAGAAGAACTCGAAACTCGAAACTTTTAATTCTCTCTTTTCCAGCATTTTAGACACAGTTGCTCCGTTGCGCTTAAAGAAGATTAAAGAAAATAGTTCAACGCCGTAGAACAACGAGCACACTCGGGCCCTTAAGAGAGCAGCCAGAGAGATGGAGCGCAACTGGAAGAAAACAAAACTAGAGGTATTTCGCATTTCATGGAAAGAGAGCTCGATTGCATACAGAGAGGCCTTAAAAGCTGCTAGATCTGCTTATTTTTCAACCCTATTAGAAGAAAACAAACAAAACCCTAGGTATTTATTTGAAACAGTGGCTAAACTAATGAAAAATAAAGCTTCAAGCCCAGAAGTTTCCAAGCAGCACAGCAGTAGGCAAGGCAAGGCAAGTTTATTTATATAGCACATTTCATACACAGTGGCAATTCAAAGTGCTTTACATAGAAGAAATTAAAATAATAAAAAGAAATAAGAATAATTAAAACAGTTTAGAAAAATAAAATACACTACAGTACAAACAGTCGGACGAACAGTGGCACAGTGCTCATTCAGTAAATGCATAGCTAAACAGAAGTGTTTTGAGTCTGGATTTGAATGTGACTACTGTAGGAGCACATCTGATCTCCTCTGGAAGCTGGTTCCAGCATAATAGCTAAAAGCAGATTCTCCATGCTTAGAGTGAACCCTTGGTAATTCTAGCTGATATGATCCTAATGATTTGAGTGATCTGTTGGGTTTATATTCAGTGAGCATATCTGCAATGTATTGAGGTCCTAGGCCATTGAGTGATTTATATACCAGTAATAATACTATAAAATCAATCCTAAATCTAACTGGGAGCCAGTGTAAAGACCTGAGGACTGGTGTGATGTTTTCATATGTTCTGGTTCTGCTCAGCGTTCTGTATGAGCTGCAACTGTCTTATGGTGTTTTTGGGAAGGCCAGTGAGGAGTCCATTACAGTAATCCACCCTGCTGGTGATGAAAGCATGCACAAGTTTCTCTAAGTCTTGTCTGGAAACAAAGCATCTAATTCTTGCAATATTTTTCAAATGATAGTATGCTGATTTAGTTATTGCTTTGACATGACTACTGAAACTAAGGTCTGACTCTAGTGTCACACCAAGATTCCTGACTTGATTTTTAGTTGTTTGACCCCTAGAGTGAAGGTATACTTTCACCTTAAGAACTTCATCTTTGTTTCCAAATGCAATGACTTCTGTTTTGTCTTTGTTTAACTGAAGAAAGTTTTGACACATCCAACTGTTGACTTCGTCAATGCATTGGCACAGGGAGTCAATGGGGCTGTAATCGTAAGGCGATAGGGCTAAGAAGATCTGTGTGTCGTCTGCATAGCTGTGGTAAGCAATTTGGTTCTTTCTCATTATTTGGCTCATTGGGAGCATATACAGGCTGAACAGGAGTGGCGCAAGAATTGAGCCTTGAGGGACTCCGCATGTCATGGACGTCCACTCAGACTTATGGTCTCCTATACTCACATAATAACCTCTCCCATCTAAGTATGACCTGAACCATTTTAGGACTATCCCAGAAAGCCCCACCCAGTTTTCCAGCCTGTCAAGAAGTATGTTATGATCGACAGTGTCAAATGCAGCACTGAGGTCGAGTAGTGCCAGCACTGATAATTTGCCTGAATCAGTATTTAAGCGAATATTGTTTATTATCTTTATGAGCGCTGTCTCTGTGCTGTGGTGCGGTCGGAAACCAGATTGAAAATTTTATCCATTCGAGCTTAAAGGGATAGTTTACTTTGAAATTAATTTTTGATATGTTTTAGCTTACCTCAAGGGCATCCAAGATGTAGGTGTCTTTGTTTCCGCAGTAGTTTCAATTTTGATATTTTTAGGTCAAACCATTCTTGTCTGTCAGTCATATAATGCAAGTCGATGGTCACTGTCTCAAAACACAAGCACAGAGTCCAAATTAAAACAATTCCCCATCGTCCAAATGAAACAATTCCCCATCATAAGTACACATTGATGGCCTAAGACACGAAACGAGCGGTTTGTGTGAGAAAACGAACAATATTTATATCGTTTTTACCTCTTGTAACCACAGCCACGTCCAAGTGATCTGAGGGCGCGGGCGCTTCGGTCTGCGCAAGCGCCGGAAAGCGCCGGAAGTGATCTCTCGCGCAGACAAAGTGGTATGTTTTGGTTATTTTATAATTACTTTATCAAGTATAAACCACTGTTTTTATTTTTATTACAGGTTACAGAATCATCAAGCTCTGTAGCAATGGAGTCAACTGGTTTCCGGAGAGCACTCAACAAAATCCTAGATGACAACATTGGTGTAAGTGTGCTGACAACAGACAGGTCCCCATCAATTCGCAAGATAATGCGAGTAGACTACCAAAACATTCATCACGGATGAGTTCGCGCGAGCATACGTAATTGTTTTCTTTTACGACGGTTGAAACATCCCGGATAAGCGCAAATTACTACCATTTCTATTAGCCGTCTTACCTACAATCTCTGTTCTGTGTAAACAATGAGTGACGTACAGGCGCGAGAGATCACTTCCGACGCTTTCCGGCGCTTGCGCAGACCGAAGCGCCCGCGCCCTCAGATCACTTGGACGTGGCTGTGGTTACAAGAGGTAAAAACAATATAAATACTGTTCGTTTTCTCACACAAACCGCTCGTTTCGTGTCTTAGGCCATCAATGTGTACTTATGATGGGGAATTGTTTCATTTGGACGATGGGGAATTGTTTTAATTTGGACTCTGTGCTTGTGTTTTGAGACAGTGACCATCGACCTGCATTATATGACTGACAGACAAGAACGGTTTGACCTAAAAATATCAAAATTGAAACTACTGCGGAAACAAAGACACCTACATCTTGGATGCCCTTGAGGTAAGCTAAAACATATCAAAAATTAATTTCAAAGTGAACTATCCCTTTAAGAATTTGTTCAGCTGATTGAAGACAACTTTTTCAATGATCTTGCCTATGAAAGGAAGATTTGAGATCGGTCTATAGTTGCTTAATATGGTCTTATCCAGATTGTTCTTTTTCAGGAGGGGCTTGACAACTGCAGTTTTCAGGGAGTTTGGAAAACTCCCAGAGAGAAGTGAGGCATTTACCACTTCTAGAAGATCTGCTTCTAAACTGTTTAACACACTTTTGAAAAAAGATGTGGGAAGTGTGTCAAGAGCACTGGTTGATGTTTTAAGGTGCTGTACGGTTTCTTCCAAAATTTTGCCATCAATTTCTTTGAAATCAGACATAGTAACTACTTTCTCAGGTGGTCTGATCTGTCTGACCCCAGGGCAACTCAAGGATGTGCTGATCACCTTTCTGATATTATTGATTTTGAGAGAAGAAAGAAGCAAACTCACTGCACTTGCTGTCTGAGAGCATTTCACTGGGAATCTGGCTTGGGGGGTTTGTCAGTCTCTATACAGAAGCAAAAAGAGTGCGTGTGTTGTTTAAATTGCTGTTTATAATATTTGAGAAGAAAGTCTGTCTAGCTTTGCCTAGTTCCATATTGAAAGCATGAAGGCTGTCTTTGTAGATGTTATAATGGACTACAAGTTTTGTCTTCCGCCACATGCGCTCTGCTTTTCTGCATTGTCTTTTCATAATTTGCACTGCTGTTGAGTTTCTCCAAGGTGCTTTTTGTCTGCCACTCTTCTTCCTGACTTTAACAGGAGCAATATCATCAATTACACTTTTAACTTTTGAGTTAAAAGAATCAAGGAGAAAAGCTTGGTGTTAAGGATATAGCCTTCATAAATAGTACACTAGTGTTCTCATTTAAGCATCTCTTCTTGACAGACACAGATCTAGCTTCAGTGGCAGGAAAGATCAATATATCAAAGAAAATACAGAAATGATCAGACAGTGCTACATCCTTAATAACAATCGATGAAATGTTTAGACCCTTACTGATAAGTAAATCTAGAGTGTGTCCACGATTGTTTGTGGGTCCATGTACATGCTGAGTCAGATCAAAAGTTTTTAAAACAGTTTTGATTTCTTTTGCCATATTGTTTTCTGCATTATCTATGTGAATGTTAAAATCTCCAGCAATGGCAAAACAGTCAAACTCTGAGGTAATTGTTGATAACAGTTCTGTAAAGTCCTGAGCAAAGGCTGGAGAGTATTTTGGAGGCCTGTAAATAATAAGTAAAGGTGGAGCACCTTTTAACACAGTACCCAGATATTCGAAAGACGGGTAATTCCCAAATGATATTTGCTTACATTGATAGATATCTTTAAAAAGAGCAGCTAGACCCCCACCTCTCTTAACAGCTCTGCAGACACTCATAAAAGTAAAGTTAGGAGGGGCTGCTTCATTGAGGACTGTTGCACTGCAGCTGTCTTCTAGCCAGGTTTCATTTAGAAACATAAAGTCCAGGTTGTTTGTGGTTATTAAGTCGTTGACTATAAGTGATTTATTTTTAAGTGAGCGAATGTTAACTTAACAGTCTTACTTTTTGTCCCCACAGCAATCTTAGTTTGACATGTAATAGGCACCAGATTAGTTGGGTTTGCTGTACGGCTATTGAAGGCCTTAGACTTTCTATCTTGTAATAGAACAGCAATATAGAAAGATACAGGCACACTGGGTTCCCGCTTGTTCTGTAAACATTTGAGAAAGTTACTGTTATCATAGCAGGGACCCAACACATATCACTGAGAGCTGGTATCAGTTGTTTTTGGTTCACCTCGAGCAGATGGAGGAGGGTGTGGGCCCTGGCGTTGTGGCAGAGGCCGAAGAGCTCTCACAGGAGGGGGAGGGCGAGCTGGGCCCGCAGGCTGTGGTGGTAGCGGTGCCTGTCGTTTTTTGGTTGGTATCTGGGGGCTTGCAGCAAGAGAGTGGGATAGTTTGGTTCCAGCATGCACCAGTTCTTCCATTTTCTGTGAGAAGCACAGAAGTGGAGATGCTGGAGAGAGGGATAACGTGTCTGGTGAAAGGGGCTGTTGCTCAGGTGTTATCGGAGGCTGTGATATGCTGTCCTGGCTTCCCTGGCTGTTTTCCAGGAAGTCGTCCTTGGGTGCTGAATCTTGGAGCAGTTCTGATATGTCTGTCTGTGGTGAGCTCTGTGGGCAGGGCTCAGCTGAGATTGTGTCCGTGAGCAGAGGCTGTTGTGGCGGAGTGGTGTTATCATTGTCGTTGTGTGATATGTCAATCGCATGTCCATTTTGCTGCTGAAGTGAGTAATGACTTTATGAACTTCTTCACTTATAAGATTGATAATATTAGGGAGAAAATTATAACCATGCAACCGTCTACTACAGAATTCGCTAAACTTGTTAAATCATCTAAATCGACAACATGTATGTTAGACCCTATACCGACTAAGCTACTGAAAGAGATGCTTCCAGAGGTCATAGATCCTCTTCTTAATATCATTAATTCAATAGAGTTACAAATGATTTGCTCTTATCATCCGATCGTGGTTTTATCTCGCTATTAGTGTTACTCGATCTTTGTAACGCTGAGCTTGAAGCAGAGGCAGATTGAATCTCAGATTTATCTCCTAAAAGGCAAATCCTTGATGAAAATGGAAGGTCAAATACCAAACATTCTCCAAGATATTTCAACACAATTTCCCAAAAAGGTTGAATCTTAGAACAGTGCCAAAGAACATGAATATATGTGCCAGTCTCTTGTTTACATTTCCAGCATTTATTATCATTCAAACAACCCATTCTAAAAAGTTGAACTGGCGTATAATAATACCTATGTAATACCTTATACTGGATAAATTTACCTCTTGCTTCCCTTATGTACCTTCCACTGTAGGACAAAACTCTGTTCCAGATGTCCTTGTCTATGTCACTATCAATGTCTCTTTGCCAAATCAATCTCAAGTTTTCACAGTTCTTATCACCAGTCCTTAAGAGACCGGATGCCTCAACAAACCTACGATAAGGGGGAACAGAGAGCTCGGAAAGAGTGGAGAGCAGGGCTCTTATTGAAGTCTTGACAGCTGCTATGTTCTTCCATCGACACGCCCATCTCGTGTCGCTGAGTGCTGTCAGTTCGGCTTTAACCCAGAGCTCCTTTTGGTATGCATGGTGTGTGCCTGGTTGAGAGAAAAACACATACAGACTCTCGAGAATGTGAAAAAACGTAGATGCTGTACGATTTACCTTGCATGCATCAACCAAAACCAAATTCAACTTGTGGGCCATACAGTGAATGTACACCGCAGATGGATGGTCTTTACGGGGTTTCTGCTGAACTCCGTTTACGTGACCGGACATGACAGCCGCTCCGTCATAACTTTGTGCAACAATGGGTATAGTGTAGATTCCACACGCATCCAGAAAGTGCTTTATGTGTCCATAAATTCCAGTAGCATCAACTCTTTCAGAACAGTCAACAAATCCTAGAAATCTTTCCTTTATTTCCAGCTTCTCTGTGTACCTCACACACACGGCCATTTGTTCCTCTTTAAAACTCCGTGCTTCGTCCACTAGAACAGTAAAAAACCCATTGTTTTCGATGTCGCGGATTATTTTGTTTTTGACTAAACCAGAAGCAATTTCTAAAATTTCATTTTGTGTGTCAGGGCTCGTTAGATTGAACGGGGTCTTTAATCGAGCACAGAAAGCGTCGTCACGTCTGGCGTACCAGTCACACAGATCCAAAAAGTTCCCACGATTTGCAGAAGTTTCTCTCTCGTCGTGCCCTCTCAGTGCAAGTCCTTGTTTTCCTATATAGAGCAATATGTCAACAATGGATGCTGCATATTCCCTATTGCTCTGCACTGAGGTCCTGTGAGATTCACTTAACTGTGCAGCGATGGAACCAGTAGCTTTGGTTTGCTCAAAGCAGTGCCACTGATCAATGCACTGACGATGTGGTGCACCGTCTGCGTGTTTCTGTAACTTTGCTAATATATTCTTCCAGTCACATACTCCATTTGCAATAAAAGCAGGATCTCTGTATGCACCACTAAAACTGCACTGAAACAATCTACATGGGAAGCAGAAAATCGCGTTTGCCTCTTTGCTGTATTCAATGAATGAATATGTCTTATAATAATCGGACGAAAATGACCGGTTCTGCTTACCGAACAATGTTTTTGGGTATTCGGGCAAGTAGGGTTGTGATGGTCCAGTTTCCTTTGTGCCAAAATCCACAGGTGTCCTGCTTTTATTGGTAACACACTCAAAGATCCGTTCACAAGGCCTGATGCAGCCAGACTCACCGGTGGCTGTATCTGTTGATATCTGTGAAGTTTTTGTCAGATATTTGCACACTTGAACTGGATGGGTAAGGGCTGTTGTTTAGATCATTGCAGCTTGAAGTCTTTGTCTTGAAAAATGTTCTTATGTCCATTATGTCAACTAAATTGGCTGCCAGCTCAAAATTAGCCTAATAGCCTAAATCACTTTTTTTCTCTAATGCACATCAACCCGCGTTTTTAGGCGAGTGCCGGATATGGGTGTCATAAACTATTTTTAAAATGAATGAATTTGTATTTAAAGTGATCACAATTTAATAAAAACATTGTAATTTATGAATTATATTGCTTTCATTTATTTAAAAATTGTTTATCGAAAGAAAAAATCCTGCATAAATGAATTATCTCTGCGCGTGCGCACAGCATGCAATTTACGTTTTCCACAGACCACAGCTGAGCCGAGATGGTCCTCACTGCAGAGCATAAAATCCGGGGGGAGGAGTCGGATAAAATCCAACTCCTCCCACCTTACATACCTAAACCTACCAATCTCCACCCCCTAATCCCTAAACCCACCCCTAAACCTACCCAACTCCACCCCTAAACCTACCAATCTCCACCCCTTATATAAAATCCGACTCCTCCCCTCGGATCTTGTGTACTGCATTGAGGTGCTACTGGCTGAGCCAGCCCAGCCGCGCTTATCATTTGGTTTTGGAATGGAGGAAACTGATCCTAGACCAGTAATTATGGGCAGCTTTTCTTTATAAAAGCAACTAGTAGTAGCAGGCAGGCTGCTTTTGAGGGAGAACATTTCACTCGAATTGTATATTGCTAGTCTCAAGTCCATGGCCAGGGGAAGGCTAAGCCTTACACATGCTCCGCCTAGGCTAAAAACACATCTCTTTGACCTAGCACACACATAACACATTATAGACTTTTATAATTCAATGTTAGGCTGCATAGATTAGGTCAGCCGGAACTGGGAACACTTCCCATAAATCCTGATGTACTCGTTACATCATAAGAAGAATGGCGTCTACGCTAATATTAGTCTCTTTGTTTATCCAGAGGTTTACCGCAGTCCGCCGGATCCAGGCGGTATCCAGATCTGATGAAGGTCCTGCGCCTGGACATGATGACGCAGGCCCTCTCTTTAAAGACTATATGAAGGCAAAGTGGCCGTTTTAGCTGAGAAATTTTGTTCAACGTTCAGAGTTACTGAATCCCGTTGTGAGGCTAAATAGCTTCCATGGAATGGAGAGAAAAATGAAGTGGTTTGCTATGAACCACTCTCAGATTAATCAGCGTTTTCTTGACAAAAATATAATAACAACATCACTATCGTTCTGTGTATAATTTTTATATTTTAAGCTTCTCACCTCTTAAATATTTGAAATCAAGAGCAATTCTGCTTTGTAGCAGAAGTCCTCACACCCTAAAAAGTTTAACTATGATTTACTAAAAATTTTTGGTGAAACAAATTTTAGTCAGAACGCACCAGTCTGCCCCAGCTCGAGCCAGTCCGGGCTCCTCGTCCGCAACAAGCAGGTCTTCTGCCCTCCTGTTCCTCCATCAGCCTCAGATAGCCACGAACATCTGATTCAAGCATCAGACTTTCAAAATCCTCTTCTTCCATTTCATATTGAGTACCTTCCGCCATTGTCGTAACTTCACATCTGGCTCCACAGCGCCTGTTAGCTTAGCTTCCAAACAAGATGGCGGATATTGCTTTTAGTTTCTGCAAGTTAAGTCCCACCCACTGATCTGTAATTGGTCTGTAGCGTGAGTGGGTCCCAC
Source organism: Vimba vimba (assembly GCA_022828995.1). Lineage (NCBI taxonomy): Eukaryota > Metazoa > Chordata > Actinopteri > Cypriniformes > Leuciscidae > Vimba > Vimba vimba. The sequence continues at coordinate 579,074 of CM040834.1, read as the reverse complement.
CCCCTGGAAGAATGAGGAACGAGTGTTTGTAGTCTCAACCTCTCTACAAAGATATGGGACTTCCTGCTTAGAATGACGCAAAATGACGATTTTTAAATCATTATAAGCAGGAACTGCAACACTGAAATCCATATTTCTCCCATCTCATAGGAAAATGAGGGAATAAGGCACGACCATTCAAAAATATGACTGGGTTTCTAACGATACAAAGCTTAATGCAAATGGGTGAAGTGTTCCTTTAACATGGGTCTCACGATCACAATCTCTCCAGCTTCGGTCACCAAACAGAGGTAAATGCTATATACCTGAGATTGGTCGCATTCACGCTTCACAATCAAAGATACTTTGGTATAGCCCCCGTGGGATTGCATACACTTGAAATTAAAGTAATGTTTACTTCAGTAGAGGTATGGCCACTACTACAGAAATAAGTCAACCAACTTTACTTGTCTTATAATAGCTTTGGATTGGCCATGCCGTGGTTTCACACGTACTGTATACTTATCTAAAGTAACATTAAATTAAAACAGAGGTGAGAAACACCCAGATTTAGGTTGGTCAAGCAGCACGTTTGCTGTCCTAAACGGAAATTCACTTCTTGTCTTTGCAAAACACGTACATTTGAATTAATGCCAAATATTAGTTGTCACTAATCTGACGCAAAACTTGTGGCAACATACGAATCCATTTAATCTACTTGGGGAAAAAGATCAGTGAGTCGGAAAAGAGTCAGTATAAATTAAATGTAACAATTTATTATGTCAGGTAAATGTGTCATGCCAATTTCATAATCAGTTCAAAGATAATAAATACAAAACATCAAATGTTCTGGAATAAAGAGAGAAGATGCGAACCTGACATGATGTGAAGTGTTTTGCATACATTCTGCATCACAGGCTAATTTGAGTTACAAATCGCCCCGAGCCTCTTGTTGCATTTCTTTATATAAACAGAAACTTCTTTCACTTGGAAACATTTGCTAACAATGGGAATTTACATTCAGAGTTTACACCTTTTGGGAGCAGGATGCCATTTGCCTGGAAGACACACACTCCTCTGTGTGCGAGTTATCTCTAAACTCTTAAGAACTTTTTGGTTTACTTCTTTGGGAATGAGACTTTTGTACCAGTCACACTGAGACATTTCAAATGATACCAAACATGTGTAATACTGAATGATAATTATTCACATTAAACCATATAGATTCTTGGGTGAATGTTGATCTCAGCATGAGGGAGAAGGAATGGGGGATGAGGGAGAGAGATGTAGATTAAGATGATTCTGAGGTGAGACTTGCGTCTCGAATGGTGAGAAGAGTTCAAATGTTAATTTCCTTTGTTCTCTCAGAGAGTTGCCCTCTCTTCCAGTTTTTCCAGCCTTACACATGTTATAAGAGAAGATAAACCATGTCCTGCGCTGAAAAGCTTCATTAACATTCGTTTGTTCACTGTAAAAAAAAATCCAAATTTAACAGAAAATAACTAATTTTTTTTTACGGTCATTTTCTTTTCTTTTAAGTTGTACTAAAATCTCTGTAAAATTACAAATAATATCCATAAATTAAAAATGTGGCTGTTATTTTAAAGGTATAGTGGAGGATTTTCTTTTTCCGGGTGGATCATCAAGACTATTGGTCCTCCTAGTTGTCAATCATTCTGGTGATATGTTTACGTAAGGCCGTCGTACGTGCTCGTCCCTAGGTAGTTTTCGCTTTCTGCGCATGCGCACTTCGGTTTCAGCCATTCATTGAAGCTCGCCCGTTCTCACTGGGTTTTTTCAAAATGTCTGAGGGTCGCAAGAGAAAAAGTGTCTACGAATTGTATGACAAGAAGAGAAAGGCCTCTGAAGAAAGAAACAAGACCAGAGTGTTTTTGGGAGAATATTTCACACGCTGGCATTGTCACAATAACGAGTTCCAGATCCAAATGCAAGTTACTCAAGTTTATTAGACAGAGAAGATACTCAGATCAGACAAGATGCAGGAGACTGATGAAACTTGACAGACGAAACCATAAAGGAATACTCAGGGTGCACTACAAGAGACTGGTCGATGTGAATTCCCGAACTGGTAATCCAGCGCCACATGGGACTCAGAGGAGAACGTGGGGAAACAAACACAGCAGGCAGCTCAGACGAGGTAACTGGCAACAAGAACAAGACATAAGTGACGAACCGACACCCAGCATTACTCTCTCCCACTAGATATAGGCAGTAACTAGCTGCAGCTGAAGTGACTGATTGGAGTGATGAGCTGGTCACTAGGCAACAAACAAGCAACACACATAGACCCCACACCTAACACACACCAACAGATCCACAAAATGAACACAAGGATTTGTGAACCGTGACAGGCGTGCGCTAAAAGCACAGGTTGGGCTTCCCACTGATGCCTCAGTCGCAAAGTTTCTACTCGACAGGTAAAGTTTGGCATGCTATTTGGAGAAATCCATTTAATATCACTGCTAGTAAAAGTTAATGTAAGCTATGATTAGCGATGCTAGCCCTGGCACAAGTCATGCAGCAACTTGTAAACAGACCGTGCACGAGGAGAACTAGGCTTGTGCATACTCTCTCATGCACACGTTTAATAGGCGTTCCCTCTCGGGAGCAGGTAGAGTGTTGCGCATATGCATTTTTTCAAAAAGTGGAGAGGGCGGTTCTTTTCTAAAATTCGGGAAAATCCTCCACTATACCTTTAAGTATTATGACATTATTGACAAATTCAAATTTTTTATACAGAGCATTTACTGTATTTTATTTCTGTTTTCTTAAATTACATACAAATGTATGTAAAATTAATAAAAAATAATCTGTAATTAAACAGTAACAAAACAGTTAAATGATAAAACAGTCAAAACGACTGGCAGCCAAAAAAACCTGTAACATTAAAGTAAAACATTCTAAGTTAAACAAACTGAAAAACACTGTAATTTTACAGGTATTTCCTGCCAAACAAAAAACATAAAATTAAAGTAAAATATCCTAATGTAAATAAAGTGCAAAAAGCTTTAACAGAAATGTAATGTCACCATTATGGTGAACAGTGTTTGCTTTAGATGGGCTCTTGACCCTTGAGTTTTAACACTAGTTTTTCTCTGGCTGCTTTATGTTTCTGATACACATTTGTTATGGCAAAAACTGCAGGAGAGAATCTCATCAGAGGATGTTGGTCACTTATTGGTGATGTTACAGTCATCATATGGTGGCTCAAATCTCTGAGTATATTAGCTGAGTTTATATAATAGAGAATGTTTAATTTCACATGATTTCTCACACGACCCATGTAATATTGTGGCATCAGTATTATGACAATCTGGTATTCTGAAATGTAAAATATATATGTATTATACAGAAACATGTTTTGAGCTGTTTTTTGTTTTTTTAGGAGTACAGAGACATCAAGAATCAACATATGAATCTCAACACTGGTGACAATCAACAAAGCTTTTTTGTGGCTTTAGTAGCTTGTTTTGTGAAGATCAGAGTTGATCTGAATTTTTTTCATTGTCAAAATTTCTGTAAGTCTTTTGCACTTTTGTTTAAATTAGGATATTTTACATTAATTTTACGGGTTTTGTTTGGCAGCCGTAGCTGACGGTCAATGGCGTTTTTTAAAAGATTTTATTTTTCACAGTGTTGGAAACACTCTCAGCATTACCATTCATCACTATTTCACAAAACATCTGAGCGAGTCCAACAGAACTGAAAAAGAGCTCATGCGGGCCTCAGACCAGGGGTTTCCCACTGGGGTCCGGGGCCCTCAGGAGTGCTTGGGGTCCCTGAAGAGATTAGAGGAATGAGGACGATCATGAGGACGATCATATTTGCGATACTGTGCAATCTGAAAGATTTACAAGCTCTGATTGATCTTCATCTTCTTATAATGATAAGAGAGACTTGATTTGTAAAAGTCCTTACAGTGAAACAGTGAAGGGATAGAGCCAGTGTATGTGGGTTTTAATATTTCCATCTTTAGTGACTGATATAATTTATATCAGTCACTAAAGATGGATTGTCCTTGTCAATGTTATTAGTGTTACCTATGTGAGAAAATAGCGTAATGTTTAGTCCTAATATAAAGTGTGACCAGAAAGTACTTAAAACACATAAACATGAGCTTTTGATGGGATTTGGTTTTAAGAAGCGGTTGTTTAATGTTTTCATATTAGCGTAACGTAGTAAATGGTATATATTTAACTTTTTAGTGAAATACACGAGTGAGGAGTCGGCGAAAATAATAAGCCAAGTAAAGTGTTAATAGGGTCAGATTCAAGTAGTGCGCCAACCAGTTTTAAAAACATGCAGTCAGAAGCAAGACAGGACATTATGTTGGAAATAGGCCAAACTGTTTACAGAATCAATAAAGTAGGAGTAACAGTGAAATTTATCTGGATTCCAGCCCATATAAGAGTAGTCGGAAATGAATTGGCAGCAAAATATGCAAAAAGTGCAACAAAAAAATCTGAGGTAAATATGGCAGCTAATTAGAGTAAGGCGGAAGTTAAAAGCATAATCAAAGCAGAAATGAAGAAGAAGTGGCAGGAGGAGTGGAATGTGGAAACAAAAGCAAGAATGTTCTGCAGTATCCAGAAGAAGGTAGGAGGAATCAGAGAAAATAATAGAAATAAAAATGAAGAGGACATTATTTCGAGAATGAGATTTGCGCATACTCAATGCTAGTAGTAATAGGGAAACATGAAACTGGGTTGTGTGTGAGCAGTGTAATAGAGTCAATAGAACATGCAGTTTTTAACTGTCCTTGGTAAAAGCAGGAAAGGATGATTCTGAAAGATAGGCTAAGTAAAGAATTTTTTTATTTGAAATTAAGGGAAAAACTAGGCTAATTAGAAGGATATAGAGTTTAGTTATTATTAAAATTGTGTTTATAATGATGGGAATAATATTGTATTATTATTATTAGTATTATTATTATTAATAATTAGTTATTTTATTTATTTATTTATTTATTTATTTATTTATTTATTTATTTATTTGTTTGTTTGTTTGTTTGTTTGTTTGTTTGTTTATTTATTTATAGCGGGCTATTCTGATTCACACTCCATTTCAGAAGGTGGCGGTAATGCACACTAAAATAAAGCCTTTATTATGTATATATTATTATTTTTATTTATTTTTTATTGCAGAACACATTTTTTACAATTTGCCGAAAAAAGAAATTGATCTTTTAATACAAAAATCATTTAGATACAGTTCACGTTTTCATAAGGAATAAAAAATAAGATTTTAAAAAAATAAAAATAAAATAAAATAAAAATAAAATAAATACACATCAGCCAATAGAGAATTTAAACAAATATCATACAAGTAACAAATAATCTATATAAAAATTATAAACAACATAAAAGTACATAGCCAGAGTATCAGACAGTAAACATCAGTTAAATTAATTATAAAGATAAGTATTGCATACATTTTGATGCTGATTTACCATCTAATCCAGAAATACAGTCTATATAGTTTTTTAAGTCAAGTTTAAAAACATTGAAAAGAGGTTTGTTCTTCATAAATTTCGATTTATGAATAAAGAATTTTCCAAGCAAAATTAATAAGTTGACTATATATTGTACAAAGGAGTTTGAGTCAGAAAAGTAAAAGAAGATGTCAAAATTAGATAAATATATATTTGAGCCAAAGTGTCCATTAATGAAACATTGTATATCATTCCACAGAGAAGAGCTATGTGGACAGCTATAGAATAAATGGTGTAACGTTTCTGTTTCCAAAGAGCAGAAGCTGCATTTTTCGTCTACAGTAGGGCTTTATTATGTATATCTATGGTCGGCTGCGTGACTTTTATTTTGAAGCGTTGTGTTGTCTTCTCGCGAGAGTTCATTCCTGTAGCTGTCATGGCGGCCCTGTGTCCGCTGCATGCGTGTGTGTAATGAAGCTCGCTGTGTGTTGAGTGTGTCATTAGATGAGTGTGATGATGAGGTGTGTGATGAAGGCTCGGCTCGGCTGGGTTCGGCTCGCTGCTGTCAGAGGCTTTCATGAGCGGACTGTAGCTGTGAGTTTGGGGGACAGGTGAGAGTATTCAGGACTCCTCAACATGTATAACTGACCAATCATTTTTACCACTCCAATATTTAAAAGACAGAGCTATACATTTTCATGTATAAGAATATTTAATACTGTGAAAAATGTATATTATAAATGTGTAAAATGTTTATTTTCTATTACATTACATTGTTTTTCTATTCATTTTAGTACTGTAGATGTATTTTGTTTATTTATTTTAATCAAGTTATTTTAATCAAATGTATTAATTTATTATTTATTTAAATAAATAAAAATATTTTTTATCCGATTTATTTATTTAGTTACTTAGTTTAATCTTTATTTTTATTTATATATTTATAAATTTTTACACTGCCTTTCTTATTTTTCATTTATTTCAATCAAGCTTTGTTTATTAGTTTAATTTTATCAAATTATTTTTTAATCAAATTTTATTTATTTTAATCATTTTTATTTATTTATTTTAATCAAATGTTTTTATTATGTGGTTATTTGTTTTTAATCCAATTTTAAGGATTTATTTAAATTCTTTTTATTTATTTACTTATTTTAATGTATTTATTTTCATCAAATGTATTAATTTATTATTTATTTCAATAAAATTTCTCTTATTTTAATAAAATAATTTCATTCAAATGTATTTAATAATTTAAGTATATTCTTTTTTTAATGTGTATTTATGTTAAAAAAAATTTACACTGCGTTTCTCTAAACTTCCTCCGGACCCCAGTGTGAAAACCCCTGTGGCATTAAGGATGAGAGTCGCTTTATACCAATTCATGCAACAGAATTACCATGTGATATAACATATTGTGATGATAATACAGTGGCTTTCTCTGAAGAACCTTACAGTACCACTGGTAAAGTGTTAATCCAGCAGTACTATGGTATTACCATCACTGCATCATAATCAGAGCGTGTACACTGAAAAAGTTTGGTGTAGAAACGGAAATTGCTAGTTAAAACATTTCACCTACATTTTGAAGTAGAAAAGCTAAAATAGTTTTTTTTTTGTAAAACATACTCCAGGAATCTTTGTTTCATGCACAACTTAGAAAACTAATTTTTTTAATAATTGATGTTTTGTGTGCAGGAGGCTGGAGATCTCAACGGGGAAGCTTGCACGCTTTGCTGACGGCTGTGCAGTGGTCAGAGTGAGTGAGTGAGTGAGTGAGTGAGTGAGTGAGTGAGTGAGTGAGTGAGTGAGTGAGTGAGTGAGTGAGTGAGTGAGTGAGTGAGTGAGTGAGTCTGCAGTGGTCAGAGTGAGTGAGTGAGTCTGCAGTGGTCAGAGTGAGTGAGTCTGCAGTGGTCAGAGTGAGTGAGTGAGTGAGTGAGTGAGTGAGTGAGTGAGTGAGTGAGTGAGTGAGTGAGTGAGTGAGTGAGTCTGCAGTGGTCAGGGTGAGTGAGTGAGTGAGTCTGCAGTGGTCAGGGTGAGTGAGTGAGTCTACAGTGGTCAGAGTGAGTGAGTGAGTGAGTCTGCAGTGGTCAGAGTGAGTGAGTCTGCATTGGTCAGGGTGAGTGAGTGAGTGAGTGAGTGAGTGAGTGAGTGAGTGAGTGAGTGAGTCTGCAGTGGTCAGAGTGAGTGAGTGAGTGAGTGAGTGAGTGAGTGAGTGAGTGAGTGAGTGAGTGAGTGAGTGAGTCTGCAGTGGTCTGAGTGAGTGAGTGAGTGAGTGAGTGAGTGAGTGAGTGAGTGAGTGAGTCTGCAGTGGTCAGAGTGAGTGAGTGAGTGAGTGAGTGAGTGAGTGAGTGAGTGAGTGAGTGAGTGAGTGAGTGAGTGAGTGACTGAGTCTGCAGTGGTCAGAGTGAGTGAGTGAGTGAGTGAGTGAGTGAGTGAGTGAGTGAGTGAGTGAGTGAGTCTGCAGTGGTCAGAGTCAGTGAGTGAGTGAGTGATTGAGTGAGTGACTGAGTGAGTGAGTGAGTGAGTCTGCATTGGTCAGGGTGAGTGAGTGAGTCTGCAGTGGTCAGAGTGAGTGAGTGAGTGAGTGAGTGAGTGAGTGAGTCTGCAGTGGTCAGAGTGAGTGAGTGAGTGAGTCTGCAGTGGTCAGAGTGAGTGAGTCTGCATTGGTCAGGGTGAGTGAGTGAGCCTACATTGGTCAGAGTGAGTGAGTGAGTGAGTGAGTCTGCAGTGGTCAGGGTGAGTGAGTGAGTGAGTCTGCATTGGTCAGAGTGAGTGAGTGAGTCTGCAGTGGTCAGAGTGAGTGAGTGAGTCTGCAGTGGTCAGAGTGAGTGAGTCTGCATTGGTCAGGGTGAGTGAGTGAGTCTGCAGTGGTCAGAGTCAGTGAGTGAGTGATTGAGTGAGTGACTGAGTGAGTGAGTGAGTGAGTCTGCATTGGTCAGGGTGAGTGAGTGAGCCTACATTGGTCAGAGTGAGTGAGTGAGTGAGTGAGTCTGCAGTGGTCAGGGTGAGTGAGTGAGTGAGTCTGCATTGGTCAGAGTGAGTGAGTGAGTCTGCAGTGGTCAGAGTGAGTGAGTGAGTCTGCAGTGGTCAGAGTGAGTGAGTCTGCATTGGTCAGGGTGAGTGAGTGAGTCTGCAGTGGTCAGAGTCAGTGAGTGAGTGAGTGATTGAGTGAGTGACTGAGTGAGTGAGTGAGTGAGTGAGTCTGCATTGGTCAGGGTGAGTGAGTGAGTCTGCAGTGGTCAGAGTGAGTGAGTGAGTGAGTGAGTGAGTGAGTGAGTCTGCAGTGGTCAGAGTGAGTGAGTGAGTGAGTCTGCAGTGGTCAGAGTGAGTGAGTCTGCAGTGGTCAGAGTGAGTGAGTCTGCATTGGTCAGGGTGAGTGAGTGAGTCTGCAGTGGTCAGAGTGAGTGAGTGAGTGAGTGATTGAGTGAGTGACTGAGTGAGTGAGTGAGTGAGTCTGCATTGGTCAGGGTGAGTGAGTGAGTCTGCAGTGGTCTGAGTGAGTGAGTGAGTGAGTGAGTGAGTGAGTGAGTGAGTGAGTGAGTGAGTGAGTGAGTGAGTGAGTGAGTGAGTGAGTGAGTGAGTGAGTGAGTCTGCAGTGGTCAGAGTGAGTGAGTGAGTGAGTCTGCAGTGGTCAGAGTGAGTGAGTCTGCAGTGGTCAGAGTGAGTGAGTCTGCATTGGTCAGGGTGAGTGAGTGAGTCTGCAGTGGTCAGAGTGAGTGAGTGAGTGAGTGAGTGAGTGAGTCTGCAGTGGTCAGAGTGAGTGAGTGAGTGAGTGAGTCTGCAGTGGTCAGAGTGAGTGAGTCTGCAGTGGTCAGAGTGAGTGAGTCTGCATTGGTCAGGGTGAGTGAGTGAGTCTGCAGTGGTCAGAGTGAGTGAGTGAGTGAGTGAGTGAGTGAGTGAGTGAGTGAGTGAGTCTGCAGTGGTCAGGGTGAGTGAGTGAGTCTGCAGTGGTCAGGGTGAGTGAGTGAGTGAGTCTGCAGTGGTCAGAGTGAGTGAGTCTGCATTGGTCAGGGTGAGTGAGTGAGTCTGCAGTGGTCAGAGTGAGTGAGTGAGTGAGTGAGTGAGTGAGTGAGTGAGTGAGTGAGTGAGTGAGTCTGCATTGGTCAGGGTGAGTGAGTGAGTCTGCAGTGGTCAGGGTGAGTGAGTCTGCAGTGGTCAGGGTGAGTGAGTGAGTCTGCAGTGTCTGCAGTGGTCAGGGTGAGTGAGTGAGTGAGTCTGAACTGGTCAGAGTGAGTGAGTGAGTGAGTGAGTGAGTGAGTGAGTCTGCATTGGTCAGTGTGAGTGAGTGAGTCTGCAGTGGTCAGTGTAGTGAGTGAGTCTGCAGTGGTGTGAGTGAGTGAGTGAGTCTGCAGTGGTCAGGGTGAGTGAGTGAGTCTGCAGTGGTCAGTGTGAGTGAGTGAGTCTGCAGTGGTCAGTGTAGTGAGTGAGTCTGCAGTGGTCAGTGTAGTGAGTGAGTCTGCAGTGGTCAGTGTAGTGAGTGAGTCTGCAGTGGTGTGAGTGAGTGAGTGAGTGAGTGAGTGAGTGAGTGAGTGAGTGAGTGAGTGAGTGAGTGAGTGAGTGAGTGAGTGAGTCTGCAGTGGTCAGGGTGAGTGAGTCTGCAGTGGTCAGTGTGAGTGAGTGAGTCTGCAGTGGTCAGTGTAGTGAGTGAGTCTGCAGTGGTCTGAGTGAGTGAGTGAGTGAGTGAGTGAGTGAGTGAGTGAGTGAGTGAGTGAGTGAGTGAGTGAGTGAGTCTGCAGTGGTCAGTGTGAGTGAGTGAGTCTGCAGTGGTCAGAGTGAGTGAGTGCGTCTGCAGTGAGTGAGTGAGTGAGTGAGTGAGTGAGTGAGTCTGCAGTGGTCAGTGTGAGTGAGTGAGTCTGCAGTGGTCAGAGTGAGTGAGTGCGTCTGCAGTGGTCAGTGTGAGTGAGTGAGTCTGCAGTGGTCAGAGTGAGTGAGTGAGTCTGCAGTGGTCAGTGTGAGTGAGTGAGTCTGCAGTGGTCAGTGTGAGTGAGTGAGTCTGCAGTGGTCAGAGTGAGTGAGTGAGTGCAGTGGTCAGTGTGAGTGAGTGAGTGCAGTGGTCAGTGTGAGTGAGTGAGTCTGCAGTGGTCAGGGTGAGTGAGTGAGTGAGTCTGCATTGGTCAGAGTGAGTGAGTCTGCAGTGGTCAGAGTGAGTGAGTGAGTGAGTCTGCAGTGGTCAGAGTGAGTGAGTCTGCATTGGTCAGGGTGAGTGAGTGAGTCTGCAGTGGTGTGAGTGAGTGAGTGAGTGAGTGAGTGAGTGAGTGAGTGAGTCTGCATTGGTCAGGGTGAGTGAGTGAGTCTGCAGTGGTCAGGGTGAGTGAGTCTGCAGTGGTCAGGGTGAGTGAGTGAGTGAGTCTGAACTGGTCAGAGTGAGTGAGTGAGTGAGTGAGTGAGTGAGTGAGTGAGTGAGTGAGTGAGTGAGTGAGTGAGTGAGTGAGTGAGTGAGTGAGTGAGTGATTGAGTCTGCATTGGTCAGTGTGAGTGAGTGAGTCTGCAGTGGTCAGTGTAGTGAGTGAGTCTGCAGTGGAGTGAGTGAGTGAGTGAGTGAGTGAGTGAGTGAGTGAGTGAGTGAGTGAGTGAGTGAGTGAGTCTGCAGTGGTCAGGGTGAGTGAGTGAGTCTGCAGTGGTCAGTGTGAGTGAGTGAGTCTGCAGTGGTCAGTGTAGTGAGTGAGTCTGCAGTGGTCAGTGTAGTGAGTGAGTCTGCAGTGAGTGAGTGAGTGAGTGAGTGAGTGAGTCTGCAGTGGTCAGGGTGAGTGAGTGAGTCTGCAGTGGTCAGTGTGAGTGAGTGAGTCTGCAGTGGTCAGTGTAGTGAGTGAGTCTGAGTGAGTGAGTGAGTGAGTGAGTCTGCAGTGGTCAGTGTGAGTGAGTGAGTCTGCAGTGGTCAGAGTGAGTGAGTGCGTCTGCAGTGGTCAGTGTGAGTGAGTGAGTCTGCAGTGGTCAGAGTGAGTGAGTGAGTCTGCAGTGGTCAGTGTGAGTGAGTGAGTCTGCAGTGGTCAGTGTGAGTGAGTGAGTCTGCAGTGGTCAGTGTGAGTGAGTGAGTCTGCAGTGGTCAGAGTGAGTGAGTCTGCAGTGGTCAGAGTGAGTGAGTGAGTCTGCAGTGGTCAGTGTGAGTGAGTGAGTCTGCAGTGGTCAGAGTGAGTGAGTGAGTCTGCAGTGGTCAGAGTGAGTGAGTGAGTCTGCAGTGGTCAGAGTGAGTGAGTCTGCAGTGGTCAGTGTGAGTGAGTGAGTGAGTCTGCAGTGGTCAGAGTGAGTGAGTGAGTGAGTGAGTGAGTGAGTGAGTGAGTGAGTGAGTGAGTGAGTGAGTGAGTGAGTGAGTGAGTGAGTCTGCATTGGTCAGTGTGAGTGAGTGAGTGAGTCTGCAGTGGTCAGTGTAGTGAGTGAGTCTGCAGTGGTCAGTGTAGTGAGTGAGTCTGCAGTGGTCAGTGTGAGTGAGTGAGTCTGCAGTGGTCAGAGTGAGTGAGTGAGTGAGTGCAGTGGTCAGTGTGAGTGAGTGAGTCTGCAGTGGTCAGAGTGAGTGAGTGAGTCTGCAGTGGTCAGAGTGAGTGAGTGAGTCTGCAGTGGTCAGTGTGAGTGAGTGAGTCTGCAGTGGTCAGAGTGAGTGAGTGAGTCTGCAGTGGTCAGAGTGAGTGAGTGAGTCTGCAGTGGTCAGAGTGAGTGAGTCTGCAGTGGTCAGTGTGAGTGAGTGAGTCTGCAGTGGTCAGAGTGAGTGAGTGAGTGAGTGCAGTGGTCAGTGTGAGTGAGTGAGTCTGCAGTGGTCAGAGTGAGTGAGTGAGTCTGCAGTGGTCAGAGTGAGTGAGTGAGTCTGCAGTGGTCAGTGTGAGTGAGTGAGTCTGCAGTGGTCAGAGTGAGTGAGTGAGTCTGCAGTGGTCAGAGTGAGTGAGTGAGTCTGCAGTGGTCAGAGTGAGTGAGTCTGCAGTGGTCAGTGTGAGTGAGTGAGTGAGTCTGCAGTGGTCAGTGTGAGTGAGTGAGTGAGTCTGCAGTGGTCAGTGTGAGTGAGTGAGTCTGCAGTGGTCAGAGTGAGTGAGTGAGTCTGCAGTGGTCAGTGTGAGTGAGTCTGCAGTGGTCAGAGTGAGTGAGTGAGTCTGCAGTGGTCTGAGTAGGTGAGTCTGCAGTGGTCAGTGTGAGTGAGTGAGTGAGTCAGCAGTGGTGAGTGAGTGAGTGAGTGAGTCTGCAGTGGTCAGTGTGAGTGAGTGAGTCTGCAGTGGTCTGAGTGAGTGAGTCTGCAGTGGTCAGTGTGTGTGAGTGAGTGAGTGAGTCTGCAGTTTTCAGTGTGAGTGACTGAGTGAGTCTGCAGTGGTCAGTGTGAGTGAGTCTGCAGTGGTCAGAGTGAGTGAGTGAGTCTGCAGTGGTCAGTGTGAGTGAGTCTGCAGTGGTCAGAGTGAGTGAGTGAGTCTGCAGTGGTCAGAGTGAGTGAGTGAGTCTGCAGTGGTCTGAGTGAGTGAGTCTGCATTGGTCAGGGTGAGTGAGTGAGTCTGCAGTGTCTGCAGTGGTCAGGGTGAGTGAATGAGTCTGCAGTGGTCAGTGTGAGTGAGTGAGTCTGCAGTGGTCAGAGTGAGTGAGTGAGTCTGCAGTGGTCAGAGTGAGTGAGTGAGTCTGCAGTGGTCTGAGTAGGTGAGTCTGCAGTGGTCAGTGTGAGTGAGTGAGTCAGCAGTGGTCAGAGTGAGTGAGTGAGTCTGCAGTGGTCAGAGTGAGTGAGTGAGTCTGCAGTGGTCAGAGTGAGTGAGTCTGCAGTGGTCAGTGTGAGTGAGTGAGTGAGTCTGCAGTGGTCAGAGTGAGTGAGTGAGTGAGTGAGTGAGTGAGTCTGCATTGGTCAGTGTGAGTGAGTGAGTGAGTCTGCAGTGGTCAGTGTAGTGAGTGAGTCTGCAGTGGTCAGTGTAGTGAGTGAGTCTGCAGTGGTCAGTGTGAGTGAGTCTGCAGTGGTCAGAGTGAGTGAGTGAGTGAGTGAGTGAGTGAGTGAGTGAGTGAGTGAGTGAGTGAGTGAGTGAGTGAGTGAGTGAGTGAGTGAGTCTGCATTGGTCAGTGTGAGTGAGTGAGTGAGTCTGCAGTGGTCAGTGTAGTGAGTGAGTCTGCAGTGGTCAGTGTAGTGAGTGAGTGAGTGAGTGAGTGAGTCTGCAGTGGTCAGGGTGAGTGAGTGAGTCTGCAGTGGTCAGGGTGAGTGAGTGAGTCTGCAGTGGTCAGTGTGAGTGAGTGAGTCTGCAGTGGTCAGTGTAGTGAGTGAGTCTGAGTGAGTGAGTGAGTGAGTGAGTGAGTGAGTGAGTCTGCAGTGGTCAGTGTGAGTGAGTGAGTCTGCAGTGGTCAGAGTGAGTGAGTGCGTCTGCAGTGGTCAGTGTGAGTGAGTGAGTCTGCAGTGGTCAGAGTGAGTGAGTGAGTCTGCAGTGGTCAGTGTGAGTGAGTGAGTCTGCAGTGGTCAGAGTGAGTGAGTCTGCAGTGGTCAGTGTAGTGAGTGAGTCTGCAGTGAGTGAGTGAGTGAGTCTGCAGTGGTCAGGGTGAGTGAGTGAGTCTGCAGTGGTCAGTGTGAGTGAGTGAGTCTGCAGTGGTCAGTGTAGTGAGTGAGTCTGAGTGAGTGAGTGAGTGAGTGAGTGAGTGAGTGAGTGAGTGAGTGAGTGAGTGAGTGAGTGAGTGAGTGAGTGAGTGAGTGAGTGAGTGAGTGAGTGAGTGAGTGAGTGAGTGAGTCTGCAGTGGTCAGTGTGAGTGAGTGAGTCTGCAGTGGTCAGAGTGAGTGAGTGCGTCTGCAGTGGTCAGTGTGAGTGAGTGAGTCTGCAGTGGTCAGAGTGAGTGAGTGAGTCTGCAGTGGTCAGTGTGAGTGAGTGAGTCTGCAGTGGTCAGAGTGAGTGAGTCTGCAGTGGTCAGTGTGAGTGAGTGAGTCTGCAGTGGTCAGAGTGAGTGAGTGAGTGCAGTGGTCAGTGTGAGTGAGTGAGTCTGCAGTGGTCAGAGTGAGTGAGTGAGTCTGCAGTGGTCAGAGTGAGTGAGTGAGTCTGCAGTGGTCAGTGTGAGTGAGTGAGTCTGCAGTGGTCTGAGTGAGTGAGTCTGCAGTGGTCAGAGTGAGTGAGTGAGTCTGCAGTGGTCAGAGTGAGTGAGTCTGCAGTGGTCAGTGTGAGTGAGTGAGTGAGTCTGCAGTGGTCAGTGTGAGTGAGTGAGTGAGTCTGCAGTGGTCAGTGTGAGTGAGTGAGTCTGCAGTGGTCAGAGTGAGTGAGTGAGTCTGCAGTGGTCAGTGTGAGTGAGTCTGCAGTGGTCAGAGTGAGTGAGTGAGTCTGCAGTGGTCTGAGTAGGTGAGTCTGCAGTGGTCAGTGTGAGTGAGTGAGTGAGTCAGCAGTGGTGAGTGAGTGAGTGAGTCTGCAGTGGTCAGTGTGAGTGAGTGAGTCTGCAGTGGTCTGAGTGAGTGAGTCTGCAGTGGTCAGTGTGTGTGAGTGAGTGAGTGAGTCTGCAGTGGTCAGTGTGAGTGACTGAGTGAGTCTGCAGTGGTCAGTGTGAGTGAGTGAGTCTGCAGTGGTCAGAGTGAGTGAGTGAGTCTGCAGTGGTCAGTGTGAGTGAGTCTGCAGTGGTCAGAGTGAGTGAGTGAGTCTGCAGTGGTCAGAGTGAGTGAGTGAGTCTGCAGTGGTCTGAGTGAGTGAGTCTGCATTGGTCAGGGTGAGTGAGTGAGTCTGCAGTGTCTGCAGTGGTCAGGGTGAGTGAGTGAGTCTGCAGTGGTCAGTGTGAGTGAGTGAGTCTGCAGTGGTCAGAGTGAGTGAGTGAGTCTGCAGTGGTCAGAGTGAGTGAGTGAGTCTGCAGTGGTCTGAGTAGGTGAGTCTGCAGTGGTCAGTGTGAGTGAGTGAGTCAGCAGTGGTCAGTGTGAGTGAGTGAGTGAGTGAGTCTGCAGTGGTCAGTGTGAGTGAGTGAGTCTGCAGTGGTCTGAGTGAGTGAGTCTGCAGTGGTCAGTGTGAGTGAGTGAGTGAGTCTGCAGTGGTCAGTGTGAGTGAGTGAGTGAGTCTGCAGTGGTCAGTGTGAGTGAGTGAGTGAGTCTGCAGTGGTCAGTGTGAGTGAGTGAGTCTGCAGTGGTCAGAGTGAGTGAGTGAGTCTGCAGTGGTCAGTGTGAGTGAGTCTGCAGTGGTCAGTGAGTGAGTGAGTCTGCAGTGGTCAGAGTGAGTGAGTGAGTCTGCAGTGGTCTGAGTGAGTGAGTCTGCATTGGTCAGGGTGAGTGAGTGAGTCTGCAGTGGTCAGGGTGAGTGAGTGAGTCTGCAGTGTCTGCAGTGGTCAGGGTGAGTGAGTGAGTCTGAACTGGTCAGAGTGAGTGAGTGAGTGAGTCTGCAGTGGTCAGAGTGAGTGAGTGAGTGAGTGAGTGAGTGAGTGAGTCTGTCTGCATTGGTCAGGGTGAGTGAGTGAGTCTGCAGTGGTCAGGGTGAGTGAGTGAGTCTGCAGTGTCTGCAGTGGTCAGGGTGAGTGAGTCTGCAGTGGTCAGGGTGAGTGAGTGAGTCTGCATTGGTCAGGGTGAGTGAGTGAGTCTGCAGTGTCTGCAGTGGTCAGGGTGAGTGAGTGAGTCTGCAGTGGTCAGTGTGAGTGAGTCTGCAGTGGTCAGAGTGAGTGAGTGAGTCTGCAGTGGTCAGAGTGAGTGAGTGAGTCTGCAGTGGTCTGAGTGAGTGAGTCTGCATTGGTCAGGGTGAGTGAGTGAGTCTGCAGTGTCTGCAGTGGTCAGGGTGAGTGAGTGAGTCTGCAGTGGTCAGTGTGAGTGAGTGAGTCTGCAGTGGTCAGAGTGAGTGAGTGAGTCTGCAGTGGTCAGAGTGAGTGAGTGAGTCTGCAGTGGTCTGAGTAGGTGAGTCTGCAGTGGTCAGTGTGAGTGAGTGAGTCAGCAGTGGTCAGTGTGAGTGAGTGAGTGAGTCTGCAGTGGTCAGTGTGAGTGAGTGAGTCTGCAGTGGTCTGAGTGAGTGAGTCTGCAGTGGTCAGTGTGAGTGAGTGAGTGAGTCTGCAGTGGTCAGTGTGAGTGAGTGAGTGAGTCTGCAGTGGTCAGTGTGAGTGAGTGAGTCTGCAGTGGTCAGAGTGAGTGAGTGAGTCTGCAGTGGTCAGTGTGAGTGAGTCTGCAGTGGTCAGTGAGTGAGTGAGTCTGCAGTGGTCAGAGTGAGTGAGTGAGTCTGCAGTGGTCTGAGTGAGTGAGTCTGCATTGGTCAGGGTGAGTGAGTGAGTCTGCAGTGGTCAGGGTGAGTGAGTGAGTCTGCAGTGTCTGCAGTGGTCAGGGTGAGTGAGTGAGTCTGAACTGGTCAGAGTGAGTGAGTGAGTGAGTGAGTCTGCAGTGGTCAGTGTAGTGAGTGAGTCTGCAGTGGTCGTAGTGAGTGAGTCTGCAGTGGTCTGAGTGAGTGAGTCTGCAGTGGTCAGGGTGAGTGAGTGAGTCTGCAGTGGTCAGTGTGAGTGAGTGCAGTGGTCAGTGAGTGAATGAGTGAGTCTGCAGTGGTCAAGGTGAGTGAGTGAGTCTGCAGTGGTCAGTGTGAGTGAGTGAGTGAGTGAGTCTGCAGTGGTCAGAGTGAGTGAGTCTGCAGTGGTCAGAGTGAGTGAGTCTGCAGTGGTCAGAGTGAGTGAGTCTGCAGTGGTCAGTGTGAGTGAGTGAGTCTGCAGTGGTCAGAGTGAGTGAGTCTGCAGTGGTCAGAGTGAGTGAGTCTGCAGTGGTCAGAGTGAGTGAGTCTGCAGTGGTCAGTGTGAGTGAGTGAGTCTGCAGTGGTCAGAGTGAGTGAGTGAGTCTGCAGTGGTCAGTGTGAGTGAGTGAGTCTGCAGTGGTCAGAGTGAGTGAGTGAGTCTGCAGTGGTCAGTGTGAGTGAGTGAGTGAGTCTGCAGTGGTCAGGGTGAGTGAGTGAGTGAGTCAGTCTGCAGTGGTCAGGTTGAGTGAGTCTGCAGGTCAGGTTGAGTGAGTGAGTCTGCAGTGGTCAGGTTGAGTGAGTCTGCAGTGGTCAGTGTGAGTGAGTGAGTCTGCAGTGGAGTGAGTGAGTGAGTGAGTGAGTGAGTGAGTGAGTGAGTGAGTGAGTGAGTCTGCAGTGGTCAGAGTGAGTGAGTGAGTGAGTGAGTGAGTGAGTGAGTCTGCATTGGTCAGGGTGAGTGAGTGAGTCTGCAGTGTCTGCAGTGGTCAGGGTGAGTGAGTCTGCAGTGGTCAGGGTGAGTGAGTGAGTCTGCAGTGGTCTGAGTGAGTGAGTGAGTGAGTCTGCAGTGGTCAGGGTGAGTGAGTGAGTCTGCAGTGGTCAGTGTGAGTGAGTGAGTCTGCAGTGGTCAGTGTGAGTGAGTGCAGTGGTCAGTGAGTGAATGAGTGAGTCTGCAGTGGTCAGGGTGAGTGAGTCTGCAGTGGTCAGGTTGAGTGAGTGAGTGAGTCTGCAGTGGTCAGGTTGAGTGAGTGAGTGAGTGAGTCTGCAGTGGTCAAGTTGAGTGAGTGAGTGAGTCTGCAGTGGTCAGGTTGAGTGAGTGAGTGAGTCTGCAGTGGTCAGGTTGAGTGAGTGAGTGAGTCTGCAGTGGTCAGGTTGAGTGAGTGAGTGAGTCTGCAGTGGTCAGGTTGAGTGAGTGTGAGTGACTCTGCAGTGGTCAGGGTGAGTGAGTGTGAGTGACTCTGCAGTGGTCAGTGTGAGTGAGTGAGTCTGCATTGGTCAGGGTGAGTGAGTGAGTCTGCAGTGGTCAGGGTGAGTGAGTGAGTCTGCAGTGTCTGCAGTGGTCAGGGTGAGTGAGTGAGTCTGCAGTGGTCAGGGTGAGTGAGTGAGTCTGCAGTGGTCAGGGTGAGTGAGTGAGTCTGCAGTGGTCTGAGTGAGTGAGTGAGTCTGCAGTGGTCAGGGTGAGTGAGTGAGTCTGCAGTGGTCAGTGTGTGTGAGTGAGTGTGAGTGCAGTGGTCAGTGAGTGAATGAGTGAGTCTGCAGTGGTCAGGGTGAGTGAGTGAGTCTGCAGTGGTCAGGTTGAGTGAGTGAGTGAGTGAGTCTGCAGTGGTCAGGTTGAGTGAGTGAGTGAGTCTGCAGTGGTCAGGTTGAGTGAGTGAGTGAGTCTGCAGTGGTCAGGTTGAGTGAGTGAGTGAGTCTGCAGTGGTCAGGTTGAGTGAGTGAGTGAGTCTGCAGTGGTCAGGGTGAGTGAGTGTGAGTGACTCTGCAGTGGTCAGTGTGAGTGAGTGAGTCTGCAGTGGTCAGGGTGAGTGAATGAGTGAGTCTGCAGTGGTCAGGTTGAGTGAGTGAGTGAGTCTGCAGTGGTCAGGTTGAGTGAGTGAGTGAGTGAGTGAGTCTGCAGTGGTCAGGTTGAGTGAGTGAGTCTGCAGTGGTCAGGTTGAGTGAGTGAGTGAGTGAGTGAGTCTGCAGTGGTCAGTGTGAGTGAGTGAGTGAGTCTGCAGTGGTCTGTGTGAGTGAGTGAGTGAGTGAGTGAGTGAGTGAGTCTGCAGTGGTCAGGTTGAGTGAGTGAGTGAGTCTGCAGTGGTCAGTGTGAGTGAGTGAGTGAGTCTGCAGTGGTCAGGTTGAGTGAGTGAGTGAGTCTGCAGTGGTCAGGGTGAGTGAGTAAGTGAGTCTGCAGTGGTCAGGGTGAGTGAGTGAGTCTGCAGTGGTCAGGTTGAGTGAGTGAGTCTGCAGTGGTCAGAGTGAGTGAGTGAGTGAGTGAGTCTGCAGTGGTCAGGGTGACTGAGTGAGTGAGTGAGTCTGCAGTGGTCAGGGTGAGTGAGTGAGTGAGTCTGCAGTGGTCAGAGTGAGTGAGTGAGTCTGCAGTGGTCAGAGTGAGTGGGTGAGTGAGTGAGCCTGCAGTGGTCAGTGTGAGTGAGTGAGTCTGCAGTGGTCAGTGTGAATGAGTGAGTGAGTGAGTGAGTCTGCAGTGGTCAGTGTGAGTGAGTCTGCAGTGGTCAGTGTGAGTGAGTGAGTCTGCAGTGGTCAGTGTGAGTGAGTGAGTCTGCAGTAGTCTGCAGTGGTCAGTGTGATTGAGTGAGTCTGCAGTGGTCTGTGTTTGTGAGTGAGTGAGTCTGCAGTGGTCTGTGTTTGTGAGTGAGTGAGTCTGCAGTGGTCAGTGTGAGTGAGTGAGTCTGCAGTGGTGAGTGAGTGAGTGAGTGAGTCTGCAGTGGTCAGTGTGAGTGAGTGAGTCTGCAGTGGTCAGTGTGAGTGAGTGAGTGAGTCTGCAGTGGTGAGTGAGTGAGTCTGCAGTGGTCTGAGTGAGTGAGTCTGCAGTGGTGTGAGTGAGTGAGTGAGTGAGTGAGTGAGTGAGTGAGTGAGTGAGTGAGTGAGTGAGTGAGTGAGTGAGTGAGTGAGTCTGCAGTGGTCAGAGTGAGTGAGTGAGTCTGCTGGATCTAGTATCATGTGTGTTCAGCGCTGATCACTGTCTCTGATTGCAGTTGGGCGAGACATCAGTGATGGTGACAGCAGTCAGCAAGAGCAAACCAGCCACCGCTTTCTTCATGCCTCTCGTGGTGAGATACACCTCAGCTTTGGCATGTTTACAACACACATACACACACACATACACACATGTGATTCTAGATGTGAGTCTTGTTATGTACACACAGAACAGAATTCAGTGCTGTATTTAAATGCGGTTGTTACTCCTGAAACTCTGCAGTGTGTTTTCGGCCTCTGTGAATCACATGAGTGTTTTTCCTGTGAGATCGTCAGGTGGATTACAGACAGAAAGCAGCGGCCGCAGGACGAATCCCCACAAACCACCTGAGAAGAGAACTGGGCAGCACCGACTCTGAGATCCTGACCAGCCGGCTGATCGGTCAGACACAGACACACACACACACTCACACACACACACACACACACACAGTTATGCAATGAGTCAATAATGCATTGCCTGTGTGTGTGCTGTGTGTGCAGATCGCTCCATCAGGCCGCTGTTTCCCGCCGGATACTTCTATGACACACAGGTGTGACTCTCATCAGATCTCATGCAGGAGCTGTAGTCACTGAGTCAGAAACACAGAAACACGGATGCTCAAGATGTTCTGTGAGGTTTAGTGCTGTTCCACATGACATGTTCCTCAGATTCCCGGATGATGCACGTAAACGGGAAATATCATGAAAATCTGACTTTTGGCCTGTTTTGTTATTGCCGGAGTTTCTGAAGCCTGTGTAAAGACTCCGCCCTCTTCTGAATGGAGGCGGAGCTAAAGCTCATTTGCATTTAAAGGGATACACACAAACAGCGCGTTTTTGCTCACACCCAAAAAGGGGCAAATTTGACAAGCTGTAATAAATGATCTGGTATTTTGAGCTGAAATTTCACAGACACATTCTGGGACACCAGAGATTTATATTACATCTCGTGAAAAGGGCCATAATATGTCACCTTTAATCAATCGAATGTTGGACACTTCATGCTCTCAACAGTCGCTGTTTAATAACATAGATTAAGGGGACGGGACTTTCAGATTATTGCAAAATAACCATCTGAAATTCATACACTAGACTCTTGAGTACATAGTGTGTGATTTTGGAGACAACCTTTCTTCAGCAGTGTTTATATCACACATGCTGTGTTCCTGTGTTTCTGACCACCTCTGAATGTGACCGCATCATGAAACCTCAGATCCCAGTCACTCCTGTATCTGCACTCACTGTGTGTGTGTGTGTGTGCTGAAGGTGCTGTGTAACATACTCGCCGCTGATGGAGTCAACGACCCGGATGTTCTGGCCATTAATGGAGGTATGAGCATCTCTGACTGTGACTCGTGTGTTACTGTGTGTGTGTGTCGGTGTCTGATGGTGTTTGTCTCTCAGCGTCAGCGGCTCTGGCTCTCTCTGATATTCCTTGGAACGGCCCCATCGGTGAGTCCAGCACTCGTACAGGTGTGTGTGTGAATGCTGTGTGTGTGTGTGTGTGTGTGAACGCTGTGGCTGGTTTCAGGTGCGGTGCGCGTCGGGCTGGTGGACGGAGAGTTCCTCGTGAACCCCTCACGCTCGGAGATGAACAGAAGCTCGCTGAACCTCGTGATCGCAGGAGCGCCGGCCAGCCAAGTGGGTCTGTGAGATTCTCAGAGCTCAGCGTTACCCATGATGCTCTGCTCACGTTCTGATGTGTGTGTGTGTGTGTGTGTGTGTGTGTGTGTGTAGTGATGATCGAGGCCGCGGCAGAGAACGTCCTACAGCAGGACTTCAGTCACGCGGTGAAGCTGGGGGTCAAACACACACAGCTGATCATTCAGGCCATCCAGCAGATGAGCCGCGAGATGAAAGTGACCAAGCGCTCTCCGGCGAAACTCTTCACTGCCTCCGCCGAGATGGTGGACTTCACTCGACTGTGAGACTCAATCAGTTGATTATTTATTTTGGGGGTGAAATATGAGCTGGACTTCATGACACCGACCCATAAACCTGTGCTGTGTCTGTTAGTGCTGGGCATTCACACACACTTCACAATTCAATTCAAATTTGTTTCAATTGCTGCCATAAACACTTGTTTTCATGGTTAATTCTAACACACATTAAATATTAAAGAACAGTTCATTTAAAAATGTAATAAATATAAGGGATGCACCAATATGAACTTTTTGGCCGATGCTGATAACCGATAATTCTTTATATTTGAGAGCCGATAACTGATATATTGGCTGATAAATCTAAATCCAAATGATGTAATTTATGAAAGCCTGATTACAAAAGAAAAAGTCTCTCCATTAAAATCAATGTCACAAACGCGCAATTATAATGTTCTCATGATAATTTTATGTAGCCGATATGACAGACTTGTTGCACTTTACTTTCTTTTTCTTTTTTGAAGTGATTCCAATCATATTTCAAGCAATTCAAACCATCATGTTGAACAGTGCGCATCTGAAGTGTGTCAGCTGGAGGAAATAATACATTATTTATCAGCTTTTAATATATCAACCAAATTTTCTTATGCCTATATCGATTACATTAAAAATGAACATATATTGGCCGATACGGTATGGTGGCCGATATATCGTACATCCCTAATAAATGTGTAATATAGTGCATATGTTTGTCAGAATGGCCCTCTCTAGAGTGATTTTCCTCATGACACACATGTCAGCGTTTGATTGGCTGCTTTCTCCTCAGGTTGACGTCTGCTAAGATCTACGCTGTATTTACAGACTTCACACATGACAAGGTGAGTGTCAGCGCCACACCGTCTGATCTCGTGGTATTAAAGGAGTAGTTCACTTCAGAATTCATATCTCCTGATGATTTACTCTCCCGCACGTCATCCAAGATGTTCATGTCTTTCTTTCTTCAGTCGAAAAGAAATTGAGGTTTTTGAGGAAATCATTCCAGGATGTTTCTCCATATAGTGTCTTCAATGGGGTCCAACGGGCTGAAGGTCCAGATGTGAGTTTCAGTGCAGCTTCAAAGTCTCGACACGATCCAGCCGAGGAATAAGAGTCTGATCTAGACAAACCAGCCGACATTTATAACAAAATAAACATTTATATACTTTTAACCACAAATACTCATCTTGCACTAGCTGTGATGCAACACACATTACGTAATCAGGTTGAAAGGTCAAGCGTGACGTAGGCGAAAGAACTGACCCAGTGTTTACAAAGTGAATGTGTAAAGACAAACTCCATTTACAAAAAAAAGGTAAAACAACGATTTCTGAAGTTTTTGGAGTTGGAGGAGAAAATGAGATGGAGAAAACCCTACATTTTCCTCCTACGTCAGGTGACCGATCTTTCCAACGTGATTACGTAATGCGTGAAGTCGTAGACGTGCAAGAACAATGCAAGATAAATGTTTATTTTGTTATAAATGTCCGCTGGTTTGTCTAGATGAGACTCTTATTCCTCGGCTGGATCGTGTCGAGACTTTGAAGCTGCACTGAAACTCACATCTGGACCTTCGACCCGTTGGACCCCATTGAAGACACTATATGGAGAAACATCCTGGAATGTTTTCCTCAAAAACCTCAATTTCTTTTCGACTGAAGAAAGAAAGACATGAACATCTTGGATGACGAGGGGGAGAGTAAATTATAAGGAAATTTTAATTCTGAAGTGAACTACTCCTTTAAGTGTGCGTGTTTCCTCAGATATCCAGAGATGAAGCGATTAATAAGATCCGTCTGGAGGCCGAGGGGCAGATCAGAGGTGTGTGACGGACACGCTCGTTCTTCAGCGGTTCTGACTGGTGTGTTTGCGCTGTGTAACGCTGATGCTGTCTGATGTGTGTAGAGAAGTTTCCGCAGGCGGAGGCGTTCGAGGTGGTGGAGGCCTTCAACAGCGTCTCCAGAGAGATCTTCAGGAATCTGGTTCTTCATGAATACAGACGGTAACCGTCATACTCAAGCTCTTAATGTAAGCACTGATGTTGGTGAGTCATGTGACAGGTACTCTTGCGTCATGTGACAGGTGCGACGGAAGAGATCTCACGTCTCTACGCAACATCTCCTGCGAGGTGGACGTGTTTAAGCCACTCCACGGCTCGGCTCTCTTCCAGAGGGGTCAGACACAGGTCAGCACACGATACACGCTAGTCACATGGTACATCACACACTAGATCAGATGCTAGATCAGGTTACATCACACGCTAGATCACACGCTAGATCACACGCTAGATCACACGCTAGATCACACGCTAGATAACACGCTAGATTACACGCTAGATTACACGCTACACACCAGATCACGCTAGATTACACGCTAGATTACACACTACACACCAGATCACATGCTGCAGCACACGCTAGATCACACAGTACACCACACACTAAAGCACACGTTACATCACACGCTAGATCACATGGCACAGCACACGCTAGAGCACACGCTAGAGCACACGGTAGATTAGCCTTGTCCTACCAGACTCTCGTACATTTCATTTGTACAGAGAGTCTGGCCACTCTGCATTGACGAGCGTTAACTTCCTTGAAGGCGGGAACTCTGTTGAAGTTTAAAACTATTGGGTCTGCCCAGAGCCACTCTGGATCTGCCATATCCAATCACTAACGTTTGGTCGTGACGCATGTCTACAACTCAAACTAGCGCACCTCAACATCATCGTCCTCAGCCACTCCCTCTGTTCACTAATTGGACCGCCAAAAAATTGTCCGGAGAAAACCCAAGAATATTCCGCAAACACAACGCTAGACCACACGCTAGCTAGACCACACGCTAGCTAGACCACACGCTAGCTAGACCACACGCTAGCTAGACCACACGCTAGCTAGACCACACGCTAGCTAGACCACACGCTAGCTAGACCACACGCTAGCTAGACCACACGCTAGACCACACGCTAGCTAGAACCACACGCTAGCTAGATCACACGCTAGACCACACCACACGCTAGATCACACGCTAGACCACACACTAGCTAGACCGCTAGCTAGACCACACGCTAGCTAGACCACACGCTAGACCACACACTAGCTAGACCGCTAGCTAGACCACACGCTAGCTAGACCACACGCTAGATCACACGCTAGACCGCTAGCTAGACCACACGCTAGCTAGATCACACGCTAGATCACACCATAGACAGTAAAAGAAATGGACACAGCGACCCCATTGGAACTCAATTGAGACAAGTGAAGCCCGTTTTCAGCGATTTCTTAGCACTTCCTTTCCTGACGCGCAGACTCAAACCGAGCAAAGCGTTACACGGACCACGTGAGCAACCCGTCTGTCTTCTAGTAGCTGTGCCGAGAGAAATCTGAATCATTCCCTTCCGAATCTTGCAGAGACGGAGAGTGTGAGTAGGAGCTGTCCATGAGCTTGGAGCAGGAGCACCTTTTGCTAGGTATTCTGATTAATTATATTGTCATTTTGCCTCCACGTCTCCCCGATTGCCCGCGAGCTTCTCCTCCCGTCCATACGGTAATCTCTCTAGTGTGCGACAGAGAGTCGCGTGATTATGACGCAATCGTTAGCATACTTTTACAAAAACTGCTTCTACGGGGCCATTACATAAGCTACAAGGTAATGGAGCATTTTATACATTGTCGTGTTTCTGTAGAAATAAAAAATGGACAAATGGAGTCTTCAAACGCCTCAGATGTAAAGTTATTCGCTGTCAAAGTGACGCCAAAATGAATGGAAGTCAATGGGATTGCTAACGCAAGTGAAGTTCCGCTCAAGATGGCGGCACCCGGCCGACTTCAACTTCCGGTCGACTTCCTTCCCGCTTGGATCACACGCTAGACCGCTAGCTAGACCACACGCTAGCTAGATCACACGCTAGACCACACGCTAGACCACACGCTAGATCACACGCTAGACCACACGCTAGCTAGACCGCTAGCTAGACCACACGCTAGACCACACTCTAGATCACACGCTAGACCACACGCTAGCTAGACCGCTAGCTAGACCACACTCTAGATCACACGCTAGACCACACGCTAGATCACACGCTAGACCACACGCTAGCTAGACCGCTAGCTAGACCACACGCTAGACCACACTCTAGATTACACGCTAGACCACACGCTAGCTAGACCGCTAGCTAGACCACACGCTAGACCACACTCTAGATCACACGCTAGACCACACGCTAGATCACATGGTCACAGTCAGTGAATGTGTGTGCAGGTGCTGTGCTCGGTGACCTTTGACTCTCTGGAGTCCAGTCTGAAGACAGACGTGATCACCACAGCGCTCAGGTCAGTAACACACGCAAACACATGATTTAAAGGTGTTTTTTCACACACACACACACACACACACACACACACACACACACACACACACACACACACACACACACTAAATGAGGCAAGGGTGTCACGTTACATTCAAGATATTTTAAGGCATGAAGAAATTTTTTCAAGGAAAAAACTTTAAAATATTTCATTTTGATGATCAAAGATGAGTTTAAGGGATACAATGATTGACTACAGGGGGACTTTAATGAAATAGATAAATAAAGAATATTAAAATAAAGAAATAAAGAAATATATTTAATTAAATAAATAAGGTATTTCAAAAGTACTAGTTATTAATCTATTAGATAAATAAAAATAATGAATGAATTATTTTGATTAATATAAATAAAAATTTTATTAAATAATGCTTTTAACAGTACATTACTATGAATGTAAAAAAATATATCATTTGTTTATATAAAAATATATAGTTATGGAACTTAATTGAAACTAATTTTAGATTTATAATACACATTTTTCAGTGTATAAATTGTGTTTATAAAAGATAAATGGCGTCTCTCGCATGAGAATGATTACACCCGTGCTCCTGGACTCTTCAGCGTACAGTAACGGCTCCATCGGGGCTATGGCTGGTCTAATACTGTGTTCAGGTGTGTGTGTGTGTGTGTTAGTGTTAGTGTTCTCAGCTGATGTGTGTTCTCTTCCAGTGGAGTCAGAGACAAGAACTTCATGCTGCACTATGAGGTGAGTGAGCGCTGTAGCCGACAGGTTTAGCTCTGCTTGTGAGACTCCTCATTCACTGAGCGCTCTCTTTCAGTTTCCCCCGTACGCCACCAACGAGATCGGGAGGATGGGCGGAACCAACCGGCGCGAGCTCGGCCACGGTGAGTGTGTTTCAGTGTGTGAACCTCCGCTGGTTCTCCTCTGGATCTCATCACTGTCTGCTGTGTGTGTGTGTGTGTGTGTGTGTGTGTGTGACAGGAGCGCTGGCAGAGAAAGCTTTGAGACCCGTCATTCCTGCAGACTTTCCCTTCACCATCCGCGTGACGTCTGAGGTGCTGGAGTCCAACGGTGGGTTAACACACACACACACACACACACACACACACACACACACACACACACACACCTCTCAGCCATCTGTTTGAGCCTGTCCTGAGTGTGTGTTGTGTGTGTCTCAGGATCCTCCTCGATGGCGTCGGTGTGTGGCGGGAGTCTAGCGCTCATGGACGCAGGTATGATCACATGACAGCAGAGCAGTGTAATGTTTAAACCTGTTGATTCCTGTCTCTGTGAAGCCCCTCCTTCTGAAAAGCACAGTGCGCTCTGATTGGTTGGCTGGAGCAGTGTGTTGTGTGATTGGTCGAGCGCTTCGAGCGTGTTTGGGAAATGGATTGTTTTGCTGATTTGATGGACTCATCAGGTCAGGTGTGTTCAGGTGTGTTCAGGTGTGTGTGTGTTCAGGTGTGTGTGTGTGTGTGTGTGTTCAGGTGTGTGTGTTCAGCTGTGTCTGTGTGTGTTCAGGTGTGTGTGTTCAGGTGTGTGTGTTCAGGTGTGTGTGTTCAGGTGTGTGTGTTCAGGTGTGTGTGTTCAGGTGTGTGTGTTCAGGTGTGCCCGTGTCCTCAGCTGTGGCCGGCGTGGCCATCGGCCTGATCTCCAGAGCCAGCGCTGTGTGTGTTCGTGTGTGTGTGTGTTCGTGTGTGTGTGTGTTCGTGTGTGTGTGTGTTCGTGTGTGTGTGTGTTCGTGTGTGTGTGTGTGTTCGTGTGTGTGTGTGTGTGTGTTCGTGTGTGTGTGTGTTCGTGTGTGTGTGTGTTCGTGTGTGCGTGTGTTCGTGTGTGCGTGTGTTCGTGTGTGTGTGTGTTTGTGTGTGTGTGTTCGTGTGTGTGTGTGTGTGTGTGTGTGTGTTCGTGTGTGTGTGTGTGTTCGTGTGTGTGTGTGTTCGTGTGTGTGTGTGTTCGTGTGTGTGTGTGTTCGTGTGTGTGTGTGTTCGTGTGTGTGTGTGTGTTCGTGTGTGTGTGTTCGTGTGTGTGTGTGTTCGTGTGTGCGTGTGTTTGTGTGTGTGTGTGTGTTCGTGTGTGTGTGTGTGTGTGTTCGTGTGTTCGTGTGTGTGTGTGTGTTCGTGTGTGTGTGTGTTCGTGTGTGTTCGTGTGTGTTCGTGTGTGTGTGTGTGTGTGTGTGTGTTCGTGTGTGTGTGTGTTCGTGTGTGTGTTCGTGTGTGTGTGTGTGTGTGTTCGTGTGTGTGTGTGTGTTCGTGTGTGTGTGTGTGTTCGTGTGTGTGTGTGTGTTCGTGTGTGTGTTCGTGTGTGTGTGTGTTCGTGCGTGTGTGTGTTCAGGTGTGTGTGTGTGTGTTCAGGTGTGTGTGTGTGTTCAGGTGTGTGTGTGTGTTCAGGTGTGTGTGTGTGTGTGTGTGTTCAGGTGTGTGTGTGTGTGTGTTCGTGTGTGTGTGTGTGTGTGTTCGTGTGTGTGTTCGTGCGTGTGTGTGTTCAGGTGTGTGTGTTCAGGTGTGTGTGTGTTCAGGTGTGTGTTCAGGTGTGTGTTCAGGTGTGTGTGTGTGTTCAGGTGTGTGTGTGTGTTCAGGTGTGTGTGTGTGTTCAGGTGTGTGTGTGTGTTCAGGTGTGTGTGTGTGTGTGTGTGTGTGTGTGTGTGTTCGTGTGTGTGTGTGTGTGTGTGTGTGTGTGTGTGTGTGTTCGTTTGTGTGTGTGTGTGTTCGTGTGTGTGTTCGTGTGTGTGTGTGTGTGTGTTCGTGTGTGTGTGTTCGTGTGTGTGTGTTCGTGTGTGTGTTCGTGTGTGTGTGTTCGTGTGTGTGTGTTCGTGTGTGTGTGTTCGTGTGTGTGTGTGTGTGTGTTCGTGTGTGTGTGTGTGTTCGTGTGTGTGTGTGTGTTCGTGTGTGTGTGTGTTCGTGTGTGTGTGTGTTCGTGTGTGTGTGTGTTCGTGTGTGTGTGTGTTCGTGTGTGTTCAGGTGTGTGTGTTCAGGTGTGTGTGTGTGTGTGTGTGTTCAGGTGTGTGTGTGTTCAGGTGTGTGTGTTCAGGTGTGTGTGTGTTCGGGTGTGTGTGTTCGGGTGTGTGTGTTCGGGTGTGTGTGTTCGGGTGTGTGTGTTCGGGTGTGTGTGTTCGGGTGTGCCCATGTCCTCCGCTGTAGCCGGCGTGGCCATCGGCCTGATCTCCAGAGCCAGCGCTGTGTGTGTTCAGGTGTGTGTGTGTTCAGGTGTGTGTGTGTTCAGGTGTGTGTGTGTTCAGGTGTGTGTGTGTTCAGGTGTGTGTGTGTGTGTTCAGGTGTGTGTGTGTTCAGGTGTGTGTGTGTTCAGGGGTGTGTGTGTTCAGGGGTGTGTGTGTTCAGGTGTGTGTGTGTTCGGGTGTGTGTGTTCAGGTGTGTGTGTTCGGGTGTGTGTGTTCAGGTGTGCCCGTGTCCTCCGCTGTAGCCGGCGTGGCCATCGGCCTGATCTCCAGAGCCAGCGCTGTGTGTGTTCAGGTGTGTGTGTGTTCAGGTGTGTGTGTGTTCAGGTGTGTTTGTGTTCGGGTGTGTGTGTTCGGGTGTGTGTGTTCGGGTGTGTGTGTTCGGGTGTGTGTGTTCGGGGGTGTGTGTTCGGGGGTGTGTGTTCGGGGGTGTGTGTTCGGTGTGTGTGTGTTCGGTGTGTGTGTGTTCGGTGTGTGTGTGTTCGGGTGTGTGTGTTCGGGTGTGTGTGTTCGGGTGTGTGTGTTCGGGTGTGTGTTCGGGTGTGTGTGTGTTCGGGTGTGTGTGTTCGGGTGTGTGTGTTCGGGTGTGTGTGTTCGGGGTGTGTGTTGGGTGTGTGTGTTGGGTGTGTGTGTTCGGGTGTGTGTGTTCGGGTGTGTGTGTTCGGGTGTGTGTGTTCGGGTGTGTGTGTTCGGGTGTGTGTGTTCGGGTGTGTGTGTTTGGTGTGTGTGTTCGGGTGTGTGTGTTTGGTGTTTGTGTTCAGGCGTGTGTGTGTGTGTTCAGGTGTGTGTGTTCAGGTGTGTGTGTTCAGGTGTGTGTGTTCAGGTGTGTGTGTTCGGTGTGTGTTCAGGTGTGTGTTCAGGTGTGTGTTCAGGTGTGTGTTCAGGTGTGTGTTCAGGTGTGTGTTCAGGTGTGTGTTCAGGTGTGTGTTTGGTGTGTGTGTTCGGGTGTGTGTTTGGTGTGTGTGTTCGGGTGTGTGTTTGGTGTGTGTGTTCGGGTGTGTGTTTGGTGTGTGTGTTTGGTGTGTATTTGGTGTGTGTTCAGGTGTGTGTTCGGTGTGTGTTTGGTGTGTGTGTTCAGGTGTGTGTGTTTGGTGTGTGTGTTCAGGGGTGTGTTTGGTGTGTGTGTTCGGTGTGTGTTTGGTGTGTGTGTTCAGGTGTGTGTGTTTGGTGTGTGTGTTCAGGTGTGTGTTCAGGTGTGTGTGTTTGGTGTGTGTGTTCAGGGGTGTGTTTGGTGTGTGTGTTCAGGTGTGCTCGTGTCCTCGGCTGTGGCCGGCGTGGCCATCGGCCTGATCTCCAGAGCCAGCGCTGTGTGTGTTCAGGTGTGTGTGTGTTCAGGTGTGTGTGTTTGGTGTGTGTGTTCAGGTGTGTGTTTGGTGTGTGTTCAGGTGTGTGTGTGTTCAGGTGTGTGTGTTCAGGTGTGTGTGTTCAGGTGTGTGTGTTCAGGTGTGTGTGTTTGGTGTGTGTGTTCAGGTGTGTGTTTGGTGTGTGTTCAGGTGTGCCCGTGTCCTCGGCTGTGGCCGGCGTGGCCATCGGCCTGATCTCCAGAGCCAGCGCTGTGTGTGTTCAGGTGTGTGTGTGTTCGGGTGTGTGTGTGTTCGGGTGTGTGTGTTCGGGTGTGTGTGTTCAGGTGTGTGTGTGTTCAGGTGTGTGTGTGTTCAGGTGTGTGTGTGTTCAGGTGTGTGTGTGTTCAGGTGTGTGTGTGTTCAGGTGTGTGTGTGTTCAGGTGTGTGTGTTCAGGTGTGTGTGTTCAGGTGTGTGTGTTCAGGTGTGTGTGTTCAGGTGTGTGTGTTTGGTGTGTGTGTTCAGGTGTGTGTTCAGGTGTGTGTGTGTTCAGGTGTGTGTGTGTTCAGGTGTGTGTGTGTTCAGGTGTGTGTGTGTTCAGGTGTGTGTGTTCGTGTGTGTGTGATCGGGTGTGTGTGTTCGGGTGTGTGTGTGTTCGGGTGTGTGTGTTCGGGTGTGTGTGTTCGGGTGTGTGTGTTCGGGTGTGTGTGTTCGGGTGTGTGTGTTCGGGTGTGTGTGTTCGGGTGTGTGTGTTCGGTGTGTGTGTGTTCGGGTGTGTGTGTTCGGGTGTGTGTGTGTGTGTGTTCAGGTGTGTGTGTGTTCAGGTGTGTGTGTGTTCAGGGGTGTGTGTGTTCAGGGGTGTGTGTGTTCGGGTGTGTGTGTTCAGGTGTGTGTGTTCGGGTGTGTGTGTTCAGGTGTGCCCGTGTCCTCCGCTGTAGCCGGCATGGCCATCGGCCTGATCTCCAGAGCCAGCGCTGTGTGTGTTCAGGTGTGTGTGTGTTCAGGTGTGTGTGTGTTCAGGTGTGTGTGTGTTCAGGTGTGTGTGTGTTCGGGTGTGTGTGTTCGGGTGTGTGTGTTCGGGTGTGTGTGTTCGGGTGTGTGTGTTCGGGTGTGTGTGTTCGGGTGTGTGTGTTCGGGTGTGTGTGTTTGGTGTTTGTGTTCAGGCGTGTGTGTGTGTTCAGGTGTGTGTGTGTTCAGGTGTGTGTGTTCAGGTGTGTGTGTTCAGGTGTGTGTGTTCAGGTGTGTGTGTTCAGGTGTGTGTGTTCAGGTGTGTGTGTTCGGTGTGTGTTTGGTGTGTGTGTTCAGGTGTGTGTTCAGGTGTGTGTTCAGGTGTGTGTTCAGGTGTGTGTTCAGGTGTGTGTTCAGGTGTGTGTTTGGTGTGTGTTTGGTGTGTGTGTTCAGGTGTGTGTTTGGTGTGTGTGTTCGGGTGTGTGTTTGGTGTGTGTGTTTGGTGTGTGTGTTTGGGTGTGTGTTTGGGTGTGTGTTTGGTGTGTGTGTTTGGTGTGTATTTGGTGTGTGTGTTTGGTGTGTATTTGGTGTGTGTTCAGGTGTGTGTTCAGGTGTGTGTTTGGTGTGTGTGTTTGGTGTGTGTGTTCAGGTGTGTGTGTTTGGTGTGTGTGTTCAGGGGTGTGTTTGGTGTGTGTGTTTGGTGTGTGTTCGGTGTGTGTTTGGTGTGTGTGTTCAGATGTGTGTGTTTGGTGTGTGTGTTCAGGTGTGTGTTTGGTGTGTGTGTTCAGGTGTGTGTGTTTGGTGTGTGTGTTCAGGGGTGTGTTTGGTGTGTGTGTTCAGGTGTGCCCGTGTCCTCGGCTGTGGCCGGCGTGGCCATCGGCCTGATCTCCAGAGCCAGCGCTGTGTGTGTTCAGGTGTGTGTGTGTTCAGGTGTGTGTGTGTTTTCGGGTGTGTGTGTTCAGGTGTGTGTGTGTTCAGGTGTGTGTGTGTTCAAGTGTGTGTGTGTTCAGGTGTGTGTGTGTTCAGGTGTGTGTGTTTGGTGTGTGTGTTCAGGTGTGTGTTTGGTGTGTGTTCAGGTGTGTGTGTGTTCAGGTGTGTGTGTGTTCAGGTGTGTGTGTGTGTTCAGGTGTGTGTGTTCAGGTGTGTGTGTTTGGTGTGTGTTCAGGTGTGCCCGTGTCCTCGGCTGTGGCCGGCGTGGCCATCGGCCTGATCTCCAGAGCCAGCGCTGTGTGTGTTCAGGTGTGTGTGTGTTCGGGTGTGTGTGTGTTCGGGTGTGTGTGTTCAGGTGTGTGTGTGTTCAGGTGTGTGTGTGTTCAGGTGTGTGTGTGTTCAGGTGTGTGTGTTCAGGTGTGTGTGTTTGGTGTGTGTGTTCAGGTGTGTGTGTGTGTTCAGGTGTGTGTGTGTTCAGGTGTGTGTGTGTTCAGGTGTGTGTGTGTTCAGGTGTGTGTGTGTTCAGGTGTGTGTGTTTGGTGTGTGTGTTCAGGTGTGTGTTTGGTGTGTTCAGGTGTGCCCGTGTCCTCGGCTGTGGCCGGCGTGGCCATCGGCCTGATCTCCAGAGCCAGCGCTGAGAAGCCGTCAGAGATCCAGGACTACAGGCTCCTGACGGATATTCTGGTGGGTGTTCTTCAGCTTCTGTTCTCAGAGCGTCTCAGAGCCTGTCTTCATCCTGCTGTGTTTATCAATCAAGGGAATAGAAGATTACAACGGAGACATGGACTTCAAGATGGCAGGGAGCAGCAAGGGCATCACGGCTCTACAGGTGAACTACAGAAACACCCTGACTTTAGAAACCTGGCGTATCTGTTTCAGTGAGGAGCTCACTCAGGACAAAAGCTGTTACAGAATAACATTTCTCAAGTGCATTATCTTAGGAAAAGGCTATTACAGAAGCATCCTAACTCACTTAGGTCCTCACTTTAAACTTATGTAGAAGGCAACGGTAAAAATCTCTTTACAGTAGCCATGTCCGAGAATCTCGTTACATTTATTAATAATGCAAGATGAAGAATTACAGTTATGTTTAGTGGTGGAAAGACTTTTATAGACTCAAGTGATGATGTGCTGCTCTTTGACCTCAAAACACTGATAAATAATTACAGACGCTCATAAAATATAGTGATAAACTTCGTCTTTTCTACCAGGCTTATCAAAACATCTTTTTCTGCACATTTTACTTCACGGCAGCTGCTGCATCGTTGGTTGCTTGGTTAACCGGATTTAATCTGCATAATCTGAAAAATACTATAGTGATCCAATTCGGACAGAAGTGATCCGATTCTGCCAGATGTAATCTAAAAGTAATCTGATTCGGCAAAGTAATCCAACTCATCTGAATGTAATCTAAAATTGATCCAATTCAGTTGAAAGTAATTTAAAAGTAATCCAGTTAGGTCTAAAGTAATCTAAAGGTAATCTGATTCAATTGAAAGTAATCCGACTCAGATGAATGTAATGTAAAATTGATTTGATTCAGTAGAAAGTAATCTTGAAGTAATCCAATTCAGACTGAAGTACAAGTAATCCAGTTAGGTCTAAGGTAAGTCTAAGTCTAAGTCTAAGTCTAAAGGTAATCCTATTCAGTCGGAAGTAATCCAATTCGAACGACCGTAATCTAAAAGTGATCTGATTCAGCAAAGTAATTCAATTCGGATGGATGTAATCTCAAAGTAATAATCTCAAAGTAATCCGATTTAGACAGAAGTAATCCAATTCTGCCAAATGTAATCTAAAAGTAATCCGATTCAGTTAAGTGCCATCCATCCATCCATCCATCTTCTACCGCTTATCCGGGGCCGGGTCGCGGGGGCAGCAGTCTAAGCAGGGATGCCCAGACTTCCCTCTCCCCAGACACTTCCTCCAGCTCTTCCGGGGGGACACCGAGGCGTTCCCAGGCCAGCCGGGAGACATAGTCTCTCCAGCGTGTCCTAGGTCTTCCCCGGGGTCTCCTCCCGGTGGGACATGCCCGGAACACCTTCCCGGGAAGGCGTCCAGGAGGCATCCGGAAAAGATGCCCGAGCCACCTCAACTGACCCCTCTCGATGTGGAGGAGCAGCGGCTCTACTCTGAGCTCCTCCCGAGTGACCGAGCTTCTCACCCTATCTCTAAGGGATCGCCCAGCCACCCTGCGGAGAAAGCTCATTTCGGCCGCTTGTATCCGGGATCTTGTCCTTTCGGTCATGACCCACAGCTCATGACCATAGGTGAGAGTAGGAACGTAGATTGACTGGTAAATCGAGAGCTTCGCCTTGCGGCTCAGCTCCTTCTTCACCACGACAGACCGGTACAGGGACCGCATTACTGCAGAAGCTGCACCGATCCGCCTGTCAATCTCCCGTTCCATCCTTCCCTCACTCGTGAACAAGACCCCAAGATACTTGAACTCCTCCACTTGAGGCAGGAACTCTCCACCAACCTGAAGTGGGCAAGCCACCCTTTTCCGACTGAGAACCATGGCCTCGGATTTGGAGGTGCTGATTTTCATCCCAGCCGCTTCACACTCGGCTGCAAACCGTCCCAGTGCATGCTGGAGGTCCTGGCCTGATGAGGCCAACACGACAACATCATCCGCAAAGAGCAGAGATGAAATCGTGTGGTCCCCAAACCTGACCCGCTCCGGCCCCTGGCTGCGCCTAGAAATTCTGTCCATAAAAATTATGAACAGAACCGGCGACAAAGGGCAGCCCTGCCGGAGTCAAACACGCACCGGGAACAAGTCTGACTTACTGCTGGCAATACGAACCAAGCTCCTGCTCCGGTCGTACAGGGACCGGATAGCCCTTAGCAAAGGGCCACGGACCCCATACTCCCGGAGCACCCTCCACAGGCCGCCGCGAGGGACACAGTCGAATGCCTTCTCCAAATCCACAAAGCACATGTGGATTGGTTGGGCAAACTCCCATGAGCCCTCCAGCACCCTGTAGAGGGTATAGAGCTGGTCCAGTGTTCCACGACCGGGACAAAAACCACACTGTTCCTCCTGAATCCGAGGTTCTACTATCGGCCGGATTCTCCTCTCCAGTACCCTGGCATAGACTTTCCCAGGGAGGCTGAGAAGTGTGATCCCCCTATAGTTGGAGCACACCCTCCGATCCCCCTTCTTGAAAAGAGGGACCACCACCCCGGTCTGCCAGTCCAAAGGTACTGTCCCCGACCGCCACGCGATGTTGCAGAGGCGTGTCAGCCAAGACAGCCCCACAACATCCAGAGACTTGAGGTACTCAGGGCGGATCTCATCCACCCCCGGTGCCTTGCCACCAAGGAGTTTCTTGACTACCTCGGTGACTTCAGCTTGGGTGATGGACGAGTCCGCCTCCGAGCCCTCAGCCTCTGCTTCCTCAATGGAAGACGTGACGGCGGGATTGAGGAGATCCTCGAAGTATTCCTTCCACCGTCCGGTGATATCCCCAGTCGAGGTCAACAGCTGCCCACCTCCACTGTAAACAGCGTTGGTAGGGCACTGCTTCCCCCTCCTGAGGCGCCGGACGGTTTGCCAGAATCTCTTCGAGGCCGACCGATAGTCCTTCTCCATGGCCTCACCGAACTCCTCCCAGGCCCGAGTTTTTGCCTCCACAACCACCCGGGCTGCAGTCCGCTTGGCCCATCGGTACCCATCAGCTGCCTCAGGAGTCCCACAAGCCAGCCAGGCCCGATAGGACTCCTTCTTCAGCTTGACGGCATCCCTTACTTCCGGTGTCCACCACCGGGTTCGGGGATTGCCGCCTCGACAGGCACCGGAGACCTTACGGCCACAGCTCCGAGTGGCCGCGTTGACAATGGAGGTGGAGAACATGGTCCACTCGGACTCAATATCTCCAGACTCCCTCGGGATCTGGTCGAAGCTCTGCCGGAGGTGGGAGTTGAAGATCTCTCTGACAGGAGATTCGGCCAAACGTTCCCAACAGACCCTCACAGTACGTTTGGGTCTGCCGAGTCTGTCCAGCTTCCTCCTCCGCCATCGGATCCAACTCACCACCAGGTAGTGATCAGTTGACAGCTCCGCCCCTCTCTTCACCCGAGTGTCCAAGACATACGGCCGGAGGTCGGATGAAACGACCACAAAGTCGATCATCGACCTCCGGCCTAGGGTGTCCTGGTGCCATGTGCACTGATGGACACCCTTATGCTTGAACATGGTGTTCGTTATGGACAAACTGTAACTAGCACAGAAGTCCAATAACAGAACACCACTCGGGTTCAGATCAGGGGGGCCGTTCCTCCCAATCACGCCCCTCCAGGTGTCACTGTCGTTGCCCACGTGGGCGTTGAAGTCCCCCAGTAGAACGACGGAGTCTCCAGTCGGAGCACTTTCCAGCACCCCTCCCAAAGACTCCAAGAAGGCCGGGTACTCTGCACTGCCGTTCGGCCCGTAAGCACAAACGACAGTGAGAGACCTATCCCCGACCCGAAGGCGTAGGGAAGCGACCCTCTCGTTCACCGGGGTGAACTCCAACACATGGCGGCTGAGCTGGGGGGCTATAAGCAAACCCACACCAGCCCGCCGCCTCTCACCATGGGCAACTCCAGAGTGGTGAAGAGTCCATCCTCTCTCGAGGAGTGTGGTTCCAGAGCCCAAGCCGTGCGTAGAGGTGATCCCAACTATCTCTAGTCGGAATCTCTGAACCTCACGCACAACCTCAGGCTCCTTCCCCGCCAGAGAGGTGACATTCCATGTCCCTAGAGCTAGATTCCGCGTCCAGGGATCGGGTTGTCTAGGCCCCCGCCTTCGACTGCCGCCCGATCCACTTAGCACCGGCCCCTTACGGTCCCTCCTGCAGGTGGTGGGTCCACGGGAGGGTTAAGTGTATTACCTAAAATCGGGACTCTACAGTGTAGATTAACAAACTCGATGGAGTAGTTTAAGATTTCCTCACTTCAGATATGATACGATCAGACAGGAATCCTAAATCAAGTAAAGATTTGCTTCTGTAATACGAATTTGTGAGAAATTTGAAATGAACTTCTTAGATCTTAAGACAGACTGTTCCAGTAAAACGCCTCATCATGTGATCGGTCATCTGTGTTTCCCACAGGCTGATGTTAAAATCCCAGGACTTCCTCTGAAGATCGTGATGGAGGCCATACAGCAGGCCACAGGTACGCCTCACTCCACGAGCATCATGGGACGCACAGCAGTGGGTGTTTGACGTGCCGTTTTCTGCTTTCTCTTCCAGTGGCCAAAAGAGAGATTCTAGGCATCATGAATAAGAGCATTTCCAAACCCCGGAGCTCCCGGAAGGAGAACGGGCCGGTCGTGGGTATGATCCGTGATCAGTGATCCGTGATCCGTTCCTCGTATTCCTGCTGTTTCTCTGACCCTGCTGTGAACTCTTTCCCTCAGAGAACATCAGCGTGCCTTTATCCAGACGAGCTCGGTTCGTCGGTCCTGGAGGGTTTAATCTGCGCAGACTGCAGGCTCAGACAGGTGAAGATGAGGATCTGCAGCACACCGTCAGATTCAAGACCTTTCACACACTCGTGATCAGATTTTACATGATTACATTATTCACACAATGGCAGTAAATTGTAAATCTTTTCTATCCTGACAAACGCATTTTAAATTCTATGTTAAGCATTTAATTATTATTATTTATTAATATGATTATTATTATTTGAATAATCACTTAGTAAGTAATTTAACCATGTATTATATCTTTGGAAGACTTTTGTTTTTCAGACACATTAAACTGCACAAATTGCCATTTCATATTTACATGCAATGCAGGGATTTTATATAAAGGGATTATATAAATATTGATATTTTCTTTCTCTCTGTATTGTTATATCACAATGGTGCAATTATCCTATTCAAATCAATGTGATTATATGAGTTGGGTCAAAGTAATCTACAAGTAAACCTATATATCTGAAACTCATCTGATTCTGACAAATGTAGTGTGAAGGTAATCCAGTTCAGTGAGATGTGTACTGGCACAGATTCCCCAGTTCATGTGATCTTCCTCAGACGTGCTTGTCCTCTGCATCCGCTGATGAAGCTCTGCTCTTCTCCGCCAGGTGTGACGATCAGTCAGGTGGACGAGGAGTCGTTCTGTGTGTTCGCTCCCACTCCCAGTGCCATGAGCGAAGCCCAGGAGTTCATCCGGGACATCTGTAAAGATGATGTGCGTGCAGGAGCAGCTGGCTCTTCTCTGGTGTGTGTTGTGCGAGACTGACGCCTGTGTGTGTGTGTGTGTGTGTGTGTGTAGCAGGAGCAGCAGCTGGAGTTCGGAGCCGTGTACACCGCCAGCATCACAGAGATCAGGTAGAGCTCTCTCTCTCGCACAGCTCAGCCTCACAGGCTTCATCACGGCTGAAGCTGACTCTGTGTTTCAGGGACATCGGTGTGATGGTGAAGCTGTACCCCAACATGAGCGCTGTCCTCCTGCACAACTCACAGCTGGACCACAAACGGGTCAGAACATTCACTCCGGTTCTAATCTAGAGCATGTCTGTATCAGAAGCTCCTCTCTAGAGTTATTAATGTAGAGTTTAGACACTGACAGTCTTGAGGATAATGTGGCGTTATTGTTCTCCAGCTGTTTTAGTGGCGGCTGAAACACTGATCGATTGATTTCATGAGACATGATTGATTTCAGGAAGTTGTTCTGTATCTTCTGATGTTCACTGATGTTTATTTGCTGCTGTAACTAGTAGTGTTGAGGAGGAGATGCTCGGTTCTTCTGTCACACACATTAAACACACACACACACACACACACACAAAAACTCATTTATGGACTGAATTTAGTGATGAAACTGACAGGATTGGAGAGCTGAGACTTTGATTAATTTCAAAAGTATCAAAGATTACTGAGATTATGGGATGGCAGGAGATACAGAGAACGTGTGGTGAAGTTTCAGCTCAGACTGAGAGATCGATTCTTGATATTTAAGAATCAGTATCGGTTCATCTGATGGATGTATATCATCACACGGCCCTATCTGTCTCACGCACACACGCTCACGCACACACGCTCACGCACACGCGCTGTTCTTCCTGATGTGTGTGTGTGTTTCTGCAGATCAAGCATCCCAGCGCTCTCGGACTGGAGGTCGGCCAGCAGATCCAGGTGATGCTCAGCTCAATTCTCCACAATCTCGTGTCTGAGTCTCTTCATTAACGTGTTCGGCTCTTCATTAACGTCTGAGTCTCTTGATTAACGTGTTCGGCTCTTCATTAACGTCTGAGTCTCTTGATTAACGTGTTCGGCTCTTCATTAACGTCTGAGTCTCTTGATTAACGTGTTCGGCTCTTCATTAACGTCTGAGTCTCTTGATTAACGTGTTCGGCTCTTCATTAACGTCTGAGTCTCTTGATTAACGTGTTCGGCTCTTCATTAACGTCTGAGTCTCTTGATTAACGTGTTCGGCTCTTCATTAACGTCTGAGTCTCTTGATTAACGTGTTCGGCTCTTCATTAACGTCTGAGTCTCTTGATTAACGTGTTCGGCTCTTCATTAACGTCTGAGTCTCTTGATTAACGTGTTCGGCTCTTCATTAACGTCTGAGTCTCTTGATTAACGTGTTCGGCTCTTCATTAACGTCTGAGTCTCTTGATTAACTTCTGAGTCTCTTGATTAACATCTGAGTCTCTTGATTAACGTGTTCGGCTCTTCTAGGTGAAGTACTTCGGCCGGGACCCGACGGACGGCAGAATGAGACTCTCTCGGAAGGTTCTTCAGTCTCCGGCGTCAGCGGCCGTGAAGAGTCTGAGCGAGAGACACAGCATCTCTATAGGAGCACCCGGCGACCCCGGCGCTGACCCCTAGAGATTACTCCATATTTTATAATAAACACTCTTATTATATACATTATCTTCACAAACACAGCTTCTGCATCACATGTGTGCAAAACCCTGAACCGTGAAGGTGTTGGTCTCTGTCCTGCAGCTGTTTCAAATGAGAAACGGTCCACATTTTGTACTAAAGAAATAAACGAGTCCCACACACACACTGTAGGGATGTTATTGTCTGCAAATGTGGAATACTGTACATGTGCAGTATATCTAATAGAGCAACTGGCCTTCAGATCTGCCTCGTTTATCAGCGCGATAAATCAGCCAATCAGATCATCCCAACCTGCTATTCTGAAGCGCATCATCTATCACTCAGCTCATGGTCAGTCTATAGACCTTATCATTAAATATCCATGTCTATGGAGAAACTTGATGAATCTTTTACTTCTTGTTCCCTGCTGTTCTGCTGTTGTGCTCTAAAGCAGTAACGGTAAAACTAGATTAAAAAGTTTGTCGAGACAAACTTTAAGTTGGCTTGAGAAAGCTGGACCAGAAAGTTTGAAGTTTAAAGCAGTTTGGAGTTTAAAGTAGTTTGAAGTTTTAATTAGTTTAAAGTTCAAATTAGTTAGAAGTTTAAAATAGTTTAAAGTCTAAATTAGTTTGAAGCTTAAATTAGTTTAAAGTTTAAATTAGTCTAAAGTTTAAATTAGTTTAAAGTTTAAATTAGTTTCAAGTTTAAAGTAGTTTAAATTTTAAATTACTTTAAAGTTTAAATTAGTTTGAAGTTTAAATTAGTTTGAAGTTTGAATTAGTCTAACGTTTAAATTAGTTTAAAGTTTAAATCAGTTTGAAGTTTAAAGTAGTTTACAGTTAAAAAGTTGTTGGGGGTTTTCTAGTGGGTTGCGAGGGTGTTTTGGGTGGTTGTTATGGTGTTGCTAGGTGGTTGCTAGGGTATTCTTGGTGGTTGCTAGGCGGTTGCTAGGGTGTTCTGGGTGGTTGCTAGGTGGTTGCTAGGGTGTTATGGGTGGTTGCTATGGTGTTGCTAGGCAGTTGCTAGGGTATTCTGGGTGGTTGCTAGGCGGTTGCTAGGGTGTTCTTGGTGGTTGCTAGGCAGTTGCTAGGGTGTTCTGGGTGGTTGCTATGGTGTTGCTAGGCGGTTGCTAAGGTATTCTGGGTGGTTGCTAGGGTGTTCTGGGTTGTTGCTATGGTGTTGCTAGGCAGTTGCTAGGGTATTCTGGGTGGTTGCTAGGGTGTTCTGGGTGGTTGTTATGGTGTTGCTAGGCGGTTACTAAGGTATTCTGGGTGGTTGCTATGGTGTTACTAGGTGGTTGGTAGTTGTTACAGATGGTTACTATGGAGTTTTTATAGAGTTCTTAGCATGATCTTGGCATGATTTAGCACTTAACTAATTGCTATTAGCATGTAGCTATTCACTGCTAGCATGTGTAGCATGTTGGAAGTGCTGTTTGCTAGCATGAGTCAAAAGAGCCAAACCTCATCTCTATACGATGTTCTGATGCAGAGATATAGGTCTTGTAAAACGGTTGCTAGGGTACTCAAGTTTGGTTGCTATGGAGTTGCTTGGGAGCTGGGAGCTTTAAACTTAAGAAGTTTAAAGTGGTTTGAAGTTTAAAGTAGTTTACGAGTTTTTTGAGTTTTGCGTTTATAAGTTTAAATGAGTTTAGAGTTTGTTTAAATGAGTTTAGAGTGTGTGTGTGTGTGTGTGTGTGTTTACACACACACACACACACACACACACACACACACACTCAGAGTTTATGAGTTTAGAGTTTATAAGTGTACAAGTTTTTGAGTTTAGTTTATAAGTTTAAATGAGTTTTGAGTTTATAAGTTTAAATTAGTTTACAGTTTATAAGTTTAAATGAGTTAAAGCTTAAGTTTGAAGTTTAAAGTTTATATTAGTTTGAAGTTTAATTTAGTTTGAAGTTTAAAGTAGTTTAAAGTTTAAAATAGTTTGAAGTAGATAGATAGATGAGTTTATTAGTTTAATTGAGTCTCAATGGCTTATATAGTATATAGAACGGCAGTTTGAATAAGTCTTCAAGGTGTTTAGATTTAAATTTTTGTCGGTTGGTCAGTTTGAATCTAGATTTGAATTTTTTAGAACTCCCCAATGCAAGTCAATGGGAGTTTTTCCGAGTTTTGATCGGCATTTTTAGGAAAACCGTAAGTCCGATCAGTCTGAAAAGATAAAGCAACTCGAGTCAGAATAGTCTGAAGGTCTGAGCCGAGTTTGGAGTATGTAGAGTTAAAGCTCTAGGAGGAGATAGGGGATAAATTTTTAGTAAGAAGAATAATAATAATAATAATAAGTTTAAGTACAATATCACTAAGTTGGCTCTCTCAAGCCAACTTAATAATACGTTAGTGTTTCTCGTCGCCTTCAAAAGAGGGAATCGCAAATGTAGAATATTAGGTGGCATTGGGCATTTTTGGGATCTAGAAGGCCGTTCACACCAAGAATGAAAACTATATCAGTGTCCACCGTTTATTATAAGCACTGCAGTTTTGTCGTCTGCCACTTTACATG
The DNA here is from genome assembly GCA_022828995.1 of Vimba vimba. NCBI lineage: Eukaryota > Metazoa > Chordata > Actinopteri > Cypriniformes > Leuciscidae > Vimba > Vimba vimba. The sequence continues at coordinate 536,435 of CM040834.1, read as the reverse complement.
TTCAAGCTCTTTAGAGTCATCATAAAGGGGAAGTCTGGTCTATTCTTCTCTATTGTGTCGTATATCCCAGTGAAACCTTCGGGAACAAGAACAAATGTGGGCGGGGCTTGATTGTGTCTGTGTGGAATTGATTGGATGGTTGTGGTTTGCTATTGGCTGATCTCATGTGAGTGACAGGTCGCCCCGCCCACATCATCAGAGAAGAGAAGAGATGCTGACAGGAGGGAGGAGAAGGGGTTAGAATTGTTGCATACTTCCAGATAAATAGATTTATATGCACAAAAATGAAAAATTCACAAATAAATCTAATGAGATGCACAAATATATGCAGATGTTTCACAAAAATGAATTTGATTCACAAATAAATAAAAATGGAATTTGCAAATAAAAATAGTATCCTCATGTTACGACCCCGTGGCTCGAGGAGCAGCAACATGAATGGAGAGGCCACACACGTAATCAAATTTGAAACAACAAGCATTTAATCAAGAAAACAGACATAACTACAGCAAATAAAAAGTAAAATATAAAGATGCAAACAGGCCCGTATTAACACAGTGTAGTGCCCTAGGGTGACCACATTGTAAGTAAATAATTTGGTGCCTTCCTATTGGCTGGTACCCCAGGGCACCCACCCAATCCCGTCTATGGATAATTCGGCCCTGGATGCAAAACACAACAACATCAAGCCTTGGACTGGAGAGGGTGAGAAAGCCAGCAAGACGACCAAACCCCAAGCTTTTGACTCCCGAGGGTGAGAACTCCAGCATCTTATAAACAGCACCTCAGTTCTCCACACCTGCGTCACAGCACTTAACCTGAAGACACAGAAGTGTTACCCAGAGACTCCTGCTGGACAAAATAAAGTCCCACAGCCCCTTGGGTCGTCACACCTCCCTCACAAAGACAGAGGCCCTTATAAGAGGTACTCTGTAAACATAATACATAAAACACAACACATACAAAGAACATAATCCATCACAGGATAAGATTTGACCAGACTTAGAAATCAAACAAAACTATTGGTTCCACTTCCCCTCTCTCCTTCACCACCTACCCCTCATCAGCTCCACCTCTTACTGCCCTCAGGCGCCTTGAGAACACTAATGAGCTGAAAGAAATAAAGACAAAAACCAACAGTAATGTTATAGATTATTTGTTATGTGTAATATGTTTTTATGTCCCGTTTGTGGATAGTTTCCTCTGCATTTGTGGATTTTGAAACATTTCTAGCATTTAGACCCACAAATCCACAAATAAGTGGACTCCACCCACCACGTACTTAAGCCAATCAGATAACAGCCATATTGCACTGACCAATCATGCTGATGATCCAACCAATCACGCTTTGCTTTACAATCAGGGCGGTCTTGCCCTTAAAGGGATATTTCACCGCTGGAAAGATGAATGTGTATTTAAATTGGGTCATTTATGTAGTAGAAATGTGAAATTATTTTAGAAAATGTATTTTTGGCTCATTTGGATGAAAGACAACAACTCCCAGAATGCACTTGCTTCGCTGCCCGAGGCCCAAGCCACGCCTACCGGTTACAGAGAGCAGTATCGGGAGAAATGACACAACTAGGCTACTAGTCGACTCAAAACTGAACAGACGCCGTTGTATCGTGAGCTCCCCCTATGGGCGGGTTGAAGACATGCGGGACAGCTCCTCCTACTGGCTGGAGTCTCTCGCCTCTGGACACAAGAGCCTCTGATGATGATAAATGACGATTTTTGCGTCATCAGAGTTTTTTCCAGACACACAATGCAGAAATCTCTGGTCTCAGGGGGACATGAGGGGGGGAAGCACATCATTCGAGAATACTACCGGGTTTCCACTGATTCAAAGCTTAATGCTAATCGGTGAAGTGTCCCTTTAAATAACTTTGTTTATTAATTCGCACTGGCTCAAATAGAAAGTGTAAGGCCCATAAAATTGGTACAGTAAAAGATGTTTCAAATTTTGATTTCGTTAGACCATTAGACTGTGTATCAAGCCAAGCCACATTATTATATTTGATGAGCCTTTTAAAAATGGCAGAGAAACAGCACTTTAATAATAATAATATTAATAATAATTTGTTACATTTATATAGCGCTTTTCTGGGTTACTCAAAGCGCTTTACATGGAAGGGGGGGGATCTCCTCAACCAACACCAGTGTGCAGCAACGCCTGATGATGAACACCACACACACACACACACACACACACACACACACACACACACACACACACACACACACCAGCTTACTGGAGGAGAGGAGACAGTGATGAGGCCATCAGTATGGGGATGATTAGGAGGCCATGATGGACAGATCCAACTTTTAATGAATGGACAATCAATCAATTTTAATGGACAGAGGCCACTGGGCAAATGTTAATGGGTTACACCCCTACTCTTACGAGGGTCACACCCCTACTCTTACGGGGGTCACACGCCTACTCTTACGAGGGTCACACCTCTACTCTTACGAGGGTCACACGCCTACTCTTACGAGGGTCACACCTCTACTCTTACGGGGGTCACACGCCTACTCTTACGAGGGTCACGCCCCTACTCTTACGAGGGTCACGCCCCTACTCTTACGAGGGTCACACCGCTACTCTTACGAGGGTCACACCCCTACTCTTACGGGGGTCACACCCCTACTCTTACGAGGGTCACACCTCTACTCTTACGAGGGTCACACGCCTACTCTTACGAGGGTCACGCCCCTACTCTTACGAGGGTCACGCCCCTAATCTTACGGGGGTCACACGCCTCTACTCTTACGAGGGTCACGCCCCTACTCTTACGAGGGTCACGCCCCTACTCTTACGAGGGTCACGCCCCTACTCTTACGAGGGTCACGCCCCTACTCTTACGGGGGTCACACGCCTACTCTTACGAGGGTCACACCCCTACTCTTACGGGGGTCACACGCCTACTCTTACGGGGGTCACACGCCTACTCTTACGAGGGTCACGCCCCTACTCTTACGAGGGTCACGCCCCTACTCTTACGGGGGTCACACCCCTACTCTTACGAGGGTCACACCCCTACTCTTACGAGGGTGACACCCCTACTCTTACGAGGGTGACACCCCTACTCTTACGGGGGTCACACGCCTACTCTTACGAGGGTGACACCCCTACTCTTACGGGGGTCACACCCCTACTCTTACGGGGGTCACACCCCTACTCTTACGAGGGTCACACCCCTACTCTTACGGGGGTCACACCCCTACTCTTACGAGGGTGACACCCCTACTCTTACGGGGGTCACACGCCTACTCTTACGAGGGTCACACCCCTACTCTTACGGGGGTCACACGCCTACTCTTACGGGGGTCACACCCCTACTCTTACGAGGGTCACACGCCTACTCTTACGAGGGTCACACGCCTACTCTTACGAGGGTCACACCCCTACTCTTACGAGGGTCACACCTCTACTCTTACGAGGGTCACACCTCTACTCTTACGGGGGTCACACCTCTACTCTTACGAGGGTCACACCCCTACTCTTACGGGGGTCACACGCCTACTCTTACGAGGGTCACGCCCCTACTCTTACGAGGGTCACGCCCCTACTCTTACGAGGGTCACGCCCCTACTCTTACGAGGGGTCACACCTCTACTCTTACGAGGGTCACACGCCTACTCTTACGAGGGTCACACCTCTACTCTTACGAGGGTCACACCCCTACTCTTACGGGGGTCACACGCCTACTCTTACGAGGGTCATGCCCCTACTCTTACGAGGGTCACGCCCCTACTCTTACGAGGGTCACGCCCCTACTCTTACGAGGGTCACGCCCCTACTCTTACGGGGGTCACACCCCTACTCTTACGAGGGTGACACCCCTACTCTTACGAGGGTCACACCTCTACTCTTACGAGGGTCACACCCCTACTCTTACGAGGGTGACACCCCTACTCTTACGAGGGTGACACCCCTACTCTTACGGGGGTCACACGCCTACTCTTACGAGGGTGACACCCCTACTCTTACGGGGGTCACACCCCTACTCTTACGGGGGTCACACCCCTACTCTTACGGGGGTCACACCCCTACTCTTACGAGGGTGACACCCCTACTCTTACGGGGGTCACACGCCTACTCTTACGAGGGTCACACCCCTACTCTTACGGGGGTCACACCCCTACTCTTACGAGGGTGACACCCCTACTCTTACGAGGGTCACACGCCTACTCTTACGAGGGTCACACCCCTACTCTTACGGGGGTCACACGCCTACTCTTACGAGGGTCACACCCCTACTCTTACGAGGGTCACACGCCTACTCTTACGAGGGTCACACCCCTACTCTTACGGGGGTCACACGCCTACTCTTACGAGGGTCACACCCCTACTCTTACGGGGGTCACACGCCTACTCTTACAGGGGTCACACCCCTACTCTTACGAGGGTCACACGCCTACTCTTACGAGGGTCACACCCCTACTCTTACGAGGGTCACACCTCTACTCTTACGAGGGTCACACGCCTACTCTTACGAGGGTGACACCCCTACTCTTACGAGGGTGACACCCCTACTCTTACGGGGGTCACACGCCTACTCTTACGAGGGTGACACCCCTACTCTTACGGGGGTCACACGCCTACTCTTACGAGGGTCACACCCCTACTCTTACGGGGGTCACACGCCTACTCTTACGGGGGTCACACGCCTACTCTTACAGGGGTCACACCCCTACTCTTACGAGGGTCACACGCCTACTCTTACGAGGGTCACACCCCTACTCTTACGAGGGTCACACCTCTACTCTTACGAGGGTCACACGCCTACTCTTACGAGGGTGACACCCCTACTCTTACGAGGGTGACACCCCTACTCTTACGGGGGTCACACGCCTACTCTTACGAGGGTCACACCCCTACTCTTACGGGGGTCACACGCCTACTCTTACGGGGGTCACACCCCTACTCTTACGGGGGTCACACCGCTACTCTTACGAGGGTCACACGCCTACTCTTACGGGGGTCACACCCCTACTCTTACGGGGGTCACACCCCTACTCTTACGGGGGTCACACCCCTACTCTTACGAGGAGTGCCATGGGGTTTTTAATGACCACAGAGAGTCAGGAGGACATCAGTTTAACGTCTCTCATCTGAAGGACGGTCCCATACACAAAAGAAATATATTTTGAAATTTAAAAAGTTAAGTACAGTATTTATTATAGCTGTGTGTCATAATACAGTAGTGAAATATGGTAGCCTACTGTTGTGTATAGGGGAAAAGGTAGAGGAATTACTATGATCAAAATACATTTTCGACCCTTCTTTAGCAAGCTAAACATTTTATGACCATATATTTTGTCATATATTTTACATTACATGTTATAAATGTAAATATATTTCACACTTAACATCATATATTTTTGTTATATTTCAGAATATATTTCAAAATGATAAATATAAGTGAACAACAATGCAAATATATTTCAATGTATTTGGAATATATGCCACATATATTTTTGACACTTTAAAATATATTTCAATATTTTGTTTTTCTGTATGGGGTGCTCTTTTGGCAGTATAGTGTCCCCGTCACTGTACTAGACCCACACAGACCCCAGGGTGAGCAGCGCCCCCTGCTGGCCTCACTCACACCTCTTCCAGAAGCAACCTGGTTTTCCCAGGAGTCTCCCATCAGAGTACTGGCCAGACTCATCCCTGCTGAGCTTCAGTGGACATCCAGTCGTGGGTGATATGGCTGCTGGCCATCCTTACATCTCTGTTATGGGAACAACGCGTTACGGAAGAGTCACGTTATTCAACAGAAAAGCATGAAGTAGCTGAAATAACTTAATTCAACCTCGTGATAAACATGCGAGTTTGTGTAATCGGTGAAATTACTGTCACACAACAGCAAACAGCGTTTCCCACTATGAGCAGCATGGATATATGGAGCATTAAAAATAGTATTTTAAACTAAACATTAGATACATGTATTATGATTCCCTCTGTAGAGAATATTGAGGTGGGTTCTATTTAAAGTGTGACAGGCTCTGAAGAGATCATATCTTTAACAGTGAGACGCCCAGACCAGCGATATGCATATTTATGGGTTAAAACACTTGACCACACATATATCATTTCATGTGAATCAAACTTTAATAGTTTTTGATTGTAAAAGTTACTTACAGCATTATAAATAAATGCAAAGATCCCCCCCCCTCCCCCAAAAAAATTTTTTCTTTGCATTATCCACAGTTACTCTTACATCTCTGATGGTCATTTGGGCTCTGGTATTACACACGTGCATGATATTATGTCCTATATTTGTCACTGCGATTGTGCTTTAAATCAGCCGGTGTGCCATGTCTTACATGTATTAATATATATATATTATGACCTCCACTGCAAATCAGATTTATTTGAAAAATGTACAAACTTTCAGCTGTTTTTATTGAACAAATCAAACAAAGGTAATTGAAATAGAACTTTTAAAACCTTATAGTTTGGATATATACCTCAAGAATGGTTAAAAAGAGATAAATATTTAATGAATATATTGCTGGTGGCTGTAAAAAAGAGCTTTACCAAAAAATGGTTGTCACACGAAAGCCCTACCCTAAACGCCTGGATGGAAATTACAATGGACATTTACAATTTGGAGAAGATAACAGCATTTTTAAACCATAATCTGGAACAATTTGCTTTGTGCTGGAAAAAATGGACCAAATATGCAACATCTCAAAGACCTGATTTTATTTTCTAGTTAATATTTAGAATGCCCAGAAAGACTACTCCCTACATTTTGTTAAAAAAAAGTTTACATTTCTGATGAGTAGATGTACGGCAAACACGACTGTACACTCTAAAAACTGCTGGGTTAAAAAATAACCCAACCTTAACCACGCGGCTGGGTCACTATTGGACAGAACACGCGCTGGGTTGGTTTGACCCAAGTGCTGGGTTTTACCATTTAACCCATATTTCTGGGTCATTCATTTGACCCAACCAGTGGGTGAAATTAACCCTCTTGCTGGGTTAAGTCTTACTCATGTGCTGGGTTATTTCTTGTCTCATTGCCTTAATAAAATTAGAAACAAATATTTGTTATATTATGAATGTAAAATAATTATCATCTCTGTAATACAATAAACCAGAGAGGCCACTGTATGATTTAAATCTCATTTTTTTTATTTTATACATTTCTTTAATACTTTTCTTTATCGAATACAAATGTTAATCAATGTCAAAGGTCTGACATGTCCCCCTCATTTCATCCCTGAGGCACAGAATGTGCAGCAATTCACCAGTCATCTCATTTTGTAAATATTCGACCATGTTGGTCCTCACCTGTTGATTACACAAGTCAAGTCATCTTTATTCATATAGCGCTTTTTACAATACAGATTGTATCAAAGCAGCTTCATAGTGATACTGTAACATGAATATAATACAACAAAGTTTGTTTCTAGAAGAATATTGCATCATCATCCACCTTAAGTAAGGCAGATCAATAATATTGTTGAATATTAAATGTCCCCAACTAAGCAAGCCAAAAGCCAAGGCAACAGTGGCAAGGAACCAAAACTCCATCAGTGACAGAATGGACAAAAAAACCTTGGGAGAACCCAGACTCAGTCGCTCAGTTCTCCTCTGGCCAACGAGCGAACAGTGTATGATTATGATCCAGGCAGCATTACAGGTCAGAGGTCAGATTGAATAAGAACATTCAGAATATTTATCCAGTTTCATCTGGCTGGAAGTTGGAGTCATCACACCGGTATGGAGACGAGTTTGTTGAGGATCAGTCATTTCGATGAGGCCTTCACAGCTAATGAGGCTGGCCCTTCAGGGATGCGTCATGGATGGGTCCAGGCGCAGGTCCACCTTCTGATCTGGATATGGCCTGGATCCGGCTGACTTCAGTAAACTTTAGAATGAACAGAAAGACAAACATTAGCATAGATGCCATTCTTCTTATTAAATAATGAGTACATCAGGTGTTATAGGAAAGCATCCCTGGTTTCAGCTGACCTATGTTAAATGTTGACCTATGTTGACCTATGCTTTTTTTGAGGAAGTATCAATTTATTATTGAATATGCAATTAAAATTATTGCAAACATTACCAAATTACCAAATGTGAAAAACAAACAAAATGTGTATTCAGCATTTGCAAACTGAATTATAGTAATAGTAATAAAATAGTAATTTGGACAAATATTATCAACATTAAGGCATTAAAATAAAACATTATTTTATTAAAAGTAAAATATTACTGTAATGTTGAAAGTGTCTTTAACATTAAAACTCACAAACCCACAAAGCTGCTCGTTAATCTCCTGACTGGCAGCGCTGATGATCGCCTCATTTAGATGTTAACAATAAAATGAAAGATGACATGCATTATGGTAGGTAGGCTATCATGTAAGTTTACATTTTTTAAGTTTTAAATATTGACGATCATTCGTTCAACTAAACGGGTATACTTTTCTTCTCAAAACTGGCGCCTGTCCATTTATTTCTCCTTTCCTCAGTCGATGTTTATAAAGATTGCAAGTCATACATTTACTAAAAAAAAAACTAGGCTATATCAAGCTCTTGAAAGCCTTTTTTTTGTCAGAAACGATGGTTCGAGACATTACAGAAGACACACGCAGACTGCTGGAACTTACCTCAGTCATTCCCAGTCAGCAAATTACCTTTGGCACAGATGTGGGCCAGATAAACAGCTGAGCTGTGGCCCAGATTAGTTTGTGTTTGCCGGCCCAGATATGGCCCACATCTCCTTTGCCAGAACTGAACCAAAGGACTGCCATAACTCCACCAAGCATGACCCAAATACTACAAATTCATGTGGCCCAAATGTGGGCCTGGTATGCAACTTCAGTATGGTTGAGTTCTGTTAAAATCTAACGGCCCTTATGTGGCCCACATGCAGCTGACAGTATTTAAAGTCTTATTAACTCACAGGTAAATTAAACACTCAACAACAAATGTACTCAAAACTATTTATTTTGACAAGCATTTAAATAATTACAGCTAAAGTGTTGTACTTAATTACAGCAGTATTCAGTTGAAAACATTTCATAAAAATAAATATAATTACAGCAAGAGTTGAATAATAACAGTAGTATTCAGTTGAAAACATTTATCAAAATAAATATAATTACAGCAACAGGGTTGAATTTAATAATTACAGTAGTATTCGGTTGAAAACATTTAAGAATACATAGAATTACAGCTACTCAGTTGTACTTATTTTAAGTAGAATTCAGTTGAAAACATTCAAGAATACAAATTAATAATATAAATAGCATTCAAAGCTATTTTCTTACACCAAAGTTCAAAACACTCAATCAAAGCGTGTATTAATGTTATGTTTAATTAGTCCAATGAGAGTAATACAAATAAATCACAGTTGGTAAAGAGAACTTTAAAGAGAAATTGAGAAAGTTAAAGCAAACTTGAAAGGTAAAGAGTTGAGAAGTGTGTTGATGTGCAGAGAAGTCTCCAATGAGGGTCGGCAATGTGTTGATCTTTTCCAGTAAGGGGATTCTGCCTGACTGCACCTGCAATAAAGAAGAATTTAAATAATGTAAGCAGCAATACAACCTGGAAGCTAGAGCTGCAGGAGAATAAAAAAAAAATCATTAATGTAAATATCCTATAATATTTTAATTGCAATTATTAACAAATTAAACACCTCTGAATTACCAGTGTATGAAAGTTTTTTTCCAGTAAATTTTCAAAAGGAATTGCAAATTATATTTTTCAACATGTGGGCCAGAATTATACCGTAATTCCTTATGACAAATTATTTAGATTTTTAGAATACTTTTGCACCAACCGGTTAAAATTTACAGCACTGCATGTATTCTGCTTCTTTTTTAAAAAAAAGACATGCACACGCTAATGTAAAAACACACCAACACTGATAGCATTAATGTCATGTTTTAGTCCAAAGACAGAGTCTACAAAAATAAGTGTTTTTACAAACACAAAATAAACTCAAGATAATCTGCAATGATGCGAGACAATTTGGAAGCAGAAACACACAAACAATAATGGGCCAAGTACTGAATGCAAGGAGGAATATAAAGGGTTAGTTCGCCCCAAAATGAAAATTCTGTCTGTAATTACCCTCAAGTTTTTCCAACTTCTGGGTTGTACGTCAGAGCGTAGACTCACTATTGGCCGACACTGGTCATGTGTGGGATGCTGGCCAATCATGAGCCTACGTTCTGACGTACAACACAGAAGCACTGCGCTGTTACACTACGTTGAATAAAGTCTTTATTTTAGCTTGTTTTGCGCACAAAAAGTATTTTCGACACTTGATAAACTTAAGGTTCAGCCACTGTATTCTTGGACTATTTTAACAATGTCTTTACTAACTTTCTGGGCTGGCAAGTTTCAATAACAGAGAAGCCTATGGAGGAGTGAGACAGCTCTCAGATTTCATCATAAATATCTTAATTTGTGTTCTGAAGATGAACGAAGGTCTTACGGGGGTGGAACAACATGAGGGTGAGTAATTACTGACAGCATTTTCATTTTTGGGTGAACTAACCCTTTAAATACACAGTGATAATGAACTAAATACAGATAGTTGTAGGCATGCGCTGGTATGAGACTTTGACAGAATGATAATCTTATATTGTGATTACAGCTTTAAAATGTATGATTGAAACAATATGATTCGCAATATATAAAAAATAACTTTCTTTAAAAACAAAACATAAAACTTCTAAATAAAAAATGCAGTCACTTAAGTGAGCCACGGATGTGATCAGGTAATGACAAAAAAAGTTGTTTGGTTCGATACTGAGATAACAGAAATAAAAATACAATGTTCTGTAAAGCGGTTTTGAAAAGTTGTGAATTGTGCAAAGTGCTATACAAATAAAAGTGACTTCTAAAAAAGGTCTCACCAATGACAACTTCCTTTACGACCAGGCGTTGGACACCAATCTTCCCACTGACTTCTCTCCAATTCATAACGTGCCACAGCAGTTGTAAAAGTGCCTTTCAGCACTCTCCAGACGGTGTTATCCAGGTCAGAGCCACCAACCAAACCCACATAGGAACCACATCTGATAGGAAAAAAAAAACATTGTGTAAGTGGTTGAAATATGCATTTAAATAGACCACCCTAAAATGAAAGTGCTTTTATATTTTATTAAAAAATGAACTATAAACTATTATTTACTCCATCTGAAACCATATTTTCTAGGTTTTTAATATGGAAATTATTGTCATTGCCCCACCCATACCACACATTAGGACTGGGTGGTATGACAGTATACCATAGCATGGTATATAAACTATATCGTGAGAAATTAGAGTAATTATAAAAATGTCCTGCCTCTTCCAAGCTTTATAATGGCAGTGAATGGCTGCTCAATTAATTGATAGTTAACAGAAATACAGCAATTCTTTGTTTGTTCATGTTAGTTCACAGTGCATACTAAAGTTAACAAGTATATTTTTTTTATATTGAATAGTAAATGTTGAAATTAACATTAACACATATTAATACACATATTAATATATGCAGTAGAAGTGCAGTTCATTATTAGTTCATGTTAATGTTCAGGTATTGTATCGAAAGTCATAATTTTGGTATTGTGACTTGACACTAATAGCCTAACGTTAACATTACAACTTTAATTTTAAAGAGGGAAAGGTCATGAGAAAAAGTCTTGGTTGAATATCATTTCAGAGTTAAATAAAGATACATACAATAATGCACACGTATTAATGTATTTATTCTTGGCATTTTTATATTATTATGATTAGTTGAATGATTGTGAACACTAAATTTAGGATTTAGGTTTTCTGACAAACAGTAACACCGACATTGGACCGCGTCGCCTTAATTCACAAATAGGCTAACGTACTACACAATGACAAACTATACTATTTTATTGTGTACGACAGTGAGCTGTTGATTTATAAACAAAAACATCTTAATTTAAAACGGCAAACCAGCGAACTGCTATAGCCTAAGTTAACGGTTAAGTTAAACATTAAACTTTATTGTAAGTTATAGCAGTAAACTGAAGAAAATATTAGCTAGTTCAACCCCTTCCTCGATGGAACGAATAACTAAACGCATAATAACATGCAATATTGACACATAATGCTGCATATTTCATTTATATGACTTTAAAATGCCAAAACATCACTTACCTGAATGTACACAGTCGTGAGGAAAGCAGAGTAAATGGCGTCAGCTTCCCAGCGTCGCAGTCAAACTCGCGCCGTAGTCTCACTCCACCAATAGGAGGGAAGATGCAGAGCAACCTGAGGTGTGGAACGGTGGATGTTTGCCGCAGTTGATTTCAGGATTCCTGTGTTTTTCCCAAGCGGCAACCTCCCCTTCTCTCTCTTGAAACCAACACGGAAGTGAGTTAAACTGCAATTCATTAACTGGCCGCTTGGCCTGGCTGCAGAAGTGAGTCAAATCTGTATCTCCCTCATGTTAAAATTACCAACTTTACAGCAGAAAAAAACATGTTTACAGCCTGGATCTCTATGTGGCTTTGGTCTATACAGCTAATTTTGCCCTTCATAACAACTGTGAGGGGGGTGAATTATTTTATAACTCATCCGTTTAGTTGATTAATATTTAAATTTAAGGGTGTGGCCACTGGCCACTTGAGTGACAGATGGATTGCCGCTGTCAGTGCTAGCCGTTTGTCTGCTGTTACTAGCCGTCACTTCACCTCAGCAAATGTTGCTGCTGAACTTGCCTTCTCTGCAGTGTTTGTTCGGGATTATTTCATACAATTTAATACTTGGGTACAAAGCCCACGTCTTTGGATTCCATCGTTATCGTTCGAGAGAACAACCAGCGCTGTATTTCAGTTGTTTTCCTCTGTGAACATGCACTAATGGATGTCTGACAATTTCGTTGATTTTGGGGGTTTTCAAATTTAAAACGTCAATAAAGGCTCGTTCGTTCTGCTCTCACGGAACAGATAGATTATAATATGCTAAATGTACCGTCAGATGAAATCATGCAGGCGTCGGCGCTTTCTCCGTCCGTGCAATAAATGCACATCCATGAATGAGCGCGGATTTTCTAGCGCATTTACTTGCACTTCAAAGGCAATATATCTATAACCCATTTGAGAGGCGGCCAAAATCAGAATTTAAAATGGACTGAATAAGCTTTCTACGAACTTGAGCGATGCCGCGCTGACGGACCATGAAAGAGTGACTGACATGTATGCACATAAATCACTGTCACACACAAACACTCTTGAAGTAATACACAGTCTCACTTGTAGCCATGTCTTTTAACTATTATACTATTTCGAAGGGGCGGGCAAAAATAGGAACTTTTAATTGGCTTTACATCATCAGCTAACTCGATCACGTCGAGCTAGGTGATTTCAGATAGCCAGGCTCCTCAGCTCCACTCACGCCCCGCCTGTTTGCCTATTTTCTGTTATCCGGGAGTGACGCAAGGCCAAGATGGCGACGGACGGCTCCGCCCACTTTAGGCTTCAAAAATGCTCTTCAGAAACCTACGGGTGACGTCACGGACACTACGTCCATATTTTTTTACAGTCTATGGTTTTTCCACGTATAAGCCAAATGTTTACCACAAGTCGGTGTTTCTCACTGTGTGCCATAGCTCAACCACATATGGTTCTCATGTGTTCGTTGTTATCTGGGCCATATACCTCAAAATCAGTTGTGAACCAAGAGAGCATTTCCCGCAGATTTTAAAGTTATGGCAAAACAAATATGGCTACGATTTGGCCCATATCTGTTCAGCCATGCCACATCTAGGCCATATGTGCCAGATAATACCCACATGTGGCCCACATGTAATTGCTATCTGGGTTTCTTCTGACGAGTATTTCTAAAACTACGCCAGCAGACTTTTCACTCACAACTCTCTAGCTAGCATTAGAGACTCATTTCCCGCTGATTTTACGTGCGAGCCCTGTGAGGGAAACTGCGCGTGTGGATTTCATACAAAACGCTTTTCTCACTTTTAAATACAACGTCCACAATGAATAGGCCTACGATAATTACATGATGAATTTAGAATTTAAACTGCATATTTCAAAAAGGCTGCTGATATAGCTGGTTTAATTTCAACTAATGATTTAACGATGCGGCATATTGTCAAAAATTCTAACCGGCTAGCTGTGGCTAATTAATGTTTCACAGAATAAATACGTTACCCCTCACACTTCCATATCAAAGACTGTATGTTGAACAGTGAAATTAGCTTGCTGCTACCACCACAACTTATTAAAAATATAGATAAACATCATGTCAACTTACCATAAAACAGCTGCCTGCTCCGAGTGGCGTGCTCCTCGAGTCAGAAGTGAAGAATCCAGAAAGTTCCACAAAGAATAAAAAAGTAACCAGTTGCTGGGTCAAAATAACCCAACCAGCGGTTTATTTGTGAATGACCCCCTTACAACTCATTTGACCCAGCATGAGCAACCCAATAATGTGTTTACAGTACCCCAAACAACCCAACTTTTTGACCCAGCACAATCAACCCAACAATTTGTTTACAGAAACAACCCAGCATTTTTTTGAGTGTATGGTGTATGTATGGGCATATGTATGTATTTGTATGTTGTGTGAGTATGTTTTTGATATGAAGATATCCGATATAGTATCTGATGTACATCTGATTGAAGTGTAATGTTTACATGAGAAAAAGTAAAAAAAATTAAAGCTGCAAGCAGCAATGAAAAGGGCCCTCTGCCACCGCCACCCGGCGCCTTTAGTAAAGGCCTTAAGATTACACTCACCAAATTTGAAGAGGATCAGATCAAAACTATAGGAGGAAAAGTTAAAGTACAACATCAGGAAATGGCAAAAACTGCACAAAATCTGAGAGGAAGTTCAAAATAGCTGACTTCCTGTTGTGTTTAGGGCTACGCTCCAAGAGACTTTTTTGTAGGTATTGGGTCATTACATGTATGTACCAAATTTCATACCTGTGCGTGAAACGTAGAGCCGGGGCAAAATGTAGGGGCAATAATTAAGCCATTTTGCCCCACCCAATTTTGAAAACCACATCACACGTAAATTTTCACCACTTCTGAAGCGTGTGCAAAGTTTCATGAGTTTTCGAGCATGTTAAGGCCCTCTAAAAAGCGATTCACTTTGGAGAAGAAGAAGAAGAAGAAGAAGAAGAAGAAGAATAAACGGAGCAAAAACAATAGGGTCCTCTCACCATCGGTGCTCGGGCCCTAAAAATAGAACTTTTAATGTCTTCTGCAGTCTCAAAATGATCCCCCCCTTCATGGCAAGCGTCTCCAGTACTCAGTAGAACAGTCTTCTGCTGTCCTGAGCTGCTGAAGCGAGATGTGTAAGACAGCAGCTCCTGTGTCTGAGGAGTCTGAGCCCGTTCCTCATGAGCAACGGCCTCCAGTTCAGGGATATTCCTGGGTTTGCAACCGCCTTCAAATCCCACCAGAGATTTTCTATGGGGTTCGAGTCAGGAGACTGTGAAGCCACTGTATCTCCCAGGACTTCTTCTGCAACCAAGCCTTGAGGAATCTGAGGAATGCTTGGGATCATTGTCCTGTTGAAGGTCCGAGCTCCAGCTTCCTCACTGACGGCATGATGTTTTCTCCCAGGATCTCCTGATACTTCAGTCTCCATCTCTCCTTCCACACGCTTCTTGATCGCTTCCTTCCTCTGCCCGTCCAGGCAGTGTAACCACCGTTCTTTTAACTTTAAACATGCAACTATGCGTCCAACGGTGTCTCTAGGAACATTTAGTGCCTTCGCTATCCTTTAATATCCTGTTCCTTGTTTGTGAAGGGCGATGATATCTTCTCTTAACCTTGGACCATTCTTTTGACTTAGTCATATTTCTAGCATGCAGTCAAACGTGACACTCCACAAACCTCGTCAGTTCAGATATTTCATGTGTTCTAGCTCAAGCACACCTAGTGCAGCTAATGAAGCCCTTGATTAGTGAGACAACACCTGTGTTGCAGATCTGCGCTGTTGTGAGGGATTATATCAGGGGGTTGAACAATTTTGAAACTGCAGAAGTCATTAAAAGTTGCATTTTCAGTTGAATTTGGGCAAATCACTTGAAACATTTGTTGTGTTGAGCTATTTCAATTGCTTTTGCTTGATTTGTTTCATTGCAAACAGCTGAAAGTCTGTAAAAATTGCCAACAAACCTGATAAATCATTTCGATTACAACTGTGTGTGTCTGTAATATATATAATATGGCTGTAATCTGATTGGCTTAAGTAGATGGTGGGTGGAGTCCACTTATTTGTGGATTTGACACATTTGTAAATATTTTTTCATTTGCAAATCTCATTGTATTAATTTGTGAATTTGATAATTTTTTGTGAATCTCTTCACATTTATTTGTGCATCTCAATCTATTTATTTGGAATAATGTTACTCAAATACCCCTATAGAGAGGAAGTTATTCTAATTCAAGATTACCAGAAACATGAATTTAAAACAATGATGATTTGCACTGATAAATCATTTACAAAAACACTGCAATATTCCATAAAAATAAGAATTGTCCATTTTGACTTCACTGTGACTTTAAAGCAGGATGGATTCTGATTGGCTGTTAAAAATGAACAAAAATTGCGAGATGTAAACTCAAAATTCAATGGGGAAAATTTCCAAATTTCGAGAAAGAAAGTGAGAATTATGAGATATAAGATTTAAAAAAAGAGGATCAGAATTGTGAGTTGTACCCAGAATTGCGAGGGACAAGTCAGAACTGCGAAATATAAACTTAGAATTCTAAGAGGAATTGAGTTTTGGGACTCGAGCAGTGTTCGCTGAGTGACTGTGGTAACCATGGTGACTGCAGTACGGCTGCGCGTGAGCGTGTCCTGCCGCGGCTTCCGTAGCCCGTGTGCGGAAACCCCGCGCCATCATCAGACGAGCGACGATGAAGTGAAAGACACACAAGATGGCGGCGATCGGCGGATAGACGGACATTCACGTAAACATTTAAACGACCCGACCCGATTAACGCTCATTCAGAGCCGTAACCGAGAGCCAAACACAGTTAAACGAGACCGTAGACCGTTCACGCGAGAGTCTGAGAATCACGAGGCTGAAACTCTGAGGTTTGGCTCATTCTACTGATTTCGTGAGCTTAAGATGAACGATTGGAGATATTAAAGCGAGTGGTTAGAGCTAAATAGACCGTTGATCTAGTCTCGTCGGGTGGTTTCCACAGGGTAGCGTGGTTTAGTGAGGTAAACTGGTGGTTTAGTGCGGTAGGATGTCTGGTTCCCGGCTGTGTGGATGCGAGGGCAGACAGTGCTAGTTTAGTGAGGTGAATATGCGCCAGGACTGCTAGAGTCGGAGAGGTTTGAGCTAGTGAAGATGAGCGACACCCGGAGGAGAGTGAAGCTGTACACGCTGAACGAGGACCGGCAGTGGGAGGACCGGGGCACGGGGCATGTGTGCTGCTCCGACGAGGAGACCTCGCTCACGGTCACCGCAGAGTCCGACGGTACGAGCCTCTTCACCACCACCACCACCATCATCATCATCACGTGACCCCGAGCTGATCTCTCTCTCTCTCTGTGTGTGTGTGTGTGTGTGTGTGTGTGTGTGTGTGTAGGGTCACTGCTGCTGGAGTCCAAGATCATCACCAGCACTGCATATCAGAAACAGCAGGTACACGACCCTCATGCTTTCAGATTCAGCTCGCTTCCATCTGAGTGTTAAATAGATATCTCTCTTAACCCTGCCTGAGCCCTGTGACCTTTGACCCCTCAGGACACGCTCATCGTGTGGTCCGAAGCGGAGAACTACGACCTGGCTCTGAGTTTCCAAGAGAAAGCCGGCTGTGACGAAATCTGGGAGAAGATCTGTCAGGTTCGTTCATTTCCATGATGACTCTGAACACAGTGTTTACACGAGGTCTGAGTAAAGTCAAGTCTCCTTCATTCATACAGCGCTTCTTACAATACTGATCATTTCAGAGCAGCTTTACAGAGATAACAGGAAAATAATACAACAAAGTTTGTTTCCAGAAGAAAATAGCGTCACAGTCCAGCTTAAGTAAGTCCAGTGATGCTTCATTTCTGTTGTAAAAAAGTTATTAGTTTAGTTTTTAAAAAAAGTGATCAGGACGATGTGCCACCAATGCCACCAACCCTCCTCATCCATGCCTTCACTTTCCTCAACACTTACATCTTGCGTCTTGTCTTTCAACTGCTCTTTTAAGATATTCAGCAACGACGTGTTTTCTGCCGCAGACTAACTGTGGTCACGCACACCATCTCTCCTTCCCTCACGAGAGTAATTTACGCATGACTCAAAACCACAGCAATAATAGAGACAGAGACACATGTATTGTATAAAGCAGATCGAGCAAGACGACGTGAACGAAGACCAACCCAGAGGTCGACCGATATGGGTTTAGGTTAGGGCTGATATATGATGCCGGTTTGTTTTTTGGCCGTCCCTCATAAAATCTAACACTTACTAAGAAGTAATACAGAAAATTGCTTAAATTAGACATTTATTAACATTTAATTAAACACAAGCCTCTCTAATCAGAGCACTTGTATAAAAAATAAAATAAAAATTATGTATACATTAAATATTAAATACACATTACAGGTCATCAATAATCTAGACCGTCAAATAAACTTTTAGATGAAAAAAAAAAAGTTTTAGTTCACAAAAACGTACATAAATAAAATAAACAATATAAGTAATCACTTACTTGAACGTTTAAAATTCTACATAAAGCACATTTATTGTTCAATAAAAAATATTATAGCAATATGTATATTTTTGTTAGAATTATTGCGCTCCTATTCTGTTGTGCTCAGACTGTGCGCGGCGCTCGCTCACGGACATCTGTGAAGTTCAGCGGAGTTTACTCTAGTTTTACTCTAGTTTCTAACGTTTACAGATGAAGAATAGACCTGTGAAATGTAAGTTACAAACACATTAAACAGCGCCAGCATCTGTCGGTCAGAGCATCTGAAGGGCTATATTAATATAAAGCTTGTCTCATGCTTAGATGCACCGGCTCACCGCTTCCTCCGCTATTTTTTTATTTTCCGATATTTAAATAGGAAAGGCTTAAAAACAGGAACATTATCATTATCGTAAACACCTCAGCATAGACTAGTTTATCTTAAAGTCCCCCTGTAGTCAATAATTTCATACCTTAAATGTCTTAATGTCTTCATGTCTTATAATATCTTGAATGTAACTCGACACCCTTGCCTCATTTAGTATGCGCGGTTCTATGAATATGCAAATGAGCGCCGCCTCCACTCACTCACTCAGCTCAGAGATCCACTGGTTAACGTTGATCTGATTGGTTACAAGGTAGTTTGTGACGTCAGAAACTCCAGCGATTTCAAGCCGTGTGTTTGAGACTGTCTTTGTTTCACTGCAGTTTTAGGGAGAGATACTCAGCAATGGAGTCGCTACGATACGCGTTACTGGCGTTCAGAAGCAACACCGCTTGCATCTCTTGCCCACCGCGGCACCGTCCATTTGATCAGATTTTTTCTATTTTCAATATAAAATCCTTTAGTTCAGTTAGAGAACAGACACTACAGTAAACAGCTGAACGGTGTCTGCTTAATAACTCGTGACTGGAACGAGAGTCGCAGCGCAGATCATCAGAGTCAGATCTCGTTAATCACGAGAGCGAGGAGCTGAAGATGATGGAGGAACATTTGCTGTAGAAGCGCCTGTTTAAGCGAATTAGTCATTGTGCTGTTTTGTTGTTGTGTTAAGAATAATAGTCTTATGAACTCACCATTCAAGCAATCCGCCCCGAACTGGCGCCGATTTAAAAGCGAAACTAAAATGCGCGTGTCGGAGCAGAAGAGAGCGTTTCTCCATAGGAGTGAACTGAAACCGCTCGCTCTGTTCTGCTCCGACGCGCGCATTTTAGTTTCGCTTTTAAATCGGCGCCAATTCAGGGAAAATATATTCACCGTCACATCCCTACTCAGCAATGGTGTCGACTTATGAATTTACACAAGGTTTGTCTTAAAGCATATTAAAAACACCACAGACACATAAACAACATTAACAGTAGGTAAGGACTAATCAGTCGCTCGTACGGCAGTCGGCTCTTGTTGACGTGTTTGGTGTGCAGGGCAAAGACCCGTCAATGGAGATCAATCAGGATCCCTGGCTCATTTGCATATTCATAGAGCTGCGTATACTAAATGAGGCAAGGGTGTCGAGTTACATTCAAGATATTTGTTTATTTAAGAAAGCTTTTGGTTGATGGGTTTTCACTAGTGTCACTTTGATTTTACATATGTATATACATTTTTATATTGTTTTGTTTTACCTTTCTCGTGTACAGCACTTAGTGATTTTATCTGTGAAAAGCGCTTTAGAAATAAACTTTACTTGCTTACTTACTATATAAGGCATGAAGACGAGGAAAAAACGTTTAAATATGTCATTTTGGTGATCAAAGATGAGTTTTAAGATTAACATTTTTGACTACAGGGGGACTTTAACAAGTAGGTAAGACTCGTGGTCGCTGATACTGAGGCTCTGCTGTTGTTGACGTGTGTGTGTGTGTGTGTGTGTGTGTGCGCAGGTGCAGGGCAAAGACCCGTCGGTGGAGATCACGCAGGACCCGATGGATGAGTCTGAGGAGGAGCGTTTGGAGGACCTGGAGTCGGCTCATGTGCTGGACCTGCCGGCCTGCGAGCCGGAGCATCTGGAGGAGATCGCGGAGCTGGTGACGTCCGTGCTGTCCTCGCCCGTGCGCCGCGAGAAGCTAGCGCTAGCTCTGCTGAGCTCAGGGTTCATCCGCAAGCTGCTGCTGCTCTTCCGCTCCTGCGAGGACTCACACCACCGACAGGCCAGTTACACTTTCACTTCACACACTTTACTTCACCGCACAGCCGAGCGTCTTCTGCTAGTGCTAGTCCAGACCACCGTATGTGTCGAAACTATACTGGTTTCACGGTATATGACAGGTTTTGTTTTTTCAAGCATGACTGGGTGTTAACCACATGTTCTACTGATCGAGAGGAAATACTGCAGTAGACTGACTCAGAATGCCCTATTTTACTGTCATGAGTGAATATTGTAGAACAATCCACACTAGGATTAATACAGATTTGCAGGTTTTACAAAGACGTCCAGCAGGAGGCGCTCAGAAACGCTGCTTTATCAGGAAAGATAAAGAAACATTGAAACTCTTCTGAGGACCGTCAGTTCCCTTCAGACACACTCATATCAGAACACCGGCGCCGCGCTTGGGCTGTGAGGCGAGCAGTGCTCGTGTTTATTCAGTGATGTCAATGACAACCACTAATAGATTTTCCAAAAGGCAGTGTTGATATTGTGAACCAATGTATGGGAAACACTGTAATATAATTTGACAGCTGTCAGTTATAGTTTAACCGTCACAGTAACACACACACACACACACACACTGAGCCTCACCAGTGAAGGACCGCTCACACAGGGCCGTGTTCCCAGCACTGTTGAAGAGATCATACACCGGTACTGCGGTATATTAAAAATTAATTTCATAACAAAAATAAACGCCGGTATGAACCGGTGTACCGCCCAGCACTAACACACACACACACACACACACACACCGCCCAGCACTAACACACACACACACACACACACACACACCGCCCAGCTCTATCTCCTGCAGAAGACACCTGCAGATTTCTGCTCGGCACACACACATATACCATACATCCTTTGCCAAAAGTGGGAACACACCCTATCCACCTCATTCTTCACGCAAGAGCGGGCGCCGCCATTTTTTAAATATAATGTGTGATTTCCGGTCAGCCACTCCCGCTAACTGTAGTTGTGTTGTGAACCCGCAGTTTTGCGTGAACTGTGTAGCTTTGGCTGGCTAACTTTTAATATGGACTACAGTCAGACTGGCGTCGTCTGCAGTTACGGTGTGATTAACCGCTGGTTCAAGCGTAACTAATAGGGCTGGGTAAAAAATATCGATTTCTCGATTTTAATCGATTCTCATTTTTACGAAACAATATCGATTCTTAAATCCCAAGAATCGATTAGTCATCCTGTTTTCAGTTGATGATGAATGGAACATTGTTGCACGCATCCCATTCAATAAATCGCAATAATCTTTGTGCTTTGTTATTGATATGAAACAAAGTATCAGATTTCAAACTACGTCCATTTTCTTACGAAATTCAAAAACATTAGCCTACCGTTTTGGCGCTGTGGCATGAGATCGCTCTGACGCAGCTCAGCTCTAGAGAAGCAGCAGCGCGGAGTGCACGTCTCTTCCGCCTTAATAACACCAGTTACCGCGCGAAATAAACATGAATGAGCATCTGAAAGTGTGTTAAAAGATAGAGTACAACTTATGGAAGTCCGTATCATGTCACATGGAATCGCTCAATCAGTGTTTCAACCGTGGAAAGACGTTAGTAAACAATGTCATGTAACGTCGTTTAGGCTACCTCAGAAAAACCATATCCAGTGACCATAAACTCGTTAGTCAGCTAGAAAAATTAACTCTAGAGAGGAGCATTTTGTTAAATATATGCACCATATTACATATTCATTATAATTTTTAATGTTCTTCAATATTTAATGCATGTTTGAATAAATCTGGAAAGTTTTTTATGACAGCCACCATTTAAATTTGTATATAATTCCATATAACTTCATTATTATAAAAATAAATAAAAGTATATTTTAAGTGTTTGTATACAAATCAGTTAATTTTTACCTTCAATATTATAGTAGGCTAATGAAGCCTACAGGCTACTGACTCCCATAGTTTACAATAATAGTTAAGAGATTTGTTTTCCTTGAGAAAATTTGCCATGTATTGTACCTGATATCCAAAATAATCGATATTGAATCGAATCGAATCGTAATCGAAATCGAATCGAATTGCAAGCTTGTGAATCGAAATCGAATCGAATTGTGAAATTTGTGTCAATACCCAGCCCTAGTAACTAATGCCTGCAAGATCTGTGTGTTACCCATAATCCCGCAGAACTGAATGTGGGCGTGAGGCACCGTATGATCTGCTAGCTCGTCGGCTTTGCTTAAAGCATTATTGTGGTGTGTGAACACGCTGGCAGTGCGAGTTGCTTGTTATTTTTATGTTTTAGTCATGTAGTTAACAGTGATGGCGTAGGGTTATAGATTATTATAAATCTGGTGAAATGTCGCACATTGTGTCCATAAGCAACCCAGACTCACAGCACATGCAGAGGTGGAGTGTGTGAAACGCCGCGCGTCGAAGACCGTCTACTCCCAGTCACAACACACAATCACTAGCTGCGTTTACATGGACACTTATAATCGGATTGACGGCTCAATCGGACTAAAAAACCTTCATGTAAACGCCTTAATCGATCCGATTGAGCTCGATCCGAATGAAATTTCGATCCGATTGAAAGGGGTGGTTTATCCCTTTTGTAATCCGATCGAGAGAACATGTAAACACTTGATCGGATTGAAAACCGAAACTGAAAGGACTGCGCATGTGCGATGACGTTAAATAGCGTAATGACGTATGACGCGCGGAACGAGCTGTTCTTCCTGTTGAATAAAGTGTCATATTAATAAGTTTCCCGTCATTCTAAAATTCTCATTTCACTCGCGCGTCTGTGAAGTGCAGCAGGACAACGTCCCACCAGTGCTGGTTTTGGATTCTCATCCACAGACGACTGGTTTTGGCCGCGGGGAGGGGCATTTTCACTGCGTGATCAATAAGCAGCACGGCAAAACGGTCGATGCTCTAAATTATGACCAGAGACGAATTAATATTACGTCTGCTGTTTAAAACAAATAAAGAACCAATAGAGGAGAATATTTATGCGCGAAAAGCGGGAAACTCTGTATATTCGTGCAGTGTGCGCATGTCAAAACATCAGATCCGATTTGAAACTTGTGACATATAAACGCGCTCATCAACCCGATTACTTTATTTATCATTCATGTAAACACCTTGTTCGGATTCATCAATCGGATTGATTTCATTCCGATTGTGTCCATGTAAACGCAGCTACTGATAATGTTCTCATGAGATGTCAGGCCACGAATCCTGACCCCACTGTACACACACCGCGAGCGAGAGAG
This sequence comes from Vimba vimba, assembly GCA_022828995.1. Taxonomy (NCBI): domain Eukaryota; kingdom Metazoa; phylum Chordata; class Actinopteri; order Cypriniformes; family Leuciscidae; genus Vimba; species Vimba vimba. The sequence continues at coordinate 512,374 of CM040834.1, read as the reverse complement.
CTTAACCATCGCGCTGTTTAATAGTGTTCTGTGCGCGTCTTCCGACCGGCTAGTGGAGCTACAGAAGGAAGTACGACATCATCTTTACTTCCGCGTTGCAAAATAAGGTGTATAGATATTCTCAGGTGGAGGCCATGTGACACACTAGAGTTTTCTGCTGTTAGAAACATTCCTGTCCCACACACACACACACACACACACACACACACACACACACACACACACACACACACACACACACACACACAGAGGACCTAACAGTGCACACACACACACACACACACACACACACACACACAGAGGACCCAACAGTGCACACACACACACACACACACACACACACAGAGGACCTAACAGTACACACACACACACACACACACACACACACACACAGAGGACCCAACAGTGCACACACACACACACACAGAGGACCCAACAGTACACACACACACACACACACACACACACACACACACAGAGGACCTAACAGTGCACACACACACACACACACACACACACACACACAGAGGACCCAACAGTGCACACACACACACAGAGGACCCAACAGTGCACACACACACACACACACACACACACACACAGAGGACCCAACAGTGCACACACACACCTGCGCAGCTGACTGACGTGTGAACGTGTGTGTCCCGCAGGCGCTGCACCACCTGTACGAGATCGTGCGCGGCGTGCTGTTCCTCAACAAGGCGTCTCTGTTCGAGGTGCTGTTCTCGGACGACTGCATCATGGACGTGGTGGGCTGTCTGGAGTACGAGCCGGCGCTGGCCCAGCCGCGGAGACACCGCGAGTTCCTCACACACACGGCCCGCTTCCGCGAGGTCATCCCCATCACCGACTCCGAGCTGCGGCAGAAGATCCACCAGACCTACCGCGTGCAGTACATCCAGGACATCATCCTGCCCACGCCCTCCGTGTTCGAGGAGAACTTCCTGTCCACGCTCTCCTCCTTCATCTTCTTCAACAAGGTGGAGATCGTCAGCATGCTGCAGGTGCGCTCGCCCACTGTGTGTGTGTGTGTGTGTGTGTGTGTGGGGGGGGGGGGGGGGCATCTCTGTGCGGGGGGGCATCTCTGTGCGGCGGGGGGGGGGGGGGAGACTCCAGAGGAATACTTCACCACCGTCTGTGTGTGTGTGTGGGGGGGGACTCGGCGTCATTACTCCAGTCTTCTGTGTCACGTGATCCTTCAGAAATCATTCCAAAATTGATCAAAAGTGACAGTAAAGGCGTTTATAATGTTACAAAAGATTTTATTTTAAAAAAATGCTTTTCTTTTTAACTTTCAATTCATCAAAGACACAACCGTTCTCAACACTGATAATAATCATTAATGTTTCTTGAGCATCAGATCATCATATTAGAGTGATTTCTGAAGGATCATGTGACACTGAAGACTGGAGTAATGATGCTGGAAATACAGCTTTGATCACAGGAATAAATTACACTTTACTGTATATTCACACAGAGAACAGCTGATTTACACTGGAATAATATTGCACAATATTACTGTTTTTTTTGTTGTATTTTTAATCTGATAAACGCAGCCTTGGTGAGCAGAAGAGACATTAAAAAACATTAAAATCTTCCCGATCCCAAACTTTTGACCGGCGCTGTACGTGTCATTTATTACGAAGTAATATTCTCCTCATAACAAAAATGATGATGCGTTTAAGCCTGTAGAAACAGTCAGCAGTGTGTGTGTGTGTGTGTTTCAGGAGGATGAGAAGTTTCTGACGGAGGTGTTCGCTCAGCTGACGGATGAAGCCACGGAGGACGACAAGAGGAGAGAGCTGGTACTACACACACACACACACACACACACACACACACACACACACACACACACACACACACACACACACGGGGTGCAGCGCAGGTCGCAGGTGATCGTGATCTGTACGGATCATCTTCCCACGGTTCGGCACATGTGTGATTCGCTGATCAACTGCTGAATTTAACCATCATAGAGTGAAAGTTCATCATTTGGACGTGTTTTAAACGCCGTCTCTGCCAGTGTTCTCTCGGTTCTGTCGTCAGTGAACAGGAAGAAACCGGATGTTTGTCAGTTATTCGCCTTAAAGTGACAGTGGCCTAATATTCCTGCTGTTCTCTGGCATTAATGTTAATAAAACAACAATACAGCTTTAACAAAGATTAAACTATATGTCATTTCTACATGAACAAATAGTGTTATTTACATTTAGGCTTAATTATTAATTTCAGTATCTGAATATTACTGTTAGACTTTGTAACTTTATTTAGTATTCATCTCTGCTTGTAATGTGTGTGTTTGCTCTTATTACTGACTGTTCACCTGTTTTTAATGATGTTGAACTTAGTTAGGCTAGTAGATTCTGCTGTGGTGTCGAAGATCTTCACTTGAGCTTATATAGATATATATGTATATAATTGTTTTGTTTTTTGTTGATACGAAAAATCATCCGATCTGTGGCTCAAAAACCGTTAATGATCCGAACCGTGAATTTTGTGATCAGTTGCACCTCTCTCACACACATTCACACTCACACACATACACACACATCAACACACACACACACACACACACACACACACACACACACACACACACACACTCACACTCACACTCACACATTCACTCTCACACATTCACTCTCACACACATTCACTCTCACACACACACATTCACTCTCACACACTCACTCTCACACACACACACACTCACACTCACACACACACACACACACGGCAGGGGTTCACCCCGTCTCCTCTCTCACCCGCAGGTGAACTTCTTCAAGGAGTTTTGTGCGTTCTCTCAAACCCTGCAGCCGCAGAACAGAGACGCCTTCTTCAAAACACTGGCCAACCTGGGCATCTTACCCGCGCTGGAGATCGTGCTGGTGAGTGAACACACACTCTGAGCTCAGACGACACACACAACACAACACGTGTGTATGAGCTCAGAGACGACACACACATCAACACAACACAACACTGGTGTATGAGCTCATAGAGATGTCACACTCGCAGTGTGTGTGTTGATCTGTGTGTGTCGTCTCTGAGCTCATACACCAGTGTGTGTGTTGATGTGTGTGTCGTCTCTGAGCTCATACACCAGTGTGTGTGTTGATCTGTGTGTGTCGTCTCTGAGCTCATACACCAGTGTGTGTGTTGATGTGTGTGTCGTCTCTGAGCTCATACACCAGTGTGTGTGTTGATGTGTGTGACGTCTCTCTGAGCTCATACACCAGTGTGTGTGTTGATGTGTGTGTGTCGTCTCTGAGCTCATACACCAGTGTGTGTGTTGATCTGTGTGTGTCGTCTCTCTGAGCTCATACACCAGTGTGTGTGTTGATGTGTGTGTCGTCTCTGAGCTCATACACCAGTGTGTGTGTTGATGTGTGTGTCGTCTCTGAGCTCATACACCAGTGTGTGTGTTGATGTGTGTGTGACGTCTCTCTGAGCTCATACACCAGTGTGTGTGTTGATCTGTGTGTGTCGTCTCTGAGCTCATACACCAGTGTGTGTGTTGATCTGTGTGTGTCGTCTCTGAGCTCATACACCAGTGTGTGTGTTGATGTGTGTGACGTCTCTCTGAGCTCATACACCAGTGTGTGTGTTGATGTGTGTGTCGTCTCTCTGAGCTCATACACCAGTGTGTGTGTTGATGTGTGTGTCGTCTCTGAGCTCATACACCAGTGTGTGTGTTGATGTGTGTGTCGTCTCTGAGCTCATACACCAGTGTGTGTGTTGATGTGTGTGTCGTCTCTGAGCTCATACACCAGTGTGTGTGTTGATCTGTGTGTGTCGTCTCTGAGCTCATACACCAGTGTGTGTGTTGATGTGTGTGACGTCTCTCTGAGCTCATACACCAGTGTGTGTGTTGATGTGTGTGTCGTCTCTCTGAGCTCATACACCAGTGTGTGTGTTGATGTGTGTGTGTCGTCTCTGAGCTCATACACCAGTGTGTGTGTTGATGTGTGTGTGTCGTCTCTGAGCTCATACACCAGTGTGTGTGTTGATGTGTGTGACGTCTCTCTGAGCTCATACACCAGTGTGTGTGTTGATGTGTGTGTCGTCTCTGAGCTCATACACCAGTGTGTGTGTTGATGTGTGTGTCGTCTCTGAGCTCATACACCAGTGTGTGTGTTGATGTGTGTGTCGTCTCTGAGCTCATACACCAGTGTGTGTGTTGATGTGTGTGTCGTCTCTGAGCTCATACACCAGTGTGTGTGTTGATGTGTGTGTCGTCTCTGAGCTCATACACCAGTGTGTGTGTTGATGTGTGTGTCGTCTCTGAGCTCATACACCAGTGTGTGTGTTGATGTGTGTGACGTCTCTCTGAGCTCATAAACCAGTGTGTGTGTTGATCTGTGTGTGTCGTCTCTGAGCTCATACACCAGTGTGTGTGTTGATGTGTGTGTCGTCTCTGAGCTCATACACCAGTGTGTGTTGATGTGTGTGTCGTCTCTGAGCTCATACACCAGTGTGTGTGTTGATGTGTGTGTCGTCTCTGAGCTCATACACCAGTGTGTGTGTTGATCTGTGTGTGTCGTCTCTGAGCTCATACACCAGTGTGTGTGTTGATCTGTGTGTCGTCTCTGAGCTCATACACCAGTGTGTGTGTTGATGTGTGTGACGTCTCTCTGAGCTCATACACCAGTGTGTGTGTTGATCTGTGTGTCGTCTCTGAGCTCATACACCAGTGTGTGTGTTGATGTGTGTCGTCTCTGAGCTCATACACCAGTGTGTGTGTTGATCTGTGTGTCGTCTCTGAGCTCATACACCAGTGTGTGTTGATGTGTGTGACGTCTCTCTGAGCTCATACACCAGTGTGTGTGTGGATGTGTGTGTCGTCTCTGAGCTCATACACCAGTGTGTGTGTTGATGTGTGTGTGTCGTCTCTGAGCTCATACACCAGTGTGTGTGTTGATGTGTGTGTGTCGTCTCTGAGCTCATACACCAGTGTGTGTTGATGTGTGTGACGTCTCTCTGAGCTCATACACCAGTGTGTGTGTGGATGTGTGTGTCGTCTCTGAGCTCATACACCAGTGTGTGTGTTGATCTGTGTGTGTCGTCTCTGAGCTCATACACCAGTGTGTGTGTTGATCTGTGTGTGTCGTCTCTGAGCTCATACACCAGTGTGTGTGTTGATCTGTGTGTGACGTCTCTCTGAGCTCATACACCAGTGTGTGTGTTGATCTGTGTGTGTCGTCTCTGAGCTCATACACCAGTGTGTGTGTTGATCTGTGTGTGTCGTCTCTGAGCTCATACACCAGTGTGTGTGTTGATGTGTGTGTGTCGTCTCTGAGCTCATACACCAGTGTGTGTGTTGATCTGTGTGTGACGTCTCTCTGAGCTCATACACCAGTGTGTGTGTTGATCTGTGTGTGTCGTCTCTGAGCTCATACACCAGTGTGTGTGTTGATCTGTGTGTGACGTCTCTCTGAGCTATCATGTGACGGTGATAATATTCTCCCACCGGTTAATCGACTTGACAACACCGGTAATATCGGTTTCACCGGGGGTGCGGGGACGTAAATGTAGAACTTTTTTTTTTACATAAAACTATTTCAAAATATGAATAAAACTAAATAAAAAAAATGTAAATAGCGCTCCAGGTCTCCGCACCAGCACATAACTGGAAACTGAAAGCCGTGTGACTGGCCAACCGGTAAAAAATACAGTAAAGAAATGATTCCCTCTGATTTTGTTTCATTAATAAAGTGTGACTATGGCAGCAGTCTTGCGTGCGCTTGGAGCTCGTGTGAAGTTCCCGAACGACCTCGACCCATCAGGAGGCACCACAGCTGAGAGTCACTGCGCTTCATGAAGAGTTTCTCCTCTGCTCGTTCGCCGGAGGTGTTGAAGAGAGCGGAGTGCACTCTCTCTGACGCGCGCTCTCTCTGCTAGACGCACACACACACACACACACACACACACACTACTAGGTAAAATTTTATTATAGGCCTCAAACATAACTACCACCACCGACAGTTATGCCCACAAATATTAATACAGACTGTTCATTACAGAGAAGCATAAGCATGCAGAGAATATTATACAGCCACATGTGATCCAGCAGTAAATAAAGATTTAAGGCCGACCTTTCTTTGATGTTTAGTAACTTTACTGAAGAACAACGTTTCAAAGAACTCTTCGCCAACTGGCTAACGTTAAATTTAAATATATAATAAATTTTAAAAAAATCTGTTGAGCTGAGTAGAGTCGGCTCATTCTCTGTTTACTCGAGTGTTGAGAAGAAGAACAGCACCACTGCTGAAGGCTTCAGGCTCGGCCATCAAATCAAAACTCTTTCTAAATGCAGCTTTTCCTGAAGTATTGGGAACTTTTAATAACTCCTCGCAATATTTCATTCAGTAGCCTGCGCTCCGCACGTGTATTGTGGGCACGATGAAAGGAGAAAAGCTAAATGAGCCCGACCTGTAAAAAAAAAAAAAAGTGGTCCGGCTGCTCCCAATAAGTGACAAAATTATGCCAACATTTTCCTATTTACATGTTGTGATGTGTATAGTCACAATGTGTGCGAATAACAAGGTCACATGAGACACAGCATCTTCTAACCGTACACACACTGGGAACTATATTCTCAGAGGGCGAAGCACTGCTACTTCTGCGGAGTGATTTGCTCGCAGCGCCTGAGAAGCCCCGCGGTGAGGAGCAGAGTTCCTCAGAGTCGGAGTAAATCCCTCCGCAGAAGTAGCAGTGCTTCGCCCTCTGAGAATATAGTTCCCAGTGTGTGTACGGTTAGAAGATGCTGTGTCTCATGTGACCTTGTTATTCGCACACATTGTGACTATACACATCACAACATGTAAATAGGAAAATGTTGGCATAATTTTGTCACTTATTGGGAGCAGTATGCTAGCTGGAGCCATTTACCTCCAGTCTCTGTGCTAAGCTAGGCTAGCGGTGTGTGCGTCAGACAGAGTTACGGCACGCACGGAAATGAGAAGGGTGTGTGTGGACTCATCTAACTCTGGGGGAGACGGGAATAAGCTGAAGTCCCAAAAAGTCGGCGTGTTCCTTTAAATCATTTAAGACTGCTCTTATGAGGACACACAACAAAACGGACATTTTGGCATAATTTGTGTGTGTTATGGTTTGTTCAAGCCCGAAAGAGAACTCGATACTGACGCGCGTCTTTTCTGTGGGCAGGCAGGACTTCCAGCGCGGTCTCTTTAGTCTTGCCGCTTAAAAAAGCATTCACATTAATAAGAGCGTGATCGTACAACGCTACTCAACGGGTGACAGGAAAAACGGATACTGCGTAATTGCGTTAAATATTTTTAACGCTTTAAACTTTTTTTTCTTTTCCCGGTGCCGCGGTGGGCAAGTGATGAAACCGGTGTTGCGACAGAACACCGTGTAATACCAACTATCATAGCAAGCCTAGCTCATACACACGTGTTGATGTGCGTGTCGTCTCTGAGTTCATACACACGTGTTGTATTGTGTTGTGTGTGTGTGTTGAAGGGCATGGATGACGTGCAGGTGAAGGCTGCCGCCACAGACATCTTCTCCTACCTGGTGGAGTTCAGCCCGTCGATGGTGCGAGAGTTCGTCATGCAGGAGCCACAGCAGGCCGATGACGTGAGTACACACACACACACACACATACACACACACATACACACACACACACACACACACACACACACACACACACACACACACACGAGAGAGAGTTCGTCATGCAGGAGCCACAGCAGGCCGATGACGTGAGTACACACACACACACACACACACACACACACACACACACACACACGAGAGAAAGTTCGTCATGCAGGAGCCACAGCAGGCCGATGACGTGAGTACACACACACACACACACACACACACACACACACACACACGAGAGAAAGTTCGTCATGCAGGAGCCACAGCAGGCCGATGACGTGAGTACACACACACACACACACACACACACACACACACACACACACGAGAGAAAGTTCGTCATGCAGGAGCCACAGCAGGCCGATGACGTGAGTACACACACACACACACACACACACACACACACACACACACACACACACACACACACACACACACACACACACACACGAGAGAAAGTTCGTCATGCAGGAGCCACAGCAGGCCGATGACGTGAGTACACACACACACACACACACACACACGAGAGAAAGTTCGTCATGCAGGAGCCACAGCAGGCCGATGACGTGAGTACACACACACACACACACACACACACACACACACACACACACACACACACACACACACACACACACACACACGAGAGAAAGTTCGTCATGCAGGAGCCACAGCAGGCTGATGACGTGAGTACACACACACACACACACACACACGAGAGAGAGTTCGTCATGCAGGAGCCACAGCAGGCCGATGACGTGAGTACACACACACACACACACACACACACACACACACACGAGAGAAAGTTCGTCATGCAGTAGCCACAGCAGGCCGATGACGTGAGTACACACACACACACACACACACACACGAGAGAAAGTTCGTCATGCAGGAGCCACAGCAGGCCGATGACGTGAGTACACACACACACACACATACACATACACACACACACACACACGAGAGAAAGTTCGTCATGCAGGAGCCACAGCAGGCCGATGACGTGAGTACACACACACACACACACACACACGAGAGAGAGTTCGTCATGCAGTAGCCACAGCAGGCCGATGACGTGAGTACACACACACACACACACACACACACACACACACACGAGAGAGAGTTCGTCATGCAGGAGCCACAGCAGGCTGATGACGTGAGTACACACACACACACACACACACACACACACACGAGAGAAAGTTCGTCATGCAGGAGCCACAGCAGGCCGATGACGTGAGTACACACACACACACACACACACACACACACACACGAGAGAAAGTTCGTCATGCAGGAGCCACAGCAGGCCGATGACGTGAGTACACACACACACACACACACACACGAGAGAGAGTTCGTCATGCAGTAGCCACAGCAGGCTGATGACGTGAGTACACACACACACACACACACACGAGAGAGAGTTCGTCATGCAGGAGCCACAGCAGGCCGATGACGTGAGTACACACACACACACACACACACACGAGAGAGAGTTCGTCATGCAGGAGCCACAGCAGGCTGATGACGTGAGTACACACACACACACACACACACACACACACACACACGAGAGAGAGTTCGTCATGCAGGAGCCACAGCAGGCCGATGACGTGAGTACACACACACACACACACACACACACACACGAGAGAAAGTTCGTCATGCAGTAGCCACAGCAGGCCGATGACGTGAGTACACACACACACACACACACACACACACACACACACGAGAGAAAGTTCGTCATGCAGGAGCCACAGCAGGCCGATGACGTGAGTACACACACACACACACACACACACACACACACGAGAGAGAGTTCGTCATGCAGGAGCCACAGCAGGCCGATGACGTGAGTACACACACACACACACACACACACACACACACACACGAGAGAAAGTTCGTCATGCAGGAGCCACAGCAGGCCGATGACGTGAGTACACACACACACACACACACACACGAGAGAGAGTTCGTCATGCAGGAGCCACAGCAGGCCGATGACGTGAGTACACACACACACACACACACACACACACACACGAGAGAGAGTTCGTCATGCAGGAGCCACAGCAGGCTGATGACGTGAGTACACACACACACACACACACACACACACACACACGAGAGAGAGTTCGTCATGCAGGAGCCACAGCAGGCCGATGACGTGAGTACACACACACACACACACACACACACACACACGAGAGAAAGTTCGTCATGCAGGAGCCACAGCAGGCCGATGACGTGAGTACACACACACACACACACACACGAGAGAAAGTTCGTCATGCAGTAGCCACAGCAGGCCGATGACGTGAGTACACACACACACACACACACACACACACACACACACACGAGAGAAAGTTCGTCATGCAGGAGCCACAGCAGGCCGATGACGTGAGTACACACACACACACACACACACACACACACGAGAGAGAGTTCGTCATGCAGGAGCCACAGCAGGCCGATGACGTGAGTACACACACACACACACACACACACACACACACACACACACACGAGAGAAAGTTCGTCATGCAGGAGCCACAGCAGGCCGATGACGTGAGTACACACACACACACACACACACACACACACACACACACGAGAGAAAGTTCGTCATGCAGGAGCCACAGCAGGCCGATGACGTGAGTACACACACACACACACACACACACACACACACACACACACGAGAGAGAGTTCGTCATGCAGTAGCCACAGCAGGCCGATGACGTGAGTACACACACACACACACACACACACACACACACGAGAGAAAGTTCGTCATGCAGTAGCCACAGCAGGCCGATGACGTGAGTACACACACACACACACACACACACACACACACGAGAGAGAGTTCGTCATGCAGGAGCCACAGCAGGCCGATGACGTGAGTACACACACACACACACACACACACACACACGAGAGAAAGTTCGTCATGCAGGAGCCACAGCAGGCCGATGACGTGAGTACACACACACACACACACACACACACGAGAGAAAGTTTGTCATGCAGGAGCCACAGCAGGCCGATGACGTGAGTACACACACACACACACACACACACACGAGAGAGAGTTCGTCATGCAGGAGCCACAGCAGGCCGATGACGTGAGTACACACACACACACACACACACACACACACACACACGAGAGAGAGTTCGTCATGCAGGAGCCACAGCAGGCCGATGACGTGAGTACACACACACACACACACACACACACACACGAGAGAAAGTTCGTCATGCAGGAGCCACAGCAGGCCGATGACGTGAGTACACACACACACACACACACACACACACGAGAGAAAGTTTGTCATGCAGGAGCCACAGCAGGCCGATGACGTGAGTACACACACACACACACACACACACGAGAGAGAGTTCGTCATGCAGGAGCCACAGCAGGCCGATGACGTGAGTACACACACACACACACACACACACACACACACACACGAGAGAAAGTTCGTCATGCAGGAGCCACAGCAGGCCGATGACGTGAGTACACACACACACACACACACACACGAGAGAGAGTTCGTCATGCAGGAGCCACAGCAGGCCGATGACGTGAGTACACACACACACACACACACACACACACACACACACACACGAGAGAGAGTTCGTCATGCAGGAGCCACAGCAGGCCGATGACGTGAGTACACACACACACACACACGAGAGAGTTCGTCATGCAGGAGCCACAGCAGGCCGATGACGTGAGTACACACACACACACACACACACACACACACACACGAGAGAGTTCGTCATGCAGGAGCCACAGCAGGCCGATGACGTGAGTACACACACACACACACACACACACACACACACACACGAGAGAGAGTTCGTCATGCAGGAGCCACAGCAGGCCGATGACGTGAGTACACACACACACACACACACACACACACGAGAGAGAGTTCGTCATGCAGGAGCCACAGCAGGCCGATGACGTGAGTACACACACACACACACACACACACACACGAGAGAGAGTTCGTCATGCAGGAGCCACAGCAGGCCGATGACGTGAGTACACACACACACACACACACACACACACACGCAGCAATTTTTATATCAACTCAGTAATTATAGTCATGTAACTCTTGTTATGCAGGGAGGGATGATCATGTGATCATGAATGCTGATGATGCTGAAACACGTTTAAATAGTGACTGGTTTATTCACACACATTCACACACACCGCGATCCGTCTCTGAAGAGCCTCAGAAACATTTACTGTTTGAAATTCCTGAGAGTGTTTGAGTTGCGCTACAAATAATGTTCAGTGAAGATTTCAGAATCCACATATGGAGGTTGTTCAGATGAGCGGTGTAAGCATGCTGATGTGTGTGTGTGTGTGTGTGTGTGTGTGCGCAGGACGTGCTGCTGATTAACGTGGTCATCAAGCAGATGATCTGTGACTCGGACCCTGAGCTGGGCGGTGCTGTGCAGCTGATGGGGCTCCTGAGGACCCTCATCGACCCCGAGAACATGCTCGCCCCGGCCAGCGTGAGTAACACACACACACACACACAGGCCGGACGCAACAGTCTGAGAAACTGCTGCCACGGTCTGGTCTGGGGAAAGCTTGAGTCTGATTGGCTGAGAATCTGAGGATGGTCATTTGCTGTTTTAAAACGTTCATGAAAGATATGTTGCCCGAA
>CM040834.1:470000-492500 GCA_022828995.1 Vimba vimba | reverse complement strand
TCTCTCACACACACACATTCACTGCTCATCTCTCTCACACACACACATTCACTGCTCATCTCACTCACTCACACACACACACATACACACATTCACTGCTCATCTCTCTCACACACACACATTCACTGCTCATCTCTCTCACACACACACATTCACTGCTCATCTCACTCACACACACACACACATTCACGCAGGTTATTGTTCTGTTTTATCCTTTTTTGTTATTGCTCATAATGTATAGTTTAGCCTACATTTATATTTTGTCACAGCTCTCAGTGTGATGTTTGTTTGGAGAGGGATATTAGACAGCATGTGGAATAAGATTTTTGTCAATGAAATGCAGAACAACTGATCCCTCGGATCCAGAACTGTTGGACTCAGACTGTAGTGAGGCTTGACTGAGTGTGTGTGTTGAGCAGGTGCCCTGCGCTTCCTGAGGAGGATCATCGGACTGAAGGACGAGTACTACAACCGCTACATCATGAAGGGAAACCTGTTCGAGCCGGTCATCAACGCCCTGCTGGACAACGGCACCAGATATAACCTGCTGAACTCCGCCGTCGTGGAGCTCTTCGAGTTCATCAGAGTCGTGAGTAGGGCTGGGGATCCTGAGATTCAGTAAAACCATTAAACTACTGATAAAAGCATAGTGCTGAGGAATAGGGTATCGTTGGAATTTTAAAGATTACGATTCTTCTTAGCGATTCCTAATTTAAATTCCAGTAAAAATAAACCTTAGATATCATTCACATTTAGTCTTATTGCAAAACATGTAATTGTGGCTGAATATCACGAACACAAACAGGCTAAAGAGCACTTACACAAGAGACGTTTGCCTGTGGTCTAAAAACACCATAGAAGAACTACTAGCTCAACTAATACAAACTTTAAGCATTATTAAAGACAAATAAACACTCAGTAATTAAAAAAGAACAAATAAGAAATGATCAATCGCAACAAATAGATACAAATGAACAAAGATACGATTGATAAACAGTGTTTTAAGATTTTCAGGTTCAGAAACTGCACTTTATAAAATAATATACATTACAAATATAGTAACAGAAGTGATTCAGTCAGGAACGAGTTGAATGTTTTGTTGTTTGATTAGTGTTATTATAGAGACGACAGCCTACTGTCACTTTAAGAGCTGCACGGATCCATTCAAGCGCGAGACACTGTTTTCCTCACATTAAAATCTCTTTCTGTGTGCGCTTTGGATGATGCAGAATACAGCACACGAGTCGTCTCACGCTTCAATGGTTTAAATCACATTAAAACGTGCACACAGGAATCGAGAAGTGGAACCGAAGTGTATCTTACCGATTCACCGGTTCTTGTGAATTTGGCACCGGTTCTGGATACCCATCGCTAGTAGAGTCTGACCGTCTGACTGCTGTGTTTGATCATCAGGAGGACATCAGGTCCCTCATCGCACACATCGTGGATCACTTCTACCCGGCGCTGGAGTCCATCGAGTATGTGCAGACCTTCAAGGGCCTGAAGGGCCGATACGAGCAGGAGAAGGAGCGACAGAGCCGAGGCCTGAGCAGGTGTGTGAGCGACCACACACACACACACACACACACACACACACACACACACACACACACACACGATGATGATGATGACGTCCACGCCTTGTACGGTGAGATCTTTGATGGCTGAACAGTCCTATCCTGGACCCACAAGCTCTATTGCAGGAGGGTATGTATAAGTGATGGTAACAGTGGCAGCCATGGCTGTATTCCTCCTGGCTCGCTTCTGCTGTCTTCTGGCTCTCCGTCTCTAGCGTACAAGCCCCATCGCTACACAGCGGTCAGCAGCAACATCTTCCAGATCCTCAGGTCTGATCTAACTCTTCCTCAAAGTGTTCTTCATCTGATCCTTATAGCGCTGCTTCGGCCCAGCTGAGCGTCGGCCATGATGTACCTGGCCGTATAGCACTCTATTCTCTATAGTAGCACGTGTCCCAACCACTGCAGTCGGCGCTGGGTAATCATGACCTCAATACTTCTGCAGTTGGTCTTTTTAAGTATTTCAGTGTGAGGCACACGATTATGCCAGGTGATTCCCAGAATGCGCTGAAGGCAGCTTATATAGAAGTAAAGACTTCATGTGACGGCTGTAGGTTACCCACGCTTCACAGCTAAAGAGGAGGGTGGTGACACAGACCGTTTGGTATACAGCGACCTTTGTGGAGGGATGAAGGTTCTTATTATGAAAGACTCTACACCGAAGTCTCCCAAAGGCAGCTGATGCCTGTTTAATGCGGCTCTGCATTTCTTTGTCGATGCCGCTATAGAGAGGGAGTAACAGGCGGAGAGGGAGTAACAGGCGGAGAGGGAGTAACAGGCGGGGAGGGCAACAGGCGGGGAGGGCAACAGGCGGGGAGGGCAACAGGCGGGGAGGGCAACAGGCGGGGAGGGCAACAGGCGGGGAGGGCAACAGGCGGGGAGGGCAACAGGCGGAGAGGGAGTAACAGGCGGAGAGGGCAAAAGGCGGGGAGGGCAACAGGCGGAGAGGGCAACAGGCGGAGAGGGCAACAGGCGGAGAGGGAGTAACAGGCGGAGAGGGCAACAGGCGGAGAGGGAGTAACAGGCGGAGAGGGAGTAACAGGCGGAGAGGGAGGAACAGGCGGAGAGGGCAACAGGCGGGGAGGGCAACAGGCGGAGAGGGCAACAGGCGGAGAGGGAGTAACAGGCGGAGAGGGAGTAACAGGCGGAGAGGGCAACAGGCGGAGAGGGAGTAACAGGCGGAGAGGGAGTAACAGGCGGAGGGAGCAACAGGCGGGGAGGGCAACAGGCGGGGAGGGCAACAGGCGGGGAGGGAGTAACAGGCGGGGAGGGCAACAGGCGGGGAGGGCAACAGGCGGGGAGGGCAACAGGCGGGGAGGGCAACAGGCGGGGAGGGCAACAGGCGGGGAGGGCAACAGGCGGGGAGGGCAACAGGCGGGGAGGGCAACAGGCGGGGAGGGCAACAGGCGGGGAGGGCAACAGGCGGGGAGGGCAACAGGCGGGGAGGGCAACAGGCGGGGAGGGCAACAGGCGGGGAGGGCAACAGGCGGGGAGGGCGTAACAGGCGGGGAGGGCGTAACAGGCGGAGAGGGAGTAACAGGCGGAGAGGGCAACAGGCGGGGAGGGCAACAGGCGGAGAGGGAGTAACAGGCGGGGAGGGAGTAACAGGCGGGGAGGGAGTAACAGGCGGGGAGGGAGTAACAGGCGGAGAGGGCAACAGGCGGAGAGGGCAACAGGCGGAGAGGGCAACAGGCGGAGAGGGAGCAACAGGCGGAGAGGGATCAACAGGCGGAGAGGGCAACAGGCGGAGAGGGAGTAACAGGCGGAGAGGACAACAGGCGGAGAGGGAGTAACAGGCGGAGAGGGAGTAACAGGCGGAGAGGGAGTAACAGGCGGAGAGGACAACAGGCGGAGAGGGAGTAACAGGCGGAGAGGGAGTAACAGGCGGAGAGGGCAACAGGCGGAGAGGGCAACAGGCGGAGAGGGCAACAGGCGGGGAGGGCAACAGGTGGAGAGAGCAACAGGCAGAGAGGGAGTAACAGGCGGAGATAGAGTAACAGGCGGAGAGGGATCAACAGGCGGAGAGGGCAACAGGCGGAGAGGGAGTAACAGGCGGAGAGGGAGTAACAGGCGGAGAGGGATCAACAGGCGGAGAGGGCAACAGGCGGAGAGGGAGTAACAGGCGGAGAGGGAGTAACAGGCGGAGAGGGCAACAGGCGGAGAGGGCAACAGGCGGGGAGGGCAACAGGTGGAGAGAGCAACAGGCGGAGAGGGAGTAACAGGCGGAGATAGAGTAACAGGCGGAGAGGGAGTAACAGGCGGAGAGGGAGTAATGCTGCGTTCACACCAAACGCGAATATGCGTCTGGCGCGAGTGATTTCAATGTTAAGTCAATGGTAAGACGCGTCTGGAGATCTTGCGGCGCGAATGACGCGAATTGAGCGTTTGGTGCGTTACGCGCGTTAAGCGCGAATTGTGCTTTTTGTGCATTCACGCGTTTGACGCGAATTCGCGTCTGCCGCCCGAGTTGAAAAATCTGAACTTCTGCGTCAATTCGCGCCGCGTTAACCAATCAGGAGCCTGCTTGCTGCTGTCACGTGCTGAACTGACAGTTTATAATGTTATTTTATGTTTGGCCTCAATAAATTATTTTGTAATATGACTAAAATGCACAACAAAGCAAATAATCTTTCACATAAAAACTCGATTTCAATATACGAGAGATACTCATTTTGTATTGAATGCTATTTATTCCATATTCTAGATTATATGAAACTTTATTAATCTAATGTAAAGACAACAAACACAATATAAAAACTTTTCAAAAAATCACAGGACAGGTTTCACTTTTGGAGGCTGGCTCCATTTATTATCAAAACAAAAATAAATGACAGATTAGGTGCGTGAGAGGGTGAACCTCGCGCCGGGCTGCACAGCGCGGGCTCGTCATGCAGAGACCACTCGAGGCCGAGGCTTTATACGGCCTACGCTGTCCTCGTCAGCGTCCTCACCATTAGGTCCACCAAACCTACCTCCTGAAGCAAATTGTGAAACTCCTGAAACCCTCCGGAGGGTTTGGTGGACCCGAGTACTGCGACGATGTCCCCTACGCAGCTGTTTCTGCTCTCCAGAGCATATACGAGCGGTGACTCTCTCGATTAATGCTATTGCTAATGCTTGATAAACATCTAAAAAAGATGGCCGCCAACAGGTTTCGAAACTTTCGCCCCCGGACTTCGCCTTTGACGCGCGTAAATTTCGCTTCAAACTTTTGATTTTACGCGCGTCAATTTCGCTCTTGACGCGCGAATGCACACAAAGTGGTCACGCGTATAACTAGACACGGCAGGCGCGAATTTTGACGCAGATTCGCGTTTGGTGTGAACACAGCATACAGGCGGAGAGGGAGTAACAGGCGGAGAGGGAGTAACAGGCGGAGAGGGCAACAGGCGAAGAGGGTAACAGGCGGAGAGGGAGTAACAGGCGGAGAGGGAGTAACAGGCGGAGAGGGAGTAACAGGCGGAGAGGGCAACAGGCGGAGAGGGCAACAGGCGGAGAGGGCAACAGGCGGAGAGGGCAACAGGCGGAGAGGGAGTAACAGGCGGAGAGGGTGTAACAGGCGGAGAGGGAGTAACAGGCGGAGAGGGCAACAGGCGGAGAGGGCAACAGGCGGAGAGGGAGTAACAGGCGGAGAGGGAGTAACAGGCGGAGAGGGCAACAGGCGGAGAGGGAGTAACAGGCGGAGAGGGAGTAACAGGCGGAGAGGGCAACAGGCGGAGAGGGCAACAGGCGGAGAGGGAGTAACAGGCGGAGAGGGCAACAGGCGGAGAGGGCAACAGGCGGAGAGGGAGTAACAGGCGGAGAGGGCAACAGGCGGAGAGGGCAACAGGCGGAGAGGGAGTAACAGGCGGAGAGGGCAACAGGCGGAGAGGGCAACAGGCGGAGAGGGAGTAACAGGCGGAGAGGGCAACAGGCGGAGAGCAAGGCGCAGCAAGCACTAACTAGCAGCACCACCACATTACTGGACTACTGCACTAGACACTTCACACACACCCTGTGTGTGTGTACATATATATACATACACACAAACACACACACACACACACACATATACATACATACACACACACACATATTGTGTGTGTGTGTATATAAATAAATATACATACATACATACATACATACATGCATACATACACACACACACACACACACACACACACAAACACATATCGTGTGTGCGTATAAATAAATATACATACATACACACACACACACTAACACGGCATGCTCTTTTCACAGGTACCGTAGAGACGCGCGCTCCTTCGAGGAGGACGAGGACATGTGGCTGAACGAGGAGGAGGAAGAGGAGGACGTGTCCGACACCGGCTTCGACAAGAGTAAGAGCGACTACGGCAAGTTCATGGAGAGCGAGAAAGGTATTCCTGCTTTCAGAATCAGTGATTTCCAGGTCTGGATATGCATGGAAAACACAAACATTACGTGTGTTCCCTCTGGTTTCAGCTAAAGAGAGCCAGGATAAAGAGAACCAGCCGAAGCGCTCGACCACAGGCAGCTTTAAGTTCACCTTCGCTCATTCAGCGGCGGCTAACGCTAGCAACGGCTCCAAGCCTCCGCCCTCCTCTTCCTCCAGCGGCTCTAGGCCTGCAGTGCCTCCTGCTGGACACACGCCACGGGTGCGTACACACACACACACGCACAACCTTGCTCGCTCGCTCGCTCACACACACACACACACACTCTTCAAAATGACTAACAATTGCATGTATAACCCTTTTAATTCAGGTCAAAATATCTTACATCGGGTGTCTTTGCCCTCTTGTGGAAATAAGATGATAATATAAGATGATATTTCATGACTCTAGATGGGCTTATATCTCTATATGGAGTAAATGAGCTGTTCCTCTGGGTCCTAAAGTCAGTTCCCTTCAGTGTGCATTCAGATACACATGTAGACATTATACAATATTTTTTTGGTAAAGTTTTAGCATTTTTAGTTTCAATTTTGAGCATTCTTTGGTTTTTCTATGTGTACTGAAGCATTCCTCGCATTCTCTTCATTCCTAAGGGGGTCAAACTGACTCGAGAGGGAAGGATTTGTTACTTTGTAAAATTGTAACCACAAAACTCCTCGAATCCATCATTTTTGTTTTGTGTGTATTTGTGGTTCAAGTGCGACAGGAGTCCTTGGGTCTTGGACCCCTCTGATGAACACTCAATTTAAAAAAAATGAGTTTTGGGTCAAAATAAAATGAAATAAGGTTTCTGAAAAAAAATGGGAAAAAAGTAGTGTAATTGTATGGCTTTGTGTCATTTTGACCCGCGAGGGAAAGATGTGTTTTATTATGTGTGTGTAAAACAAGCAGAAACACTGAGCAAGTACTTTATTAAGCTTTAGGGGGACCAAAGTTTGTTTGTTTTTGTTGCCATTTTTAATATTAACTATTGTGGGATGATTTGTCCATGTGTAATTATGGGGCTGACTGGTGTTGTTCTCAGTGTGTGTGTGTGTGCTAATCCTGCGTGTGTTCCTCAGACTGGACTGGTGGATTATCCAGATGATGATGAAGAAGAAGAGGAGGAGGAGGAGGAGGAGGAGGAGCAGGCTCCACGCAAGCGGCCCCGTCTGGGCTCATAAACCCGTGTGCGTGTGTGTGTGTGTCGGGCTGAAACGGAGGAGCGCAGCAGCCAATCACAGCAGCAGGGGCTGATGGGAGGCTAGCAGGACTAGCCGCGCTAATGAACGCTGGATTGGCTGAACTCTGACCTCTGGGACTGAAGAGCTGCTCTACGGTGGCGACTCTCTTTTTTAACGAGTTCTTCTGGACGTTTGTGTTTTTTAATGATTGACAGGAGCTCTTGCCAGTGTCGGGCGAGGCCGTTATTAACCTTTATAATCGGACGTCTGTGATTCAGGCTAGATTTGCGATGTTGGTTTTGAAGAGATGAAACTGCAGTGAGTGTTTGCTGTCTGATCTCAGATCAGCTCTGTCCACACGACACTCGCGTCACACTCTAGATTACTAGCTCTTCTTGTTTTTCCCCTCATTTTTGTACAATTTCCTAACTAGCACCATCTCCGTTAAAGAGCATTTGTATAAATTTGATATTTTTTACAATTTTCAGATTAAATTTGGTCCTGCAATTAAACAAGGTTGTTCATTATTTTGTGTTGTTTGAATGAGCCTTTAGTTGAATAGATATAATAACAAAGACATTTGGTTTAACCTGGGCTACTGGGTATTCATTCAGAAAGCATGTTCTGTTCAGTGTGAATGATTAAACATCTGCCCTGTGGTTGTGGTCATGTGACCACGTGAGGTTGCTGTTGAAGTAACAATAGTGTTTTAGAGAAACATTTAGAGTGTAAACTGCTCTGAAGTGAAGTGTTTGTAACTTACACTGACAGGCAGATTGTGTAACCTAGTGTGCTTTCTTTTTCATCACGGTTTTTGCTAAATAAGTTGCCTGAAGTGAACTATTTGTGGTCAGTTTTATGGGGCATTTTTTGACGCTCCTCAGAGTTGTACCCTCTCAGTGATCATTAACTGAGTTCTCTATTCTCTGAACATCTGCACAAGCATACACCAGTCACACAACAACTGAAGGCATTAAACTGCCCCATTATGTGATTTTAAAGGTTCCTAATGTTGTTTTGGATTCTCCTACAGCAGGTTTACATGCGTCCAAGGTATAAAAACACACAAAAAACACTAATTTCCTCATAATCTCCATTGCAGTATCAGCTCTTTTCTCTCAGTGTCTGAGACGGTTCATTTGAAGATTCAGTCTCTCTAAGCCCCGCCTCTCTGAGAGCTGCTCTGCTCTGATTGGTCAGAAAGGAAACACTCTATCATATCTGAATCTCAGCTCTTGATTCACAGTAGGCGCACTTCCATTACAGATTTGCGCAAAACTTTTACGATTTTTATTTTTTTATTTTTTTTAAAATTTCTATAAAAAACTATTGCGAAATGACGGCGTTTCCATTAAATGATATTATGCGACTAAAACGTAATTTTTCCCTCTCGCGAGAAGTCATTCCAAAAATCATGGCAGTGAATGTTGGTAGGTTTATATATTGCAGCCGCCACACTAGCCATTATTATTAGTCGAAGGAGATAGGCGTGTTATCCAAGCATTAATGGTAAGGAAAGACACTTAAAGCGGCACACATATACTCCCATACTCCTTCATTTCTGCATCCAGGTCTTGGGTGTGCCATTTCTTTGAGGTTTAGAATTAAGTATTCCTGTAATTCTTTTGTCTTTTATGAACTCTGTCCAAACACACCACGCCTTCTAAGTCAGGTGACTGTAAATGCGCAAAAACTGTTTCCATTGCAGTTTTGCGAAATATTTCTTTGTCGAGTTGCCTGAAAAACCCCCTCATGCGAGCGTAAAAACTTTTTTGCGATAAATGGGAGTTTTTGTGAAAATTACGTGTTTCAATTAAGCGTATTTTCAATTCGCAATTTCAATTTGCGCAATTTGAAGTGTAATGGAAATGCGGCTAGTGATACGAACGGTAACGATGTCGTGGGTTTTACCGTATCAATCTCATCAAAGTGGATTTGCTCTGTCAGCAGAAAACAGCGTCTTCTCGACATGAACAACACGAACCAAACTCTTCAGTCTCAGATACACTACAGTGTTTGTGGGCGGGGCTAAGAGATGCTGCTCAGCCAATCAAGACCAGAGACAGTTTTGCATTATGCAAAACTGTCTTATTAAATTAGACAAAAAAGAATGATTGATTGCAATGTCTAGTTCTGATTCTGAACAGCTGACTGTAAACTCATGATTGCTGAAATATACTGGTAATGGTGTTTTAGCTTTCCTTTCCATCAGATTCATCTCAGATATCTGTAGGTGTCTGTTCGTTCTTTCCAATTTATGGAATAATTGTGATGTACATCTCAACCCTGATGACTTGGGTGTGTGTGCACATTGATTTCTTGACGTGTTCCTGAAGGTTGGGATGTGGTAGATTGCACACGAGTGTCCGTCACTCTTTCTCAGTTGTAAGCTAGATGTGTGAGTATGATACTGGGAAATCTGTTGACCTGCAGGAAAACGCAACCCTCCTATGCTTCCACACCGGTTATTGGCAAAACATTTGTGCACACACACTTCCATGATCCAAAGACGGCTAATTCAGTGTGTAACAACCCACCTCTGAGAGGAAAGGCAAGACAGTGAAAATCTTGTGTAAACTGGTGCGTTTACTCTTTTTTTACACAAGATCCTGTGCAGGAAAGAACTTGATTTCTGCTTGATATTAATGACAACAACAAGAATAACCCATAATAATGGAGTGCTTATTGTTTGGAATGATAATAAACACATTTACGACACAGACTGGCTTGCTTTTACATGTATGCCCAATCGATGACGGCTGTGGGTTTCTGTGTCACTCGAGTGGAGCAGCGTGATCCTGCAGTGCCATCTTTAAGGACTGCATTTCCCCGAGTGCTGCTCCCTGCAGAGCCAGATGATCTCAGCTCCTCCTCTCTCTACATGTAATGGGTGGAGCTTGACCTCATCTAGCTCCACCTCTCTACATGTAATGGGTGGGGCTTGACCTAGTCTAGCCCCTCCTCTCTCTACATGTAATGGGTGGGGCTTGACCTAGTCTAGCTCCTGCTCTCTCTACATGTAATGGGTGGGGCTTGACCTAGTCTAGCCCCTCCTCTCTCTACATATAATGGGTGGAGCTTAACCTACTCTAGCTCCTCCTCTCTCTACATGTAATGGGTGGAGCTTGACCTCATCTAGCTCCACCTCTCTACATGTAATGGGTGGGGCTTGACCTAGTCTAGCCCCTCCTCTCTCTACATGTAATGGGTGGGGCTTGACCTAGTCTAGCCCCTCCTCTCTCTACATGTAATGGGTGGGGCTTGACCTAGTCTAGCTCCTGCTCTCTCTACATGTAATGGGTGGGGCTTGACCTAGTCTAGCTCCTCTTCTCTCTACATATAATGGCCGGGGCATGACCTCGTCCAGCTCCTCTCTCTACATGTAATGGGTGGGGCTTGACCTAGTCTAGCCCCTCCTCTCTCTACATGTAATGGGTGGGGCTTGACCTAGTCTAGCTCCTGCTCTCTCTACATGTAATGGGTGGGGCTTGACCTAGTCTAGCTCCTCTTCTCTCTACATATAATGGCCGGGGCATGACCTCGTCCAGCTCCTCTCTCTACATGTAATGGGTGGGGCTTGACCTATTCTAGCTCCTCCTCTCTCTACATGTAATGGGTGGGGCTTGACCTAGTCTAGCCCCTCCTCTCTCTACATGTAATGGGTGGGGCTTGACCTAGTCTAGCTCCTGCTCTCTCTACATGTAATGGGTGGGGCTTGACCTATTCTAGCTCCTCCTCTCTCTACATGTAATGGCCGGGGCATGACCTCGTCCAGCTCCTCTCTCTACATGTAATGGGTGGGGCTTGACCTAGTCTAGCTCCTCTTCTCTCTACATGTAATGGGTGGGGCTTGACCTAGTCTAGCTCCTCTTCTCTCTACATATAATGGCCGGGGCATGACCTCGTCCAGCTCCTCTCTCTACATGTAATGGGTGGGGCTTGACCTATTCTAGCTCCTCCTCTCTCTACATGTAATGGGTGGGGCTTGACCTAGTCTAGCCCCTCCTCTCTCTACATGTAATGGGTGGGGCTTGACCTAGTCTAGCTCCTGCTCTCTCTACATGTAATGGGTGGGGCTTGACCTATTCTAGCTCCTCCTCTCTCTACATGTAATGGCCGGGGCATGACCTCGTCCAGCTCCTCTCTCTACATGTAATGGGTGGGGCTTGACCTAGTCTAGCTCCTGCTCTCTCTACATGTAATGGGTGGGGCTTGACCTAGTCTAGCTCCTCTTCTCTCTACATATAATGGCCGGGGCATGACCTCGTCCAGCTCCTCTCTCTACATGTAATGGGTGGGGCTTGACCTATTCTAGCTCCTCCTCTCTCTACATGTAATGGCCGGGGCATGACCTCGTCCAGCTCCTCTCTCTACATGTAATGGGTGGGGCTTGACCTATTCTAGCTCCTCCTCTCTCTACATGTAATGGGTGGGGCTTGACCTATTCTAGCTCCTCCTCTCTCTACATGTAATGGCCGGGGCATGACCTCGTCCAGCTCCTCTCTTTACATGTAATGGGTGGGGCTTGACCTAGTCTAGCTCCTCCTCTCTCTACAAGTAATGGCCGGGGCATGACCTCGTCCAGCTCCTCTCTTTACATGTAATGGGTGGGGCTTGATCTAGTCTAGCTCCTCCTCTCTAGATGTAATGGGTGGAGCTTGACCTAGTCTAGCCCCTCCTCTCTCTACATGTAATGGGTGGGGCTTGACCTAGTCCAGCTCCTCCTCTCTCTACATGTAATGGGTGGGGCTTGACCTAGTCCAGCTCCTCCTCTCTCTACATGTAATGGTCGGGGCATGACCTCGTCCAGCTCCTCTCTTTACATGTAATGGGTGGGGCTTGACCTAGTCTAGCTCCTCCTCTCTAGATGTAATGGGTGGAGCTTGACCTAGTCTAGGGGTAATAAATATTAATTATAAAAATTGCAGTTTTAGTATTGCAGGATCAGGCTGTTGCTGGAGTGGCGAATAAGAGCGGCTCACACACACACTGATGCCTCTGCACACACACATCACCGCATCAGCAGGACCTGCACCTGGAGAGCGACAGGTGGCCGATTGCCCTGAACCATCTGTCGGTCCGTAAACACACTCTGTGTGCTGAGGATCACACTCCACAGACGCCTGCGACGCCAGAGGAACTACTGTCTGACACTATTTACATGAGAATCAGTTACTTCATTATGAAAATGAGAAACATCTGTTAAATGTGACACATGAGCAGAAGTTTATGCAGAAATGATGATGCCCATGATCTTCCATAGTTATAACCTCTTCAAACCAATTAAGTTAAGGTTTTATATTATAATTTATAAATACCCAAGATCATTTGATTTTATGTTATTGTCACCACAACAATTCATGTCAAATTACACTGTACTTGGATTCACTGTCAATGTGGCTGTGGACGTTTAACGTTTAAAAAACTTTGTTTTTTTCTATTGATTCATCTTAAAATGAGTAATCAAAAATCTCTATCACAGTGTTAAGATTTTAATCAGATACGGACTTCCTCAGACAACACTAGCTGTGAACAATGTGTGAGATGCAACTAACCTGGTTAGGGTTAACCTCTGTTATTGTGAAAGTTTGCATTTATAGTTTCTTCTTAACACCAGTTTATGTTCTCCAGCTGTTGCTTTGTTACACTATCATTAATTCTTGCAGATATAAAGAACATATTGACCCATTTCACATTTCCGGGTTTCTAGGCGGACTCGTCATAGTTGGGTAAACTTCTATAGCGGTGAATGGGAGAATACATTACATATATTTTTTGTGTTCCCGTTTGCTCCAATACCAGAAGAAAAACTCAACAATAGTGTTTTCACAACTTTCAAAAAGAGAAGAGAGAGAGAGAGAGAGAGAGACAGAGAGAGAGAGAAAGAGAGAGAGAGAGAGAGAGAGAGAGAGAAAGAGACAGAGAGAGAGAGAGAGAGAGAGAGAGACAGAGAGAGGGAGAGAGAGAGAGAGAGAGACAGAGAGAGGGAGAGAGAGAGAGAGAGACAGAGACAGAGATTAATAACAGTCAGAACAGAAGAGAGAAGGATGTCAACTTACGTCACTCCCACAGCATTTACTCGTTTTTATAATTTGATTCAAAGCCAAAGGTAATATAATTCTAAGTAGCAATGGTGTAATAAATGTACATACATTAATATATATATATATATATATATATATATATATATATATATATATATATATATATATATAGAAAATAAAAAAAAACTTTGCAGGATTTACAATGTGATGACCGTTAAAACGCGTCATCACAGTCTGTGAAAAGGGTCCGTAAGGCTAAACTTTTTGTAAGTCATAATTTCTACTTAATAATTTCTGTAATAATTGCAACTTTTACGACATCATTTTGACTTTAGAATCTATGATTTACAAAAGCATTTTTCCTTATGTGGCGGGAATGGACTTCCACGTGACTCGCAAAATAAAAATGTAACAGTTATTTGCTTGAAGCCACGAGATGTCACTAATGATTCATTTGACAATTAAGAGCTTCATGTAATTTCTGTCCACATATTGTCAATTAATCTATTTTGTTTTATTATATTATTGGCTGTGAGTCGAGCGCGCGCCGCTTCGTTATTTTCTCCGTGTCGGTTTATAACGGTTCATTATTTCACAATCATGTGTGTGTGTGTGTGTGTGTGTGTGTCTAACTCAGTCAATGTTTCCAGACTTCCTCCCTCCGGATGTCGCCTAGTAAGGGAGCATCAGGCGCACAGTGGGCGTGTTCGCAATGTCATACTCCTAGTATGCAGTGTGTATCAGCTACTGTACCCGTTATGCGCATACAGTAAGTTACCTCTGAATGAAATAAAAAGCGGTTTTTATGTCTGAGATGAGATGATAACTGGACAGGTAATTTCGCATACTCAAGTTCATCCCTTCCAGTCGCTGTTTATTAGTGCAGACTATAGTGTAGTGCGCTTCGGGCGTGTCATTCACATTCATTTGATATATTTTATTATTCTTTCTTTACATTGAATTTACAGTAGATGAATACAGAGTCAAACTAAACCCACCCATCTGGTGACCCCCGGTGTGTGGCGGAAGTGTGCCGTAAATCAGTGCCCTCGGTAGTGTGTTTGCTGTAGTACAGGCGGCGCTTTGTTTCAGTCACACACACACACGCGCTCGACGCGCCCCGCACACTTCCCGCTGGAAGCTCGACACGTCACGGCGAATCTAACGGAAAACAACGGCTTTTCTCTCGGGATGAAGGGAGAGTTCGCGCCGCTGGTCTGACGGAGGACACGCGCGGGATTTCCTCTCAGAGAGCCGGGGCTCGGGCTCGGGGTTCGGGCTCGGAACTGCAGGATTCTCCCGCACTCCTGCTGCGGGATCTGGAGGAATAACACGCGATGGATGTCGACAGAATGAGCGCGTTATAAACACACTCCTTCCCAGAACTCTCCCGCTTTATTCCCACTCGACGGACACGATGGAGGAGGTTTTCACGGCTTTGTTGGAGGATTTTCTGCAGTCTCCTCTGGTGTGCTGGGTGAGCGCGCGCTTCATCAGATCGTGTATGTGTGTGTGTGTGTGCTGCGCGTTCATGTGTGTGTGTGTTTGCAGGTGAAGACTGTCTCTCGGCTCCCCTCGGATGGCTCTCATCTGTCGGAGTTTATGACTTTAGTGGACGGGGTTTATCTGAACGACATCATGATTCAGATGTGAGTACAGATGCGCGTTACCGTGAGTGAAGATCTGGAAACACTTCATAATCCGCATTTACCATCAGCTGATCAACCTTACATTAGTCTAATACAGTGCTACACGCACACACACACACATATAGGATGAAATCAGGCTGGTTATACATGTGACTCATACAGTATCATCATCACAACTGTGATTGGGCCGTAGATGATCACATGACTGATGTTTGTGATTATGGGTGTCATATTGCTTTTATACAACAGTTCAATAAGTCAGTAACACAAACAGTGCAGCCAATCAGATTTGAGGATCACAACTATCTGTTTAGTCACCGGCTGCTTCTGATTGGTCGATCCAGCTAAACTGACCTGTCCATATTCGATCAGATATCAGATCTTCATTAGTGTGATGAATGCAGTGATGTCTTGATGAACATGTTTGTAAGTGTAAGATTTAGTAAGTGTTCCAGTTTAGTGACCCACTGTATCACACCAGCCGTTACTGTACATGAACATCAGTGTATCCGCAGTGTGCGTGTGTGTGTGTGTGTCTGTGCGTGTGTGTGTTGTTCACTGGCTGTCATCTGTGATGATTGTGTATTCACTGACGGATTCATGTGTGTGTGATGTGTTCAGCTGCTACACACACACAAGTGCATGATTGTTCCGCTCACTGACGCCTGTGTGAGCAGCAGTGTGTGTGTTGTGTGAGAGTAGCAGTGTGTGTGTGTGTGTGCTTGTACAACTATCTTTGTGAGGACCGGTTTGAGTGTTAGAGCAGTGGAGTGAGGACCGGTTTGAGTGTTAGAGCAGTGGAGTGAGGACCGAGAGAGTAAAGTGAGGACATGTTGGCCGGTCCTCAGTGTCTGAGAGCCTTTAAAGGCCTGTTTGAGGGTCAAGACTTGGGCCCTGTCACATTTCTCCCCCCTTAAAACTTCCACTTATTTTTGAGTGCCCTCGAAAGTAAAGTCCCCTAAACGAGGGAAGTGGAGTTGAAGATCTTTCCCTATGAAATGGGACAGGGCTGTTGTGTTGGCTGTTGTGTTGGCTGTTGTGTGGGCTGTTGTGTTGGCTGTTGTGTTGGCTGTTGTGTGGGCTGTTGTGTTGGCTGTTGTGTTGGCTGTTGTGTGGGCTGTTGTGCGGGCTGTTGTGCGGGCTGTTGTGTTGGCTGTTGTGTTGCCTGTTGTGTGGGCTGTTGTGTTGCCTGTTGTGTTGCCTGTTGTGTGGGCTGTTGTGTTGGCTGTTGTGTTGGCTGTTGTGTTGGCTGTTGTGTTGGCTGTTGTGTGGGCTGTTGTGCGGGCTGTTGTGCGGGCTGTTGTGTTGGCTGTTGTGTTGCCTGTTGTGTGGGCTGTTGTGCGGGCTGTTGTGTTGGCTGTTGTGTTGGCTGTTGTGTTGGCTGTTGTGTTGGCTGTTGTGTGGGCTGTTGTGCGGGCTGTTGTGCGGGCTGTTGTGTTGGCTGTTGTGTTGCCTGTTGTGTGGGCTGTTGTGTTGGCTGTTGTGTTGGCTGTTGTGTTGGCTGTTGTGTTGGCTGTTGTGTGGGCTGTTGTGCGGGCTGTTGTGCGGGCTGTTGTGTTGGCTGTTGTGTTGGCTGTTGTGTTGGCTGTTGTGTTGGCTGTTGTGTTGGCTGTTGTGTTGGCTGTTGTGTTGCCTGTTGTGTGGGCTGTTGTGCGGGCTGTTGTGCGGGCTGTTGTGTTGCCTGTTGTGTGGGCTGTTGTGCGGGCTGTTGTGTTGGCTGTTGTGTTGCCTGTTGTGCGGGCTGTTGTGCGGGCTGTTGTGCGGGCTGTTGTGTTGGCTGTTGTGTTGGCTGTTGTGTGGGCTGTTGTGCGGGCTGTTGTGTTGGCTGTTGTGTTGCCTGTTGTGTGGGCTGTTGTGCGGGCTGTTGTGCTGGCTGTTGTGTTGCCTGTTGTGTGGGCTGTTGTGCGGGCTGTTGTGTTGGCTGTTGTGTTGCCCGTTGTGTTGCCCGTTGTGTTGCCCGTTGTGTTGCCCGTTGTGCGGGCTGTTGTGCGGGCTGTTGTGTGGGCTGTTGTGTTGCCTGTTGTGCGGGCTGTTGTGCGGGCTGTTGTGTGGCCTGTTGTGCGGGCTGTTGTGCGGGCTGTTGTGCGGGCTGTTGTGCAGCTGTTGTGTTGCCTGTTGTGCGGGCTGTTGTGTTGCCTGTTGTGTTGCCTGTTGTGTTGCCTGTTGTGTGGGCTGTTGTGTTGCCTGTTGTGTGGGCTGTTGTGTTGT
The DNA here is from genome assembly GCA_022828995.1 of Vimba vimba. Classification (NCBI taxonomy): domain Eukaryota; kingdom Metazoa; phylum Chordata; class Actinopteri; order Cypriniformes; family Leuciscidae; genus Vimba; species Vimba vimba. The sequence goes on along the minus strand of CM040834.1, from coordinate 475,423 downwards.
GCGGGCTGTTGTGCGGGCTGTTGTGTGGCCTGTTGTGTGGGCTGTTGTGTTGCCTGTTGTGTTGTGTGGGCTGTTGTGTGGGCTGTTGTGTGGGCTGTTGTGTGGGCTGTTGTGTTGCCTGTTGTGTGGGCTGTTGTGTTGCCTGTTGTGTGGGCTGTTGTGTTGTGCGGGCTGTTGTGCGGGCTGTTGTGCGGCCTGATGTGTGGGCTGTTGTGTGGGCTGTTGTGTAGCCTGTTGTGCGGGCTGTTGTGCGGGCTGTTGTGCGGGCTGTTGTGCGGCCTGTTGTGTTGGCTGTTGTGTTGGCTGTTGTGTTGGCTGTTGTGTTGGCTGTTGTGTGGGCTGTTGTGCTGGCTGTTGTGTGGGCTGTTGTGTGGGCTGTTGTGTTGGCTGTTGTGTGGGCTGTTGTGTGGGCTGTTGTGCGGCCTGTTGTGCGGCCTGTTGTGTTGGCTGTTGTGTTGGCTGTTGTGTGGGCTGTTGTGTGGGCTGTTGTGTGTGCTGTTGTGTGGGCTGTTGTGTGGCCTGTTGTGTGGGCTGTTGTGTTGGCTGTTGTGTTGGCTGTTGTGTTGCCTGTTGTGTGGGCTGTTGTGTGGGCTGTTGTGTGGCCTGTTGTGTGGCCTGTTGTGTGGCCTGTTGTGTGGCCTGTTGTGTGGCCTGTTGTGTGGGCTGTTGTGTGGGCTGTTGTGTGGCCTGTTGTGTTGGCTGTTGTGTTGGCTGTTGTGTTGCCTGTTGTGTTGGCTGTTGTGTGGCCTGTTGTGTGGCCTGTTGTGTTGGCTGTTGTGTTGGCTGTTGTGTTGCCTGTTGTGTGGGCTGTTGTGTGGGCTGTTGTGTGGCCTGTTGTGTGGCCTGTTGTGTGGCCTGTTGTGTGGCCTGTTGTGTGGCCTGTTGTGTTGGCTGTTGTGTTGGCTGTTGTGTTGGCTGTTGTGTTGGCTGTTGTGTGGGCTGTTGTGTTGGCTGTTGTGTGGGCTGTTGTGTTGGCTGTTGTGTTGCCTGTTGTGTTGGCTGTTGTGTGGCCTGTTGTGTGGCCTGTTGTGTGGGCTGTTGTGCGGCCTGTTGTGCGGCCTGTTGTGCTGGCTGTTGTGTTGGCTGTTGTGTTGGCTGTTGTGTGGGCTGTTGTGTGGCCTGTTGTGTGGCCTGTTGTGCGGGCTGTTGTGCGGCCTGTTGTGCGGCCTGTTGTGCTGGCTGTTGTGTTGCCTGTTGTGTTGCCTGTTGTGTGGCCTGTTGTGTGGCCTGTTGTGTGGCCTGTTGTGTGGCCTGTTGTGTTGGCTGTTGTGTTGGCTGTTGTGTGGGCTGTTGTGTGGGCTGTTGTGTTGGCTGTTGTGTGGGCTGTTGTGTTGGCTGTTGTGTTGCCTGTTGTGTTGGCTGTTGTGTGGCCTGTTGTGTGGCCTGTTGTGTGGGCTGTTGTGCGGCCTGTTGTGCGGCCTGTTGTGTTGGCTGATGTGTGGGCTGTTGTGCGGGCTGTTGTGTTGGCTGTTGTGTGGGCTGTTGTGTGGCCTGTTGTGTGGCCTGTTGTGTTGGCTGTTGTGTGGGCTGTTGTGTGGCCTGTTGTGTGGCCTGTTGTGTGGCCTGTTGTGTTGGCTGTTGTGTGGGCTGTTGTGTGGGCTGTTGCGTGGGCTGTTGCGTTGGCTGTTGCGTTGCCTGTTGCGTTGCCTGTTGCGTTGCCTGTTGTGTGGGCTGTTGTGTGGGCTGTTGTGTGGGCTGTTGTGTGGCCTGTTGTGTGGCCTGTTGTGTGGCCTGTTGTGTGGGTTGTTGTGTGGCCTGTTGTGTGGGCTGTTGTGTTGGCTGTTGTGTTGGCTGTTGTGTTGGCTGTTGTGTTGCCTGTTGTGTTGCCTGTTGTGTGGGCTGTTGTGTGGGCTGTTGTGTGGCCTGTTGTGTGGCCTGTTGTGTGGGCTGTTGTGTGGCCTGTTGTGTGGGCTGTTGTGTTGGCTGTTGTGTTGGCTGTTGTGTTGCCTGTTGTGTTGGCTGTTGTGTGGGCTGTTGTGTGGCCTGTTGTGTGGCCTGTTGTGTGGCCTGTTGTGTGGGCTGTTGTGTTGGCTGTTGTGTTGGCTGTTGTGTTGGCTGTTGTGTGGGCTGTTGTGTGGGCTGTTGTGTGGGCTGTTGTGTTGGCTGTTGTGTTGCCTGTTGTGTTGGCTGTTGTGTGGCCTGTTGTGTGGCCTGTTGTGTGGGCTGTTGTGCGGCCTGTTGTGCGGCCTGTTGTGTTGGCTGTTGTGTTGGCTGTTGTGTTGGCTGTTGTGTTGGCTGTTGTGTGGGCTGTTGTGTGGCCTGTTGTGTGGCCTGTTGTGTGGGCTGTTGTGTGGCCTGTTGTGCGGCCTGTTGTGCGGCCTGTTGTGTGGCCTGTTGTGTTGGCTGTTGTGTGGGCTGTTGTGTGGGCTGTTGCGTGGGCTGTTGCGTTGGCTGTTGCGTTGCCTGTTGCGTTGCCTGTTGCGTTGCCTGTTGCGTGGGCTGTTGCGTGGGCTGTTGTGTGGCCTGTTGTGTGGCCTGTTGTGTGGCCTGTTGTGGGGGCTGTTGTGTTGGCTGTTGTGTGGGCTGTTGTGTTGGCTGTTGTGTGGGCTGTTGTGTTGGCTGTTGTGTTGCCTGTTGTGTTGGCTGTTGTGTGGCCTGTTGTGTGGCCTGTTGTGTGGGCTGTTGTGCGGCCTGTTGTGCGGCCTGTTGTGTTGGCTGTTGTGTTGGCTGTTGTGTTGGCTGTTGTGTTGGCTGTTGTGTGGGCTGTTGTGTGGCCTGTTGTGTGGCCTGTTGTGTGGCCTGTTGTGTGGGCTGTTGTGTGGGCTGTTGTGTGGCCTGTTGTGTGGCCTGTTGTGTGGGCTGTTGTGTGGGCTGTTGTGTGGGCTGTTGTGTGGGCTGTTGTGTGGGCTGTTGCGTTGGCTTTTGCGTTGCCTGTTGCGTTGCCTGTTGTGTGGGCTGTTGTGTGGTCCGCTGTGTGGCCTGTTGTGTGGCCTGTTGTGTGGCCTGTTGTGGGGGCTGTTGTGTGGCCTGTTGTGTGGCCTGTTGTGCGGCCTGTTGTGTTGGCTGTTGTGTTGGCTGTTGTGTGGCCTGTTGTGTGGCCTGTTGTGTGGCCTGTTGTGTGGGCTGTTGTGTGGCCTGTTGTGTGGCCTGTTGTGTGGCCTGTTGTGTTGCCTGTTGTGCGGGCTGTTGTGTGGCCTGTTGTGTGGCCTGTTGTGTGGCCTGTTGTGTTGCCTGTTGTGTTGGCTGTTGTGTGGCCTGTTGTGTTGCCTGTTGTGCGGGCTGTTGTGTTGGCTGTTGTGTGGCCTGTTGTGTGGCCTGTTGTGTGGCCTGTTGTGTTGCCTGTTGTGCGGGCTGTTGTGTTGGCTGTTGTGTGGCCTGTTGTGTGGCCTGTTGTGTTGGCTGTTGTGTGGGCTGTTGTGTGGGCTGTTGTGTGGGCTGTTGTGTGGGCTGTTGTGTGGCCTGTTGTGCGGCCTGTTGTGTTGGCTGTTGTGTGGCCTGTTGTGTGGCCTGTTGTGTGGCCTGTTGTGTGGGCTGTTGTGTGGCCTGTTGTGGGGGCTGTTGTGTGGCCTGTTGTGTGGCCTGTTGTGCGGCCTGTTGTGTTGGCTGTGTTGTGGCCTGTTGTGTGGCCTGTTGTGTGGCCTGTTGTGTGGGCTGTTGTGTGGCCTGTTGTGTGGCCTGTTGTGTGGCCTGTTGTGTTGCCTGTTGTGCGGGCTGTTGTGTTGGCTGTTGTGTGGCCTGTTGTGTGGCCTGTTGTGTGGCCTGTTGTGTGGCCTGTTGTGTTGGCTGTTGTGTGGCCTGTTGTGTTGCCTGTTGTGCGGGCTGTTGTGTTGGCTGTTGTGTGGCCTGTTGTGTGGCCTGTTGTGTGGCCTGTTGTGTGGCCTGTTGTGTGGCCTGTTGTGTTGCCTGTTGTGCGGGCTGTTGTGTGGCCTGTTGTGTTGCCTGTTGTGCGGGCTGTTGTGTTGGCTGTTGTGTGGCCTGTTGTGTTGGCTGTGTTCTTTTATCTACGTCTGATGAATCAACAGAGACGTGGAATATAGACCCCTTTTGCGCCGACGTCACAGTTACGTCACGGCGTTAGCTGGAGGCAAAACAAACGGAAAACTGGAGGCGGCCAATACAAACCAGCACAGATTCGGCTACATTATAAGGAGCTTAAATTATTATTTTTATTATTAAATGTCATCTTGTTGTGTTGTTGGGTGCAAGAATCAGTGAAAAATGAGTATGCTGTATCTGGAATTTTTTTTCTAGAAAATATTCATATCATTAAAATTGCACCGTAGTGTCACTCTTTACACTGTCGTCTTGGCGCTGGCTAGGCAGAACTGCGGATCGTACCACACGAGTCTTTGCATGACCATTCAGCACATAGTTATAGGCATCTAAATATATATATATATATGCCCTCAGTTTCTCTATCGGGTCGGTGTAGAGCAGGCGTCTCAACCGGAGGTAGCGTTAACGTTAATCCTGTCAGATCGTCCATTGACTAAGCGTGTACGGTCATCTGGTTCCGTCCGTTAAAATTAACTTTTGCAAATAACAATCGCGGCCCAGTGAGTGAGTGACCGTGCACATTAAGACAAAATTGGATTTTCTCCAGTCATTGTTAAAAAACAAGCTAACAAAACTGTCAAACTAAGGTTAGTGAAGCGGCCGGAGGGATCGTTCTGCCTCCAGCTAAGCCCCGCCCACACAAATACGTCACCATGTTTAGCAACTGTAAAAGGGTCTATAGAAGACGCATTCGTGTCTGTATTTGATCGTTTATTTGACGCGCACATGAAACCCAAAGTATAGTTTGCTTGTCTAGTTGCAGTCCGTTTCCGAACACGCGCCGCCATGGGAACAGGGTCAACGTCTCTTGCGCGGATCATTGTGCTTATAATAGCTCTTTTTACAATCAAACACCTCCTGCAGTTTATAACCAGCAGACACTGCATTTTACAGCAGTCACTGATTGTGCTCAGTGCTGTTTGGGTTTAACGTGAAGAAAAAGATGAAGCACTAGACGAACGCGGCTAGTTTTTAATAGTTTTACCTCACATCTTCTTTTTATAATAATTGGAAGCCAGATCAGATGTATATTTGATGGGCAGACTCTCTCGAAGCACTCGGCAGATATCATCAACATCGTATAGATAGCTTTGTGAAATATTTTCTAACATTAGTGTTCAAAACAGTCCCTTGGATGTGCATCAAACTAACATATTCCAACGTATTTAGAAATTTTAACATGCTTATGTGCGAAAATATACTTACAATTCAATTGTTCCATTCCAGCGGTGTCCGCCATCTTGTTTAAAAAAATTTACCGGCTTGCTGAGTCCGCAAGGTATCCTGGGTAATTTCATCTTCCACTTCGTTTTAAGTTTTGAGGGTTGATTTTAAGGGGAGAATAGCATTCCCCCTAGCTCTTTAGAGTATTGGGACACCCTACCCCTACACGAGAACGCGCAAAAACAAGTGTTAGGGCAGAACTC
>CM040834.1:462500-467500 GCA_022828995.1 Vimba vimba | reverse complement strand
AGGTGTGTTCAGTCAGTCTGAGTGTGTTCAGTCAGTGTGAGTGTGTTCAGTCAGTATGAGTGTGTTCAGTCAGTATGGGTGTGTTCAGTCAGTATGGGTGTGTTCAGTCAGTATGGGTGTGTTCAGTCAGTATAGGTGTGTTCAGTCAGTCTGAGTGTGTTCAGTCAGTGTGAGTGTGTTCAGTCAGTCTGAGTGTGTTCAGTCAGTGTGAGTGTGTTCAGTCAGTATGGGTGTGTTCAGTCAGTATGGGTGTGTTCAGTCAGTATGGGTGTGTTCAGTCAGTATAGGTGTGTTCAGTCAGTCTGAGTGTGTTCAGTCAGTGTGAGTGTGTTCAGTCAGTATGAGTGTGTTCAGTCAGTATGGGTGTGTTCAGTCAGTATGGGTGTGTTCAGTCAGTGTGAGTGTGTTCAGTCAGTATGAGTGTGTTCAGTCAGTATGGGTGTGTTCAGTCCAGTCAGTATGGGTGTGTTCAGTCAGTATGGGTGTGTTCAGTCCAGTCAGTATGAGTGTGTTCAGTCAGTATGGGTGTGTTCAGTCAGTGTGAGTGTGTTCAGTCAGTATGAGTGTGTTCAGTCAGTATGGGTGTGTTCAGTCAGTATGGGTGTGTTCAGTCAGTATGAGTGTGTTCAGTCAGTATGGGTGTGTTCAGTCAGTATGGGTGTGTTCAGTCAGTATGAGTGTGTTCAGTCAGTATGAGTGTGTTCAGTCAGTATGAGTGTGTTCAGTCAGTATGGGTGTGTTCAGTCCAGTCAGTATGGGTGTGTTCAGTCAGTATGGGTGTGTTCAGTCCAGTCAGTATGAGTGTGTTCAGTCAGTATGGGTGTGTTCAGTCAGGGTTTGGCTCTGAGCGTCGCACGAGTAACTGATGATCTGTTAATGGCTGCTGATGGCGGGTTCTTATCTGTTCTGGTTTTACTTGACTTGAGTGCAGCTTTCCACACAATTTCACATGATATTCTCTTGAACTGTTTATCTGATATTGGTATCACTGGTATACCTTATGCCTGGGTCACTTCATACCTTTCAAACCGTACACAGTTTAATTAAAACAAATGCCTCTGTTAGCTGTGATGTTCCCCAAGGCTCTGTCCTAGGTCCCCTATCGTTCCTAATCTACCTTCTTTCACTCGGCAGTGATTGGTTATTGCAGCATTTGGGGCGGTTCCTGAGGTCTGATTGGTTATTGCGGCATTTGGGGCGGTTCCTGAATTCTGATTGGTTATTGCGGCATTTGGGGCGGTTCCTGAGGTCTGATTGGTTATTGCGGCATTTGGGGCGGTTCCTGAGGTCTGATTGGTTATTGCGGCATTTGGGGCGGTTCCTGAATTCTGATTGGTTATTGCAGCATTTGGGGCGGTTCCTGAGGTCTGATTGGTTATTGCGGCATTTGGGGCGGTTCCTGAATTCTGATTGGTTATTGCGGCATTTGAGGCGGTTCCTGAGGTCTGATTGGTTATTGCTGCATTTGGGGCGGTTCCTGAGGTCTGATTGGTTATTGCGGCATTTGGGGCGGTTCCTGAGGTCTGATTGGTTATTGCAGCATTTGGGGCGGTTCCTGTGGTCTGATTGGTTATTGCGGCATTTGGGGCAGTTCCTGAGGTCTGATTGGTTATTGCTGCATTTGGGGCGGTTCCTGAATTCTGATTGGTTATTGCGGCATTTGGGGCGGTTCCTGAGGTCTGATTGGTTATTGCGGCATTTGGGGCGGTTCCTGAGGTCTGATTGGTTATTGCTGCATTTGGGGCGGTTCCTGAATTCTGATTGGTTATTGCGGCATTTGGGGCGGTTCCTGAGGTCTGATTGGTTATTGCAGCATTTGGGGCGGTTCCTGAGGTCTGATTGGTTATTGCTGCATTTGGGGCGGTTCCTGAGGTCTGATTGGTTATTGCAGCATTTGGGGCGGTTCCTGAGGTCTGATTGGTTATTGCAGCATTTGGGGCGGTTCCTGAGGTCTGATTGGTTATTGCGGCATTTGGGGCAGTTCCTGAGGTCTGATTGGTTATTGCTGCATTTGGGGCGGTTCCTGAATTCTGATTGGTTATTGCGGCATTTGGGGCGGTTCCTGAGGTCTGATTGGTTATTGCGGCATTTGGGGCGGTTCCTGAGGTCTGATTAGTTATTGCTGCATTTGGGGCGGTTCCTGAATTCTGATTGGTTATTGCGGCATTTGGGGCGGTTCCTGAGGTCTGATTGGTTATTGCAGCATTTGGGGCGGTTCCTGAGGTCTGATTGGTTATTGCGGCATTTGGGGCAGTTCCTGAGGTCTGATTGGTTATTGCGGCATTTGGGGCAGTTCCTGAGGTCTGATTGGTTATTGCGGCATTTGGGGCAGTTCCTGAGGTCTGATTAGTTATTGCGGCATTTGGGGCAGTTCCTGAATTCTGATTAGTTATTGCGGCATTTGGGGCGGTTCCTGAATTCTGATTGGTTATTGCGGCATTTGGGGCGGTTCCTGAGGTCTGATTGGTTATTGCAGCATTTGGGGCGGTTCCTGAGGTCTGATTGGTTATTGCTGCATTTGGGGCGGTTCCTGAGGTCTGATTGGTTATTGCGGCATTTGGGGCGGTTCCTGAGGTCTGATTGGTTATTGCGGCATTTGGGGCGGTTCCTGAGGTCTGATTGGTTATTGCAGCATTTGGGGCGGTTCCTGAGGTCTGATTGGTTATTGCGGCATTTGGGGCGGTTCCTGAGGTCTGATTGGTTATTGCAGCATTTGGGGCAGTTCCTGAGGTCTGATTGGTTATTGCTGCATTTGGGGCAGTTCCTGAGGTCTGATTGGTTATTGCGGCATTTGGGGCAGTTCCTGAGGTCTGATTGGTTATTGCAGCATTTGGGGCGGTTCCTGAGGTCTGATTGGTTATTGCTGCATTTGGGGCAGTTCCTGAGGTCTGATTGGTTAGCGTTAGGGTGACAGCACGCCTTCCAGACCGGAGAAGTGAAGTGAAACTGGATTTGAAAGCGCGCACTGCAGTGATGCCTGGAATCACTTTGATCATGAAATGCAGTTAGTGCCAATCTGTCATATGCATAGCATTATAATGAGAACACGATCGTGAATGTTGTAAATTCTCTGAGCTTTCGGTTTTCAGCGCGTTCACGTGTTGCGCATCAGACTAGCATGGTCAAGTTCATGTGCATTTGCGTATTTTGGTGCAGATGTAAGTTGTAAGATTACTTTTATGTTGTCTATATCTGACTAATCTCAAATAAGAAGCGTTTGGTTGAGTTTAATAACCAGCTATAAAAACACAGCAGTTTATATTCATTCACTCTTCAGTTTCAGCTCAAATGTCCGACATTATTGACTATGATCAGGTTATTTCTTATTATGTCATATTCCTTTTAGATAGGCTTGATGGGCAAAAACATTGAGGATATTAATAATGCAGCACTGTTATTTTGTTCTTATGTTTTTAACAGGAAACCTATGTTTTATTTAAAGTTGTTTCTCGATATGGCTTCAAAAACGCACAGTGATGACTGTAATCACTGTCTATCATGAGAAATAAAAATTAAGTGCAAGATGTGCAGCGCCAATAAACATGCCATATTCTTTATTATCAGCGCAGCCAGAGTTTCCCTTTTAAACCATAGACTGTAAAAACTAGATCACATGTGCATTTGTAAGGGTGTCACGATTCTCCAAATCCTCGATTCGATTACATTTTCGATTCTAAAGTCACGGTTCGATTCGATTCTCGATTTAAAAAAAAAAAAAAAATTGAAAGCACAAGCTATGCCATTTTTAGACTTTTATGCAATATAATAATATCTGACCTTTGTTCGCAATGTACCACACACTACATTGTCAAATTTAAAACGTTTATTAACAACATAATGTAACAATAACTTATATCTTAAGTCAATTGGAAACTTAAACAATATAACCTATTACCTACTATAGTCCCGGGGCTCCCTGGACTCCTCAGAGCAGTCACAGGCGAATAGCACGGTGTTTTAAATTGGGTTCCCACAGTTGCATCGCAGTACGAGAGAACGTTCTCGTGAGGGAACGTACTTGGTTACTTGCGTAACGGTTCCCTTAGAGATAAGGGAACGAGTACTGCGTTGCCTTGCCGTGCTATTTCGCTCATATCAGGTACTTCGCTTGAGTCGATTTAAACCTAAAGTCCTTTGGCGAGTTTTCTCTGAATGTATACACTTCAGCCGCGTCCAAATTGTCGCGCTCGAGGTTAGCAGGGCGCCAAGCGCTCCCGTTGGACCGCAAGCCACTGCTAACTTGCCATAGGTTCGTGCAGTTGCCGCAGCACAGGCAAACAGCTCGCTCAGACGAGCTATGATGTTCTCGCTGTGCAGCTGCAATGCATTTTAAAATAAAGGCTTCAATATTCTTGAGAAAAGGAGTTTTACCTATTACAGGCAAGCCGAGCTGACGTGACATATGGGGCGTGGCAGCATAGACGATTCCATTTTTTGATTCGATGATCGAGATTGAGCATTAATTTCGATCGATTTCGATTTAAAATCGAAATCGTGACACCCTTATGCATTTGTGTGCTTTTGTACAGATGCAAGTTGTAATATTACGTTTATGTTATGCATCTAGGATATCTGATTATTGATCTCATAGGATGTGTCAAAGAACGGGTTTACTGGAGAGCATTCACTCTTCAGCTTTACCTCAAGCAGCTTTTCCTTTCTGTTTCTTTCTCCATAATATTGATGCATCATCATCTAGCAATTATTTTTTCTATTCATACATTCATGTTTTCATGTCATATTTTTATTTGTCAACATTAATTTTCATAAATGTCTTAAAATATTTTAATTTTCATGACGGACACGCCCCGCCCCCCCACACCTCGCCCCCACACGCCACGCCCCGCTCCCCACACACCCCGCACACGCTACGCCCCGCTCCTCCCCACACATGCCCCGCCCCCACGCACACGCCCCGCTCCCCACACATGCCCCACTCCCCACACATGCCCCGCCCCCCGCACACGCCCCGCCCCCCACACACACCCCGCACACGCTAC
>CM040834.1:385000-457500 GCA_022828995.1 Vimba vimba | reverse complement strand
TGCCACGGTTATTATATTGTCTGCTATATTTGCTATTTATTTATTAAATACATGCAATTGGTTGATGAAACATTTATTAAAATTAAGATACAATTTGTACAAAATGAAATTCGCTTTAAAGAAAGGCTTTCTACAAAACAAAACTTCATTAAGTGGTGAAAACCATGTCTCCCGATATATTGCGCATCTTATGATCCTATCTTTTATTACAGTTGTTTTTGAGCTCAAATGTAGTACACATCATATATACACACTGTATATGTTTCTTTTATCAAACATGTTTGGGGCCAGTCAAGGGGTAATTAAACGGCACGATCAGTTATCGGTAATGAAACATTGTTTATTATTGCAAATGTTTTTCATTTGTTTAATAAATCTCATAATGATGGCAGATCACTATATCATAGTCATAGCTTTTATTTCTATCTCAGATGATTGGCGGTCGGTCGGGGGGGGGGGGGGTACTTGGCAAAGAATAAAATACAGTTAAAAACGACGTAGACCATTAATAACACAGACTGTTAACAATTGTTTTTAATTAGTATTTAAACATTCTCTATGATAAAAAATGTTTGTAAAAAAATATTTAATAACATGGTTTTGGCGGTTATAGAGTTCTAATGACGGTGTTCAACTATAACCGTCGGTCTCGCGGTTATATACTAACCGTCACACCCCTAGTGAGAGACTGTGAGTGGGTGTTTGTGTGTGTGTGTGTGTGTGTGTGTTAGAGTGAAGTGAGTGTGTATATGAGACTGAGTGAAAGTGTGTGTGTGAGACTGAGTGAAAGTGTGTGAGTGGGGGTGTGTGTGTGAGAGTGTGTGTGTGTGTGTGTGTGTGTGTGTGTGTGTGTGTGTGTGTGTGTGTGTGTGTGAAACTGAGTGAAAGTGCGTGTGTGTGTGTAATTGGGTGTGTGTGTGAGAGACTGTGAGTGAGTGAGTGTGTGTGTGTGAGACCGAGTGAGTGAGTGAGTGTGTGTGTGAGACTGACTGACTGAGTGAGTGAGTGAGTGAGTGAGTGAGTGAGTGAGTGAGTGAGTGAGTGAGTGAGTGAGTGAGTGAGTGAGTGAGTGAGTGAGTGAGTGAGTGTGTGTGTGTGTGAGACTGTGAGTGTGAGACTGTGAGTGTGTGTGTGTGTGAGACTGAGTGAGTGTGTGTGTGTGTGTGTGTGAGACTGAGTGAGTGTGTGTGTGTGTGTGTGTGAGACTGTGTGTGTCTGTGTGTGTGTGTGTGTGTGTGTGTGTGTGTGTGAGACTGTGTGTGTGTGTGTGTGTGAGACTGAGTGAGTGTGTGTGTCTGTGTGTGTGTGTTTGTGTGTGAGACTGAGTGTGTGTTAGTGTTGGGCGATATGCTCCTATCATCAGCCGGTGAGATCGGTGATACGCGATGTTATCATGAGTAGGGATGGGCACCTAAACCCGGTATTAAACGGCCCGGGCTGAGTTCTGAAAGACCGCTGTATCGATAAGCTCGGACGTTATCGGTTCTGATGTCGGTACTGGAGAAATTAAGAAAATACACGTACTATTTATTATTGCTATAAAGACGTTATTTAAAATTAATGTGTTACGGCGAATTCTCTTTAGATATCCCATTTTTCTGAGTTGCACGTTGTGGTGAGCTTGGATACTATTATTTACTATGGCAACTACAAGTTCTGCAAGCGGCGGACCGAAAGCGGCGACTTCACGTCCGTGTGCGTGCGGTTCAGTGATATCAGGCCTGGGGGTGAGACACGCTCGGGCCGCCCTCACTAACCCCGCGGGCTGCCCTCACTGTTCTCTCCTGCCGGCGAGGCTGCTAGAGTGCGGGTCGCGGCCACTAACAAGGGAGATCCCTGCTTTTCTCCGCCGCCCGCGGAGGACACTAAACAGCCTTCCTAAGCTGGGGCGAGTGTATGGACGAAGTCTCCCCCCAACTACCTCCCCTCTTTGGATCATTTACGGATGTAAGCGAGGAGGACGATGATGACGATGACGCGATCCTCCCGCCGAATCCCTCCCGGCCAGGCAGTGCGTTAAGCGAAGGTTCACCCTCCCCAGCTCAGGCGGAGCTCGACCTGCTGGAAATGTGCCGGAGGGCGGTGGCTAAACTCTCCATAGACTGGCCGTCGCAGCAGACGGGCCGGGACGGAGAGAGATCTCTGTGATGGCAAGAGACTGCCATCACGTGCCCCGCCAGTGAAACGGCTCATTCCAGCGGTCCCAGCGTGCGTTTAAGAGATGAAGCGTTTCTGGGATCAGCCTTTTTCACACAGGGTTCCTGTAAAGGGATTTTCTAGGCTGGATGTTGATAAAATGGAGGAGTTGCACATCATCTCCACCCTAACCGCAGGACAGCCTTTTCCTCAGCTTCAGCTTCTCTGCCAGGACGCCCTGAGCGTCTAGCAGCCTCAGTTTATCAGAAGATTTATCGTTCTTCTGCACTGGCAGTGAGGGCTCTTAATGCCACCTCTCTCCTCACTGCTCATCAAGCAGAGCTTATGGAAGAGATGGGGAGGCAAATGGATGCTGGGACTCCAAACCCAGCCCTCTGGGTTATTGCAGATCTCATCCTGAGCACTTCCAGAGCTATGGCCGCAGCATGGGCCTGGCAGTGGTCGGCGAGCGAGCTCTCTGGCTGGGACTCTCAGGGCTGTCAGACAGACAAAAAGCAGACTTCTTGGATGCTCCGGTTGAGCCCAAAGCCCTTTTCGGGGCATGGGTGTGATCTAAAGAAGCAGGAGGGTGAGGCTTTCCAAACTTGCCTCCCTCGCAGATCCGCCGCTAGGGTTCCTCAAGCACCAGGGTCCAGGTTTGAAGCTCCCCAGCGGAGTGGTGGGTCAGACTTCAGAGGCCCTAAACCCTCTCAGCCTCAGCAGACTGAGCCACAGTCTAAGCCAGCTCAGCCGAGGGGAAGACCTTCCTTCACAGACACCGATCAACAAACCCTCAGGGAGGGAAGAAACGGCAAGCAACCTAATATTTCATTATGTTCAGGACAAAGGGATGAGCAACAGCACTCACGGAGTATCTGTTGTTATCCTCCCTCAAAGAGAGCGGCCATTTTCTCCCCCTCCCGCCAAGAGAAGGCATCGGACACAGGAATTGTTCACAGAAAAAAGTTATCCAATGACCAGTTCAGTTGTGAAGTTTGCACCAGTTCCCCCAGTGCCTCACAGAGAAGTTACCCTCCCTCCACCCAGAGGGCTGTTTCCTGAAAGATATGTGTGCTGTGGAAATAATAAACACGTTCCCTGTGGCCCGGGCAGTGGGGCGAGGGCACAGCAATGTTTGAAAATAAAAACGCGCACAAAAATAAAATTGTTCATATCAGAGCTGCCGTCCTCAGCTCCACCGCTAGATGGCGGCGCCGCGTCACTAGTGGACGAGAGCTGCTGCGGTCCGCTCGCTGCTCATGCAGAGTGGGTTTTATCCACAATAAGCCGGGGTTATCGTCTGCAATTTGCTGTAAAACCTCCCCTTTTCAGCAGTGTGTTGATGTCAGCAGCAGAAGGGGAGTCAGCTCAGATTGTAGAGGAAAAAATAACCTCTTTATTGAGCAAAAGAACTATTCGAGTTGTGCCGCCGAAGGACAGTCATCAGGGTTTTTACTCCCGGTACTTTGTCATTCCCAAGAGGAAGGGGGTCTCCTTCCCATTCTGGATTTACGGAACCTCAACAAACACCTCAGAAAATACAAGTTCAAAATGTTGACTGCTCGTGTCTCATTTGGAGAGCTTAGGCTTCAAGATAAACGAGACCGAAAGCTGCTTGGTGCCCACGCAAGAGATAACTGACCTGGGTCTCGGACTGAACTCAGACCTCTATCAAGCGCTTCTGTCCGAGGAGACGGGTCAACAGGCATCGGGTCAGTTCGCGGCTGTCTATCCCTTTTTCAGAAAGGAGTTTCATTCAGACTGTGTTTGCGTCTTCTGGGGCTGATGGCCTCGACAGTTTCTGTCACTCCACTGGGACTGTTGCGAATGAGGGAGTTTCAGAACGGCGGCGCAGGGCTTGTGTCCAAAACGCCACCTCAGCCGCAAGTGGTAGTGGCGTCACTCTGCATGCGCGCTCAGTGGAGAGATCGCTCTTTCCTCGAGTCGGGGCCTCCGCCGGGAGCAGTTCTCTGAGAAGGGTGGGTACAACGGATGCGTCGCATCATACATGAACCGCCAGGGAGGCACACGTTCGCTTCTGCCTCACAGTCCGGCACGGAAACTAATCTCCGGTGTAGATTATCCTCTGTATGGAGAATGGGCTCTCCAGCCTCAGGTAGTGAGCCGGTTGTGGGAGAGGTTCGGCCGAGCTGCCGCAGATCTCTTCACCGCGCACGAAAACACTCAGTGTCGGTGCGCCCATGGGTGTGGATGCTCTGGCGCACCCGTGGCCAAACGCTCTACTGTCCGCGTGCCCTCCTCTGAGTCTGATGTTTCCAACTTCAGGAAGCGTAAGAGCGTACGGTCACTCAGTCATAAGGATTGCCCCGAACTGGTAAGGGAAGTTGTGGTTGACGGAGATCATTCACCCTCTGTCAGTCGCTGCACTACTGTAATATTACAGGTTACGATTAACAGCTGATCTGCTCATTAGGGAGTTTTGATAATAATGCTTTTGGAATAATAACTTTTAATGATATAATTGTTTCATTAGTATATGAAAGTCTTGAGGATAATGTGGTGTTATTGTTCTCCAGCTGTTTTAGTGACGGTTGAAACACTGATTGATTGATTTCATGAGACATGATTGATTTCAGGAAGTTGTTCTGTATCTTCTGATGTTCACTGATGTTTATTTGCTGCTGTAACTAGTAGTGTTGAGGAGGAGATGCTCGGTTCTTCTGTCACACTCACACACACACACACACACACAGTTATGGACTGAATTTACTGATGAAACTGACAGGATTTGAGAGCTGAGACTTTGATTCATATCAAAAGTATCAAAGATTATTGAGATTATGGGATGGCAGGAGATACAGAGAACGTGTAGTGAAGTGTTGTTGACGTGTGTGTGTGTGTGTGTGTGTGTGTGTGTGTTCCAGGAGGCGCTGCAGCAGCTGGTGGTGATGTCACTTCCTGATGTGCTGGTGTTGGGCAGGACTCCTCTCAGTGGTACGCCTCATCTCAGTCTCCATTCACATCCATGCAAAATAACACCCATGACAATTCTCATTTTTCACATTTGACCCTTGACCTGGGAGTCATTCACCCCTCCAACCCTCATCCATAACCCTCAGCCTTCCCTCGGGTCATTTTGACCCGGATAAAAAGTAAACAATTTTTTTAAATTGAGTGTTCATCGGAGGGGTCCAAGAGGCCAGGACTTTAGTCGCACTCTAACCACGAATACACACAAAAACATTGAATGGATTCGAGGAGATTTGTGGTCATCATTTTAATTACAAAACGATAAAAAAGATCCAAAGCTGTAATGGTTTTGTATATTGTTATATTTCACAAACACATGGGCATATCGTTATGAAACTCAGTGTGTTTCTCAAGAATACTCAGGAATAGAAGTTTCAGGGCAAAATTGTAATGAAATTATATTATAAGCAATATATCTCATTACAACTCAATGTATTTATGGGTTGTGAAGCTTTTGGCCTAAAATGTCTCCAAATGTGTTGATCTAGTGAGTTTAGCAGTTGTTCTGCTGCTAGCGTCAGTGTGTGCTTCTGTTTCTGCTCAGTTATATTACACCTCTAATAACTGCTTCACCAGCTCATATAATCAAGAACAAATGTGGGCGGGGCTTGAGTGTGTCTGGGGGGAACTGATTGGATGGTTGGATGGTTCTGGTTTGCCATTGGTCTTTAAGTGTCACATAGCCCTTTAAAACGTCATGAATGTGAACATGCCAATTAGCAGATCTCCTGAGAAACGAACCTCTAGCAGTGAGTGTTTAATTGAAGCCAGTGAAGGCTGTGGTTCAGTGAGTGATGTCACTGCATGAGTTCAGGGTCACAGGAAGTGTGTGTCTCAGTGTTCAGGCCCTCACTGACCATGCCTGAGCTTCCTGTCAGGAACACACACACACACACACACACACACACACACACACACACACACACACACACACACACACACACTACACACACACTGACCATGCTTGAGTTTCCTGTTAGGCACACACACTACACACACACACACACACACACACACATTATACAGGAACAGACACACAGCGAACCTCTGACCTTTCATATTGTGTGCAAGTATCTGCGTACGGTGTAAAGATCTGCTTGAGCTACTCTAGAAGAGGATCTTGTTGTCCATATAAACATCAGCATCTGCTGCTAACGCCATATTCCTGCTGAGGTCATCCTCCGTATTCTCCCTGTGCCAGACTATATGAGCCACACACACCCGATGCAGCAGATGGGATGCAAAACATAAACACATC
Organism: Vimba vimba; assembly: GCA_022828995.1. Taxonomy (NCBI): domain Eukaryota; kingdom Metazoa; phylum Chordata; class Actinopteri; order Cypriniformes; family Leuciscidae; genus Vimba; species Vimba vimba. Next base: position 451,115 of record CM040834.1, on the reverse strand, counting down.
CACACTTTTTTTCTTAGATTTTTTTTTTTATATGTCCGTGTTGAAGTCAGAGTGTGTGTGTTTCCTTTGATGATGTGTGTGTTTCAGAGCAAGGACTGGAGGAGATGAGGAAACTACTGTTGCTGCTGCTTGGCTGTGCTGTGCAGGTGACACACACACACACACACACACACACACATCACTCTCACACACACACACACACACACACACACACATCACTCACACACACTTTCTCTCTTACACACACACACACACACACACTCTCACACACACACACACACACACTCTCACACACACACACACACACACACACACACACACACACACACACACACACACACACACACACACACACATCACTCACACACACTTTCTCTCACACACACACACTCACACACACACACTCTCTCTGTGTTGCAGTGTAACAGGAAGGAGGAATACATCGACAGGATCCAGACGCTGGACTTCGACACACAGTCCGCCATTGCCACTCACATTCAAGAGGTGCGTGTCACATGACCACATGAGTAAAGCTGACCTCTGACCTCTGACCCTCTGTTATCTGTGTGTGTGTGTGTATGAAGGTGACCCATAACCAGGAGAACGTGTTTGACCTTCAGTGTGTGGAGGAGAGCGAGTCTGTCCCGCACGATAAAGACGAGCTCGTCAGACACCTGACCTTTAACCTCAAGCGCCTCGTCGACGAGAGAGACCAGCACGCCGAGGTAACCAATGAGAACACTCGCTGAATGACCATGTGACTCACTCAGGTTTATATTCAGGAAACACTTTAATCATTTAAATAAATGGCCTTACAATACGATACACTCTCACAAACACAGCTTCCACTGAACCTGCCAGCGATCCGGGCTCAAAACAGCCTTTTTATTTCATAGTGTGAAAAATATTTAAATAATCTAAAGATAAGTTTCCCCCTTATAAAGGTTCGATGGAACCATCAATTTCAATAAATAACATTTATTAAGAGTGTAATGGGTTGACAATTTCAGTTCCTCGTTTTTTAATGATCTCGATATGGATTCCTAAATCTCTAGAATCGATATTCAGTCTCTGCTGTTTTCAGCTGAGCAAACCTCCACTACACATCATCTGTGTGTCCTCCTCCAGGTGCCTATAACCCAACTTAAATTGTCAATGTTTCATTACATCACTGTTGGAAAACACTCTTATCAGAATAATTTTTTTAACCTTTATAAAGGGCATTTTTCCCTAATTTTATTAAATGTAGGCCTATGCTCCATCATTAGAATAATACAACACTAGGCTGTTACCAATCAAATTAAATAATTTACACTGAAAAATTACAACTGTATTAAATGAGATTATGAGAGTGTTTTATATATTTTTGAATATACAAATAAGGAATGTTGAAAAGAATGATACTAACCGCCAGTAGGAGGCGGCAGGCGACCGTCTTAATGAGCGAGTCAATGAGTCATTCATTCAAACGATTCGTTCAAACGGCTGATTTATTCAGAATGAGGCAGTTTATGAATGAGTCATTGAATCTTTGACTCAGCCGATTCGTTCAGAACGCTGAATCATTCAGTAATGGAGATGCGCTGTGGTTCTGCTGTGATCTTTGTATGGAAATATTTTCACTGCTGAAACAGAACAAAAACAGTCATTGCGTCTAAAATGTAAGTGACTTAATTTTAACTATTGTTTATTGAACTTATGAATTCAGTGTCTCTGTTTCGTCGTGATGAATCGTGATGGTAGCCTATACGCTCTATGCACGAACGCTGTTGATGTATTTCCGATAGAATCTCAGCCAGCGTCTTTACTTCCGCATAGCGCGTTCTATAGCGAAGTGTACTAGCGGCAAAACATTCAGAAAATTCATTTTCTCAGAAACGGAGACAACGATTTTAGAAACCGATTCACTTGTCAGATTTCACATGATATGAGAGAATGCTCACCCTCAAAGTTGTCGATGTAGCTCGAAATATATAATTTAAAGCCCTTCTCTTTCTTACTCTTACGGTGTGACAGCTAACTGCCTCACAATATTGTTAACATCCTTCACGTTAGCCGCTGTAAGTTCCTATAAACAGCTAATGTCATTTACCAGTATCTCCACCGAATGAAGAACGGCTTCGGACGCAGCACCGGATGGGCGGGCTGAGACAAAACACGGAAGCGATCGTGCATAGAGCCTATTAAGGAAAACAGCACTCTGGTCGTGTGATGTTCCTTAACTCTATAATATGTTATAGATGACTGCGCGAGCCTCAACAGCACAACTTTGTTACCGTCAGTATATTAGTATTATCAGCTATAGGCTATCAATCGCCACTTGCATTAAATGAAATAAAATCGCATTTTCGGTAATTCCCTAGTTTTTTGTTTTTGTTTTATAAAAAAATTTGTTTTAATCAGGGCATTTGTCCGGTTGGGCAAGTAGCCTACAATTCTCTTTCACTTGTCCCCCCCCCCCAGCGTTGATATGTTTTCCTTGATTGGTTTTCCCTGAAGAGGATTACGTTGTTGAAAACGAAAGTAAAAGAGTGACGCTCGTTCATTGCGTTTTACCGTGATGAGAGTTCTGTGTCTTTATTAAACTCAACACATTATAATGATTCATCTCTCATCCAGCCTCGATTAATTGGAATGTTAGCCTATGTTTTTATTACTCGGCCCGCCCGACCCGCGGATTATGATGATCGGCAAACTATACGGTTTGAGAATGGACACAGGCCGGGAACCCGCAACAGAACCGGCACAGTGGAAAAAGTGTATCTGAGCATGTGACGAGAGTTTTGTCGAGAGCCGGAGGCGGCCGCCTCGTAATTCTCCATGCAGGAAAACCCCTGGGTGCCGGACAACCTGAATTGCCTTAGCCGAGTCTGACGATACGTGAACCGGCTGAGTCGGTCAGAAGCACCTTCCAGTGCTACAGCGGACCAGCACAGGGCCCAAGGTATCAGATGACAGAGATGACAGGCTCCCTAGCGTGATCCCAATCAGTCGACACGTGGACTACGTTGAATGTGAGCGACTGAAAGGGAACCCAGGGCTCCGCATTACCCTGATACATAACTTATATAACCCAGGCCTCGGCATCAACACCTGTGCGAGCCAGTGGAGTTTATGAAGCGGCGAGTGAAAGAAAATGTTACGTGGCCGACCGGACAACTAGCCTGATTAAAACATCAATAACAAAAAAATAACTGGGGAATCACTAAAACAAGAGAATGATTCTGATTTTATTTCATTTATTGTAAGTTGCGATCGATAGTGGTTAATAAATGGTATAACTGACGGTAACAGGGTTGTGCTGTTGAGCCTCTCGAGGACAGATGAGCGCAGCACACAGAGAAACTCAGTTCAAAATGTGGAGTCTTTATAACACATGATACAGTTAAGCAACCTCACACGCGAGAGCGGTTTCCTGAATACCATCATGACTGACATTGTGTGACATTGATTTCATACAACAGTTCAATAAACAACAATAAACAGTTGAAATTAAGTTTACATTAGATTTTAGATGCAATATTGACTGTTGTGTTTCAGCAGCGAAAATAGTTCCAAACAAAGATCACAGCAGAACCATCGCGCATCTCGCAGGAACACTCATCCGTGTTCTCATAACCGATTCATTCAAAACGCTGAATCATTCAGTCAAAGATTCAATGACTCATTCATAAACAACTGCCTCATTCTTGAATGATTCAGCCGTTTGAACGAATCGTTTGAATGAATGACTCAATGACTCGCTCATTAAGATGGTCAAATTAAGGAATTAAGAATGAAGCATACAGGTGCAGATATAACAATATGCAGATTTAAATATATCAAAGCTGATTGAACACTGATGAGAATATTGCTTAACACAATTAAAAATGAAGAAAAGTTCTGGACAAGCAACTTTTTTACTTGGTGAATGACAGATTTACTTAAAGGCTTAATGTCAAATGTAAACACATTAATCGATATTGACTGCTGCATTGATTAGTACCCATGATGCTCAGCATAATGTATGTGTGTGTTCCTGATATATAAACACATTGATGACAGCGTTAGTACCCATGATGCTCAGCGTAATGTGTGTGTGTTCTGCTGTCAGATGATCGTGTCTCTGACTGTGGAGCGGGACTGTGGTCACATGACTCTCGCCCCATCGCCCAGCGAGTCTCCTAGCATGAGCCGCACAGAGAGCGTTCAGCATCTGTCTGTGGAGCTAGCCGACGCTAAAGCTAAGATCAGACGCCTGCGCCAGGAGCTGTGAGTATCTGACATCACCTCCTCATACATTACTCAGCTTCCCCTACATGAGGGGAAGTCCTTTACAGAAGCTCTGAAAGTCCTTCTCCTTCTGATCCACGTCAGGCTCAGGAACAGGAACAGGAACAGCAGAATATCTACAGTACAGCACAAACACTGACATGAGTTACAGTTAGCTAATCTGCTTCTGTGACATCCTGGCAACTCTTTTACAAAAACCCTGATCATTTACATTGAGTTACTGTACTAATAAAAAGTTCAAAGTTCAAAGTTCAATTTTAGTTTATATTGCACATTTACAACAGCCACTAGTCTGACCAAAGTGAACAAGATTAAAAGAAGATATAACATAACATGCATGACAACAAATAAAACAGATAAGAGCTACATAGCTGAGAGTAACCTTAAAATAGAAATCAGAACTCAGATATAGATTAGTCTATCAAACGCAACATTATTGCATAACCGCTGAGAATAACTGTACAAGCTGAATTCAGTGTATTTTACACACTGCCGTTCAAACGTTTGATGTCAGTAAGATCATTTAATGTTCTCGAAAGAAGTCTCTCATGCTCACAAAGGCTGCATTTAGTTGATCAAAAATACAGTGAAAACAGCAGTATTGTGAAATATTATTCTAATTTTACTTTTTTCAACAAAAATATATTTAATTGTATATATTAATTGTCATTTTTTTTCTGTGAAGCAAAGCTGACTTTTACTCCAGTCTTCAGGAATCATTCTAATGCTGATTTGGTGCTCAAGAAACATTATTATTACAGGGTTCGTACAAGGTGCTTGAAGTGCTTGAATTTGACATTTGAAAAGTCCTGGAAAACCCCTAGAAACAGCCATATTTATAAAACAATTACTTGAAAAGTGCTTGAACTATTGAAAGACAATATATGCAAAATTGTTTCATTTTATTGATTAAACAATCTTTTCACACAAAATGAATTCCGCAGTCCGTCTGATATAGATAAAGAGGCATTTCTCATGGCTATGAGTGTGATATTGCTCATAGAATTATCCAAGTATATATTACAGCTTTCATTCTTCAGGTCCATCATATATTCATGGGAAATAACTCTGTGTGAAAGAGGAGAGCGATATCTTTGTCAGTATCCTGTGTCACCGCAGTCATTGCTTGTGCTGCACTTTATTTCTACCAATTTGTTTTATTAGTATATTTTTGTTTATCTTTTTACCGTTTTTAGAATTTGAAAGATAATAAAGATATTGTGTGATAAGTGAGGTCTCAGATTGTAGTTAGTCCTTGAAAACCGAAAAAGTAGTGCTTGAAAAGTGTGTGATTTTACAGTCTCTGTGCGAACCCTGTGTGAGACTGCAGATATAACCCCTGGATGAGCTCAACGACAGCTCTGCTGTCAGAAGTGCACACACTGACCCGCACACACTGCCCCGCACACACTGCCCCACACACACTGCCCCGCACACTGCCCCACACACACTGCCCCACACACACTGCCCCACGCACACTGCCCCACACACACTGCCCCACACACTGCCCCACACACACTGCCCCGCACACACTGCCCCGCACACTGCCCCACACACACTGCCCCACACACACTGCCCCGCACACACTGCCCCACACACACTGCCCCGCACACACTGCCCCACACACACTGCCCCACACACACTGCCCCACACACTGCCCCACACACTGCCCCGCACACACTGCCCCACACACACTGCCCCGCACACTGCCCCGCACACTGCCCCACACACACTGCCCCACACACACTGCCCCGCACACACTGCCCCACACACTGCCCCACACACTGCCCCGCACACACTGCCCCACACACACTGCCCCACACACACTGCCCCACACACACTGCCCCGCACACACTGCCCCACACACACTGCCCCGCACACTGCCCCACACACACTGGCCCACACACACTGCCCCGCACACACTGCCCCACACACACTGCCCCGCACACTGCCCCACACACACTGCCCCACACACACTGCCCCACACACTGCCCCGCACACACTGCCCCACACACACTGCCCCACACACACTGCCCCGCACACACTGCCCCACACACACTGCCCCGCACACTGCCCCACACACACTGCCCCACACACACTGCCCCGCACACACTGCCCCACACACACTGCCCCGCACACTGCCCCACACACACTGCCCCACACACACTGCCCCACACACACTGCCCCGCACACACTGCCCCACACACACTGCCCCGCACACTGCCCCACACACACTGCCCCACACACACTGCCCCACACACACTGCCCCACACACACTGCCCCACACACACACTGCCCCGCACACACTGCCCCACACACTGCCCCACACACTGCCCCGCACACACTGCCCCGCACACACTGCCCCACACACACTGCCCCGCACACACTGCCCCGCACACACTGCCCCGCACACACTGCCCCGCACACACTGCCCCGCACACACTGCCCCGCACACACTGCCCCGCACACACTGCCCCGCACACACTGCCCCGCACACACTGCCCCACACACTGCCCCACACACACTGCCCCACACACACTGCCCCACACACACTGCCCCGCACACACTGCCCCACACACTGCCCCACACACTGCCCCACACACACTGCCCCACACACACTGCCCCACACACACTGCCCCGCACACACTGCCCCGCACACACTGCCCCGCACACACTGCCCCGCACACACTGCCCCGCACACTGCCCCACACACACTGCCCCGCACACACTGCCCCGCACACACTGCCCCGCACACACTGCCCCACACACTGCCCCACACACACTGCCCCACACACACTGCCCCGCACACACTGCCCCACACACACTGCCCCACACACACTGCCCCGCACACACTGCCCCACACACACTGCCCCACACACTGCCCCACACACACTGCCCCACACACACTGCCCCACACACACTGCCCCACACACACTGCCCCACACACACTGCCCCGCACACACTGCCCCACACACTGCCCCACACACTGCCCCACACACTGCCCCACACACTGCCCCGCACACACTGCCCCGCACACACTGCCCCGCACACTGCCCCGCACACTGCCCCGCACACACTGCCCCGCACACACTGCCCCGCACACACTGCCCCGCACACACTGCCCCGCACACACTGCCCCGCACACACTGCCCCGCACACACTGCCCCGCACACTGCCCCGCACACTGCCCCACACACACTGCCCCACACACACTGCCCCACACACACTGCCCCACACACTGCCCCACACACACTGCCCCACACACACTGCCCCGCACACACTGCCCCGCACACACTGCCCCGCACACTGCCCCACACACACTGCCCCACACACACTGCCCCACACACTGCCCCGCACACACTGCCCCGCACACACTGCCCCGCACACACTGCCCCGCACACACTGCCCCACACACTGCCCCACACACACTGCCCCGCACACACTGCCCCGCACACACTGCCCCACACACACTGCCCCGCACACACTGCCCCACACACACTGCCCCGCACACACTGCCCCGCACACACTGCCCCACACACTGCCCCACACACACTGCCCCGCACACACTGCCCCGCACACACTGCCCCGCACACACTGCCCCACACACTGCCCCACACACACTGCCCCGCACACACTGCCCCACACACTGCCCCACACACACTGCCCCACACACACTGCCCCGCACACACTGCCCCACACACACACTGCCCACACACTGCCCCGCACACACTGCCCCGCGCACACTGCCCCGCACACACTGCCCCACACACACTGCCCCGCACACACTGCCCCACACACACTGCCCCACACACACTGCCCCACACACACACTGCCCCGCACACACTGCCCCACACACACTGCCCCGCACACACTGCCCCACACACACTGCCCCGCACACACTGCCCCACACACACTGCCCCGCACACACTGCCCCGCACACACTGCCCCGCGCACACTGCCCCACACACACTGCCCCACACACACTGCCCCGCACACACTGCCCCGCACACACTGCCCCACACACACTGCCCCGCACACACTGCCCCGCACACACTGCCCCGCACACACTGCCCCACACACTGCCCCACACACACTGCCCCACACACACTGCCCCGCACACACTGCCCCGCACACACTGCCCCGCACACACTGCCCCACACACTGCCCCACACACACTGCCCCGCACACACTGCCCCACACACTGCCCCACACACACTGCCCCACACACACTGCCCCGCACACACTGCCCCACACACACACTGCCCACACACTGCCCCGCACACACTGCCCCGCGCACACTGCCCCGCACACACTGCCCCACACACACTGCCCCGCACACACTGCCCCACACACACTGCCCCACACACACACTGCCCCGCACACACTGCCCCACACACACTGCCCCGCACACACTGCCCCACACACACTGCCCCGCACACACTGCCCCACACACACTGCCCCGCACACACTGCCCCACACACACTGCCCCGCACACACTGCCCCGCACACACTGCCCCGCACACACTGGGAATGAGGACACGGCTCTGCACTGCAGGGAAGGAGGACACGCTATTTTAATCTGTGCTATAAAACACTCACACAGTTCCTCTTCTCGTTCCCCACAGTCATGATGAGCATTCGTTTGTTGCTGTGTGTTTTATCAAACGCAGTCTCGGCTCTCATCAGGGCGTATTTATCAAGCTTCTCAGAGGGCTTTTAGTCTTCAGTGCTGAGAATCCATAATATTTATTCCTAAGTAGAAAAGTAATTTACCAAATGTGTTAAAGCTAAGAGTCGCTCTTACTCCCCCAGTAATGTAAGACAGCTCGAGGTCTCTCCACTGAGAGGAGGTCCAGGAGGAGCGTGTGATGAAATCTTTCAGGAGAGAATGAGTGTGTTTGAAATGTTTGACGACGAGCTGCTAATTAAACCGTATCGTTTGGACAGAGCTTCATCTTCCTCAGCGCTGGCTAACGTTGGCCTGAACCTTATAACACGTTTCCTCTGTTCCAGTGGCGCTTCTTCCTCACGCCGGCTCGGGGTTCAGTTCGAGTCCATGATGGCTGATTATATCCTAATATCTAGGCTATATAGGGTCAGTCAACAGCACACCGGTTTAAAATCTGTAATCAAGACATTAGTGGAAAACGTGTTTATCTTTCATTTCCAATGTGTATAATCATAATGTATTCTCTTGACACTTATGTATTGTCAGATGTGTGTTGAATGTAAACTCCTCTTAGGAATTTCCCCATTCAATGTGAATTCATCTGAGAATGTTCTTAAATAAGGAAATCTATCCAGTGATTGGTCCATGCCTGTGGTCATCGACAGCACAGTGTCCAGGATCATCTCAAAACTCAGTGTAGAGCGCAGCTTTGAGTCGTTCCTGTGAGTAATTCTCAGAGGCTTGATGAACACGGGCTCTGGTCTCTAGTAAAGTTCATTAGTAGATGTTTCCTCATCCTAGTGGGATTATCACAGATTCACTGGAGTGACATCAGAGTCATGTGACTGATGCCTGACGAGTTAACCTTTGACCTGTGGCTGACGGTGTGCTGATGTGTGTTTCAGAGAGGAGAAGACTGAACAGCTGCTGGACTGCAGACAGGAAGTGGACCACATGGAGCAGGAAGTGAAGAGACTGCAGCAGGAAGTGAGGCGTCACCACACCTGTCTGTGTTCCTGTGTGACTCTGAGCTACAGTACCAGTCAAAAGTTTGGAAACAGTACTATTTTTAATGTTTTTGAAAGAAGTCTCTTATGCTCATCAAGCCTGCAGTTAAAAAAACAAAAAAACAAAAAAAAAAACAGTAATATTATGAAATATTATTACAATTTAAAATAATGGTTCTCTTTTTTAATATACTTTAAAATGTAATTTATTTTTGTGATGCAAAGCTGAATTTTCATCAGCAAGTACTCCAGTCTTTGGTGTCTTATGATCCTTCAGAAATCATTCTAATATGATGATTTATGATCAATGTTGGAAACAGTTGTGCTGCTTAATATTTTTTTATAACCTGAGATACTTTTTTCAGGATTATTTGATGAATAAAAAGTTAAAAAGAACTGTATTTATTTAGAATAGAAATCTTTTGTAACAATATACACTACCGTTCAAAAGTTTGGGAACAATAACTTTTTTTTTTTTTTAAAGAAATTAGTACTTTAATTCAACAAGGATGCGTTAAATTGATAAAAGGTGATGGTAACGATTTATATTGTTAGAAATGTTTTCATTTTGAATAAATGCTGTTTTTATGAATAAATGCTGTTAACGTTTTACTCATCAATGAATCCTGAAACAAGTATTCCAAAAAAATATATTAAGCAGCACAACTGTTTCCATCATTGATAATAACTGAGTATCAAATCAGCATATTAGAATGATTTCTGAAGGATCATAAGACACCAAAGACTGGAGTACTTGCTGATGAAAATTCAGCTTTGCATCACAAAAATAAATTACATTTTAAAGTATATTAAAAAAGAGAACCATTATTTTAAATTGTAATAATATTTCATAATATTACTGTTTTTTTTAGTTTTTTGTTTTTTTAACTGCAGGCTTGATGAGCATAAGAGACTTCTTTCAAAAACATTAAAAATAGTACTGTTTCCAAACTTTTGACTGGTACTGTACACTTAATCTCTGTCATCGTAATAGCCAGTCCTAATGTGTCATGATTACTGTAATTCCTTTAACTACTTACACGCCTCAGCTTTACACATCCAACAACAGCTCAGCCAATCATCACACGTGTATTTATAGATGCTGTACCACTGTCTGTCTGACCGAGTGATGGATCAACACACACTGGCTCTTAAAGGGACAGTTCACCCAGAAATGAACAGTTATGTTTCGCATGATTTGCTCGTGTCTGTGGAGTACAGAAGGGACGGTTTGAGGAGATGTTGTACGGCTCTTTAGCATGCAGTGAAAGCTCACAGCAGTGGCTCCCAGACCTGATCCCGGAGCCTGGAGGAATATCCATATCCCTCTATTAACTCTTGCCCACCAGCGTTTTTTAAAAACTTGCAAGCCAGTGGCAGCATTTAAAAAAAAAATCATATTCCCAAAACTTTCATGGCTCCCAGAATATTTAGTTGTATGAGTATCTAAACTAAAAGAATATTGGTTAAAACAACTGATAAATAAGATCATCAGAGACCCCTGCCATATATCTCTGGCTCTTACAACCACAGGCTGCACCATGTTGTGGCACTTTTAATGAAAATTCATTGGTATAATTACTGTGACTGAGCAACATCTGAAATGTCGTCGTGTCTGGGGCGGTCGGATGTGGTAAATATAGATGTCTGTCTGAAGAATAGCAGAGTTTTCATTTTTATCTACTCCAAAAATAGTTTTGTGTGTATACAAAGACTGAAATTTGTTGTAAAAAGAGACGCATTTGAAGGAGTACAGAAGTGTAATTGTGTGTGTGTGTGTGTTTGTGTGTGTCAGAACGTGCAGCTGGTGTGTGACGCGCGATCGCTGCGGGCGTATCGGGACGAGCTCGACGCGCTCAGAGAGAAGGCCGTCAGAGTCGACAAGCTGGAGAGTGAAGTGATGCGCTACAAGGAGAAGCTCCACGACATCGAGTTCTACAGGACCAGAGTGGAGGTGCGTTCATATCACTGTGTGTGTTCAGCTGGGAATGCTGGGAATGCTGTGGCAGTTATTGATTGTGTGTGTTCAGCTGGGAATGCTGGGAATGCTGTGGCGGTTATTGATTGTGCGTGTTCACATTTACATTTACATTTAGTCATTTAGCAGACGCTTTTATCCAAAGCGACTTACAAACCAGGACTAGATTAAGCGAGTCATCATGAAGAGGCAAAAACAAAAACAACGCAAGAAGTGCTCAAGATACGAAGTTCAGGCATTATTCAGAGTAGCATAAGCCCGGTAAGTGAGGTATTAGAGGGAAAGGGGAGGTTTTTTTATTTTTTTTTATGAGGTTAAGTGCTCACGGAAGAGATGAGTTTTCAGCTGTCTTTTGAAGGTTGTCAGGGATTCTGCATTCCGGATGAGGGAGGGGAGAGCGTTCCACCAGCAGGAAACTGTGAATGAGAATGTTCTGGAGAGTGATTTTGTGGCTCTCTGTGATGGAACCACGAGACGTCGCTCGTTGACCGATCGTAGGCTTCTGGTCGGGATGTAGACTCGTAGGAGTGAGTGAAAGTAGGAGGAGCTGAGCCTGTGATAGATCTGTAAGCAAGCGTCAATGCCTTGAACTTGATGCGAGCAGCGAGAGGTAGCCAGTGCAGAGAGATGAACAGAGGAGTGACGTGGGCCCTCTTGGGCTCGTTGAAGACAAGACGAGCTGCAGCATTCTGGATCATCTGTAGAGGTTTAGTTGCACATGATGGAAGTCCAGCCAGAAGAGCATTGCAGTAGTCAAGCCTAGAGATGACCAGGGCCTGGACGAGGAGTTGTGTTGCATGCTCAGTTAGGAAAGGCCTGATCTTCCTGATGTTGTGCAGTGCAAACCTGCATGATCGAGCTGTCTTTGAAATGTGATCTGTGAAGGTCAGCTGGTCATCAAACGTTACTCCAAGATTTCTAACCGACCTTGATGGGGTGATTGATGATGACTCTAGCTGGATGGTGAAGTCGTGCTGTAGAGACGGATTGGCAGGGAGGACGAGAAGCTCAGTCTTTGCCAGGTTGAGCTGCAGGTGATGTTCCTTCATCCATGTGGAGATGTCCGCCAGACAGCTTGAGACCCGTGCAGCTACTGTGGGATCATCTGGTTGAAATGAGAGGAAGAGCTGTGTGTCATCAGCATAGCAGTGGTAGGAGAAACCATGTGCCTGTATGATGTGTCCCAGTGATGTGGTGTAGATGGAGAAGAGGAGCGGTCCCAGCACTGAGCCCTGGGGAACCCCTGTGGTCAGCTGATGTGCTCTGGATACCTCGCCTCTCCATGCGACCCTGAAGGACCTACCTGTGAGATAGGACTCGAGCCAGTGGAGAGGAGTACCTGTGATGCCCAGTGATGAGAGGCTGGACAGAAGGATCTGATGATTCACAGTGTCGAAGGCAGCAGATCCAGGAGAATGAGGACTGAAGATTTGGAGGCAGCTTTTGCGATCCGTAGAGCTTCTGTGACCGACAGTAATGCAGTCTCAGTTGAATGCCCTTTCTTGAAGCCAGATTCAGTTGGGAATGCTGTGGCAGTTATTGATTGTGTGTGTTCACCAGGGAATGCTGGGAATGCTGTGGCAGTTAATGATTGTGTGTGTTCACCAGGGAATGCTGTGGCAGTTATTGATTGTGTGTGTTCACCAGGGAATGCTGGGAATGCTGTGGCAGTTATTGATTGTGCGTGTTCACCAGGGAATGCTGTGGCAGTTATTGATTGTGTGTGTTCACCAGGGAATGCTGGGAATGCTGTGGCAGTTAATGATTGTGCGTGTTCAGCTGGGAATGCTGGGAATGCTGTGGCAGTTAATGATTGTGCGTGTTCACCAGGGAATGCTGTGGCAGTTATTGATTGTGTGTGTTCACCAGGGAATGCTGGGAATGCTGTGGCAGTTATTGATTGTGCGTGTTCACCAGGGAATGCTGTGGCAGTTATTGATTGTGTGTGTTCACCAGGGAATGCTGGGAATGCTGTGGCAGTTATTGATTGTGTGTGTTCACCAGGGAATGCTGTGGCAGTTATTGATTGTGCGTGTTCAGCTGGGAATGCTGGGAATGCTGTGGCAGTTATTGATTGTGCGTGTTCAGCTGGGAATGCTGTGGCAGTTAATGATTGTGCGTGTTCAGCTGGGAATGCTGGGAATGCTGTGGCAGTTATTGATTGTGCGTGTTCAGCTGGGAATGCTGTGGCAGTTAATGATTGTGCGTGTTCAGCTGGGAATGCTGTGGCAGTTATTGATTGTGTGTGTTCACCAGGGAATGCTGTGGCAGTTATTGATTGTGCGTGTTCAGCTGGGAATGCTGGGAATGCTGTGGCAGTTAATGATTGTGCGTGTTCAGCTGGGAATGCTGTGGCAGTTATTGATTGTGTGTGTTCACCAGGGAATGCTGTGGCAGTTATTGATTGTGCGTGTTCAGCTGGGAATGCTGGGAATGCTGTGGCAGTTAATGATTGTGCGTGTTCAGCTGGGAATGCTGTGGCAGTTATTGATTGTGTGTGTTCACCAGGGAATGCTGGGAATGCTGTGGCAATTATTGATTGTGCGTGTTCAGCTGGGAATGCTGTGGCAGTTATTGATTGTGTGTGTTCACCAGGGAATGCTGGGAATGCTGTGGCAGTTAATGATTGTGTGTGTTCACCAGGGAATGCTGGGAATGCTGTGGCAGTTATTGATTGTGCGTGTTCAGCTGGGAATGCTGTGGCAATTATTGATTGTGTGTGTTCACCAGGGAATGCTGGGAATGCTGTGGCAGTTAATGATTGTGCGTGTTCAGCTGGGAATGCTGTGGCAGTTATTGATTGTGTGTGTTCACCAGGGAATGCTGGGAATGCTGTGGCAGTTATTGATTGTGCGTGTTCAGCTGGGAATGCTGTGGCAATTATTGATTGTGCGTGTTCAGCTGGGAATGCTGTGGCAGTTATTGATTGTGTGTGTTCACCAGGGAATGCTGGGAATGCTGTGGCAGTTAATGATTGTGTGTGTTCACCAGGGAATGCTGGGAATGCTGTGGCAGTTATTGATTGTGCGTGTTCAGCTGGGAATGCTGTGGCAATTATTGATTGTGCGTGTTCACCAGGGAATGCTGGGAATGCTGTGGCAGTTATTGATTGTGTGTGTTCACCAGGGAATGCTGTGGCAGTTAATGATTGTGTGTGTTCACCAGGGAATGCTGGGAATGCTGTGGCAGTTATTGATTGTGTGTGTTCACCAGGGAATGCTGTGGCAGTTATTGATTGTGTGTGTTCACCAGGGAATGCTGGGAATGCTGTGGCAGTTATTGATTGTGCGTGTTCAGCTGGGAATGCTGTGGCAATTATTGATTGTGTGTGTTCACCAGGGAATGCTGGGAATGCTGTGGCAGTTAATGATTGTGTTTCACCAGGGAATGTTGGGAATGCTCTGGCAGTTATTGATTGTGTTTCACGAGGGAATGTTGGGAATGCTGTGGCAGTTATTGATTGTGTTTCACAAAGGAATGCTGGGAACGCTGTGGCAGTTATTGATTGTGTTTCACCAGGGAATGTTGGGAACGCTGTGGCAGTTATTGATTGTGTTTCACCAGGGAATGTTGGGAATGCTCTGGCAGTTATTGATTGTGTTTCACGAGGGAATGTTGGGAATGCTGTGGCAGTTATTGATTGTGTTTCACAAAGGAATGCTGGGAACGCTGTGGCAGTTATTGATTGTGTTTCACCAGGGAATGCTGGGAATGCTGTGGCAGTTATTGACTGTGTTTCACGAAGGAATGTTGGGAACGCTGTGGCGGTTATTGATTGTGTTTCACGAAGGAATGCTGGGAACGCTGTGGCAGTTATTGATTGTGTGTGTTTAGCTGGGAACGCTGTGGCAGTTATTGATTGTGTTTCACCAGGGAATGTTGGGAATGCTCTGGCAGTTATTGATTGTGTTTCACGAGGGAATGTTGGGAATGCTGTGGCAGTTATTGATTGTGTTTCACAAAGGAATGCTGGGAACGCTGTGGCAGTTATTGATTGTGTTTCACCAGGGAATGTTGGGAACGCTGTGGCAGTTATTGATTGTGTTTCACCAGGGAATGTTGGGAATGCTCTGGCAGTTATTGATTGTGTTTCACGAGGGAATGTTGGGAATGCTGTGGCAGTTATTGATTGTGTTTCACAAAGGAATGCTGGGAACGCTGTGGCAGTTATTGATTGTGTTTCACCAGGGAATGCTGGGAATGCTGTGGCAGTTATTGACTGTGTTTCACGAAGGAATGTTGGGAACGCTGTGGCGGTTATTGATTGTGTTTCACGAAGGAATGCTGGGAACGCTGTGGCAGTTATTGATTGTGTTTCACCAGGGAATGTTGGGAATGCTCTGGCAGTTATTGATTGTGTTTCACGAGGGAATGTTGGGAATGCTGTGGCAGTTATTGATTGTGTTTCACAAAGGAATGCTGGGAACGCTGTGGCAGTTATTGATTGTGTTTCACCAGGGAATGTTGGGAACGCTGTGGCAGTTATTGATTGTGTTTCACTAGGGAATGCTGGGAATGCTGTGGCAGTTATTGACTGTGTTTCACGAAGGAATGTTGGGAATGCTGTGGCAGTTATTGATTGTGTGTGTTCACCAGGGAATGCTGGGAATGCTGTGGCAGTTAATGATTGTGTGTGTTCAGCTGGGAATGCTGTGGCAGTTAATGATTGTGTGTGTTCACCAGGGAATGCTGGGAATGCTGTGGCATTTATTGATTGTGTGTGTTCACCAGGGAATGCTGGGAATGCTGTGGCAGTTATTGATTGTGTGTGTTCACCAGGGAATGCTGGGAATGCTGTGGCAGTTATTGATTGTGTGTGTTCACCAGGGAATGCTGGGAATGCTGTGGCAGTTAATGATTGTGTATGTTCACCAGGGAATGCTGGGAATGCTGTGGCAGTTAATGATTGTGTTTCATGTGGGAATGTTGAGAATGCTGTGGCAGTTAATGATTGTGCGTGTTCACCAGGGAATGCTGGGAATGCTGTGGCAGTTAATGATTGTGTATGTTCACCAGGGAATGTTGGGAATGCTGTGGCAGTTAATGATAGTGTTTCATGTGGGAATGTTGAGAATGCTGTGGCAGTTAATGATTGTGTGTGTTCACCAGGGAATGTTGGGAATGCTGTGGCAGTTATTGATTGTGTTTCACGAAGGAATACTGGGAACGCTGTGGCAGTTATTGATTGTGTTTCACCAGGGAATGTTGGGAATGCTCTGGCAGTTATTGATTGTGTTTCACGAGGGAATGTTGGGAATGCTGTGGCAGTTATTGATTGTTTCACGAGGGAATGTTGGGAATGCTGTGGCAGTTATTGATTGTGTTTCACAAAGGAATGCTGGGAACGCTGTGGCAGTTATTGATTGTGTTTCACCAGGAATGTTGGGAACGCTGTGGCAGTTATTGATTGTGTTTCACCAGGGAATGCTGGGAATGCTGTGGCAGTTATTGACTGTGTTTCACGAAGGAATGTTGGGAACGCTGTGGCAGTTATTGATTATGTTTCACCAGGGAATGTTGGGAACGCTGTGGCAGTTATTGATTGTGTTTCACGAAGGAATGTTGGGAATGCTGTGGCAGTTATTGATTGTGTTTCACGAAGGAATGCTGGGAATGCTGTGGCAGTTATTGATTGTGTTTCACGAAGGAATGCTGGGAATGCTGTGGCAGTTATTGATTGTGTTTCACCAGGGAATGCTGGGAACGCTGTGGCAGTTATTGATTGTGTTTCACCAGGGAATGCTGTGGGAGTTATTGATTGTGTTTCACGAAGGAATGCTGGGAACGCTGTGGCAGTTATTGATTGTGTTTCACGAGGGAATGTTGGGAACGCTGTGGCAGTTATTGATTGTGTTTCACCAGGGAATGCTGTGGGAGTTATTGATTGTGTTTCACGAAGGAATGCTGGGAACGCTGTGGCAGTTATTGATTGTGTTTCACGAAGGAATGCTGGGAACGCTGTGGCAGTTAATGATTGTGTTTTATGAGGGAATGCTGGGGCAGTTATTGATTGTATTTCACATGGGAATTTTGTGAATGCTGTGGAAGTCATTGGTTGTTTCACGTGGGAATGTCGGGAATGCTCTGGCAGTTATTGATTGTGTTTCACGAGGGAATGTTGGGAATGCTGTGGCAGTTATTGATTGTGTTTCACGAGGGAATGTTGGGAATGCTGTGGCAGTTATTGATTGTGTTTCACAAAGGAATGTTGGGAATGCTGTGGCAGTTATTGATTGTGTTTCACCAGGGAATGTTGGGAATGCTGTGGCAGTTATTGATTGTGTTTCACAAAGGAATGTTGGGAATGCTGTGGCAGTTATTGATTGTGTTTCACGAAGGAATGTTGGGAATGCTGTGGCAGTTATTGATTGTGTTTCACAAAGGAATGTTGGGAATGCTGTGGCAGTTATTGATTGTGTTTCACGAAGGAATGTTGGGAATGCTGTGGCAGTTATTGATTGTGTTTCACGAAGGAATGCTGGGAATGCTGTGGCAGTTATTGATTGTGTTTCACCAGGGAATGTTGGGAATACTGTGGCAGTTATTGATTGTGTTTCACGAAGGAATGTTGGGAATGCTGTGGCAGTTATTGATTGTGTTTCACGAAGGAATGTTGGGAATGCTGTGGCAGTTATTGATTGTGTTTCACAAAGGAATGTTGGGAATGCTGTGGCAGTTATTGATTGTGTTTCACGAAGGAATGTTGGGAATGCTCTGGCAGTTATTGATTGTGTTTCACAAAGGAATGTTGGGAATGCTGTGGCAGTTATTGATTGTGTTTCACCAGGGAATGTTGGGAATGCTGTGGCAGTTATTGATTGTGTTTCACGAAGGAATGTTGGGAATGCTGTGGCAGTTATTGATTGTGTTTCACGAAGGAATGTTGGGAATGCTGTGGCAGTTATTGATTGTGTTTCACAAAGGAATGTTGGGAATGCTGTGGCAGTTATTGATTGTGTTTCACGAAGGAATGTTGGGAATGCTGTGGCAGTTATTGATTGTGTTTCACGAAGGAATGCTGGGAATGCTGTGGCAGTTATTGATTGTGTTTCACCAGGGAATGCTGGGAACGCTGTGGCAGTTATTGATTGTGTTTCACGAGGGAATGCTGGGAATGCTGTGGCAGTTATTGATTGTGTTTCACGAGGGAATGCTGTGGCAGTTATTGATTGTGTTTCACGAAGGAATGCTGGGAACGCTGTGGCAGTTATTGATTGTGTTTCACCAGGGAATGCTGGGAATGCTGTGGCAGTTATTGATTGTGTTTCACGAGGGAATGCTGTGGCAGTTATTGATTGTGTTTCACGAAGGAATGCTGGGAACGCTGTGGCAGTTATTGATTGTGTTTCACGAGGGAATGTTGGGAACGCTGTGGCAGTTATTGATTGTGTTTCACGAAGGAATGCTGGGAACGCTGTGGCAGTTAATGATTGTGTTTTATGAGGGAATGCTGGGGCAGTTATTGATTGTATTTCACGAGGGAATGTTGGGAACGCTGTGGCAGTTATTGATTGTGTTTCACGAAGGAATGCTGGGAATGCTGTGGCAGTTATTGATTGTGTTTCACCAGGGAATGCTGGGAATGCTGTGGCAGTTATTGATTGTGTTTCACGAAGGAATGCTGGGAACGCTGTGGCAGTTAATGATTGTGTTTTATGAGGGAATGCTGGGGCAGTTATTGATTGTGTTTCACAAGGGAATGTTGGGAACGCTGTGGCAGTTATTGATTGTGTTTCACGAAGGAATGCTGGGAATGCTGTGGCAGTTATTGATTGTGTTTCACCAGGGAATGCTGGGAATGCTGTGGCAGTTATTGATTGTGTTTCACCAGGGAATGCTGTGGCAGTTATTGATTGTGTTTCACGAAGGAATGCTGGGAACGCTGTGGCAGTTATTGATTGTGTTTCACGAGGGAATGTTGGGAACGCTGTGGCAGTTATTGATTGTGTTTCACGAAGGAATGCTGGGAACGCTGTGGCAGTTAATGATTGTGTTTTATGAGGGAATGCTGGGGCAGTTATTGATTGTATTTCACATGGGAATTTTGTGAATGCTGTGGAAGTCATTGGTTGTTTCACGTGGGAATGTCGGGAATGCTCTGGCAGTTATTGATTGTGTTTCACAAGGGAATGTTGGGAATGCTGTGGCAGTTATTGATTGTGTTTCACGAGGGAATGTTGGGAATGCTGTGGCAGTTATTGATTGTGTTTCACAAAGGAATGTTGGGAATGCTGTGGCAGTTATTGATTGTGTTTCACCAGGGAATGTTGGGAACGCTGTGGCAGTTATTGATTGTGTTTCACCAGGGAATGCTGGGAATGCTGTGGCAGTTATTGACTGTGTTTCACGAAGGAATGTTGGGAACGCTGTGGCAGTTATTGATTATGTTTCACCAGGGAATGTTGGGAACGCTGTGGCAGTTATTGATTGTGTTTCACGAAGGAATGTTGGGAATGCTGTGGCAGTTATTGATTGTGTTTCACGAAGGAATGCTGGGAATGCTGTGGCAGTTATTGATTGTGTTTCACCAGGGAATGCTGGGAACGCTGTGGCAGTTATTGATTGTGTTTCACGATGGAATGCTGTGGCAGTTATTGATTGTGTTTCACGAAGGAATGCTGGGAACGCTGTGGCAGTTAATGATTGTGTTTTATGAGGGAATGCTGGGGCAGTTATTGATTGTATTTCACATGGGAATTTTGTGAATGCTGTGGAAGTCATTGGTTGTTTCACGTGGGAATGTCGGGAATGCTGTGGAGTTTATTGATTGTGTTTCACTAGGAAATGCTGTGAATTCTGTGGCGGTTATTGATTGTTTCATGAGGGAATGCTGGGAATGCTGTGGCAGTTATTGATTGATGGCTGATTTTGATTGTATGTGTTCATGCAGGAATTGAAGGAGGACAATCAGGTTCTGCTGGAGACCAAAAGCATGCTGGAGGATCAGCTGGAGTCATTCAGAGCTCGATCTGATAAACATCATGAGCTGGAGAAGGAAAATCTGCAGCTTAAAAACAAGATCCACGATATGGAGATGGTGAGAGAGCATATAGCGATCAAACGTACATTTAAACAGCACTATAGAGTGGAGTTCGCCGATGTTGATTTTTTTTATAACTGATATGATTATTTGGAAGTTTATGTGCCCGATAAACGATATGCAGAACTGTTAATTGTTTTGTTTTTTCAGCGCTGAAATGAACAAACTGTTTTATTTAAAAAAAAAATTCAATACTGTAATTTATGCATTTTCGCTCCCTCCTTGCAAACCAAACAAAACAACTCTTATTTCTGCCTGAACAAAAGTGCAAAACAAAGAAGTGCACTCACACTAAAAAAAAAAAAAAAGTATATATTCTAAACCGGCTGAATAAAAAAAGCATTGCTACTTAAAGGGTTAGTTCACCCAAAAATGTAAATTCTGTCAGTAATTACTCTCCCTCATGTTGTTCCAACCCCGTAAGACCTTCGTTCATCTTCGGAACACAAATTAAGATATTTTTGATTAAATCTGAGAGCTGGCTCACTCCTCCATAGGCTTCTAAGGCATTATAACTTGCTGGCCCAGAAAATGTATTAAAGACATCATTAATATAGTCCAAGTGACTCCAGTGGCTCAATCTTAAGTTTATAAAGCGACAAGAATACTTTTTGTGCGTAAAAACAAACAAAAATAACGACTTTATTCCACTTTTCATTTCCTTCTCTCTGGGCCTCGAGTTATTTCACGTAGTGTTTTAGCGCAGCGCGTCTGTGTTGCACGTCACACGCATCACACACGACCAGCGTCGGCCACTAGTGAGCCTACGTGTGACGTACAACACAGACGCGCTGCGCTATTACACTACGTGAAATAACTCGAGGCCCAGAGAGAAGGAAATGAAAAGTGGAATAAAGTCGTTATTTTAGGGTTTTTTTGCGCACAAAAAGTATTCTTGTCGCTTTATAAACTTAAGCCACTGGAGTCACTTGGACTATATTAACTATATTCTCTTTAATACATTTTCTGGGCCAGCAAGTTATAATGTCTTAGAAGCCTATGGAGGAGTGAGCCAGCTCTCAGATTTAATCAAAAATATCTTAATTTGTGTTCCGAAGATGAACGAAGGTCTTACGGGGTTGGAACAACATGAGGGAGAGTAATTACTGACAGAATTTACATTTTTGGGTGAACTAACCCTTTAAGTGTAGCTTAGTAATCAGTTACATCTTTCTATTTGTTGCAACAGCAGCAACACGGTTAACAATTGGCAAAATACATGTTCAAAGTCTGTTTTCAAACGGAGAACATAAATAAATGACAGGACAGTCTATCAACTATGATGGTGTTGTGCTGCAGAAGCGGGACATGGACCGGAAGCGCATGGAGGAGCTGCTGGAGGAGAACCTGACGCTAGAGATGGCTCAGAAACAGAGTATGGACGAGTCTCTGCACCTGGGCTGGGAACTGGAGCAGCTCTCTAAGACCACACCTGAGCTGACTGAAGGTACAACCACACCTGAGCTGACTGAAGGTACAACCACACCTGAGCTGACTGAAGGTACAACCACACCTGAGCTGACTGAAGGTACAACCACACCTGAGCTGACTGAAGGTACAACCACACCTGAGCTGACTGAAGGTACAACCACACCTGAGCTGACTGAAGGTACACAACCACACCTGAGCTGACTGAAGGTACAACCACACCTGTGCTGACTGAAGGTACAACCACACCTGAGCTGACTGAAGGTACACAACCACACCTGAGCTGACTGAAGGTACACAACCACACCTGTGCTGACTGAAGGTACACAACCACACCTGTGCTGACTGAAGGTACAACCACACCTGTGCTGACTGAAGGTACAACCACACCTGAGCTGACTGAAGGTACAACCACACCTGAGCTGACTGAAGGTACAACCACACCTGTGCTGACTGAAGGTACAACCACACCTGAGCTGACTGAAGGTACACAACCACACCTGAGCTGACTGAAGGTACAACCACACCTGTGCTGACTGAAGGTACAACCACACCTGAGCTGACTGAAGGTACACAACCACACCTGAGCTGACTGAAGGTACACAACCACACCTGTGCTGACTGAAGGTACAACCACACCTGAGCTGACTGAAGGTACACAACCACACCTGTGCTGACTGAAGGTACACAACCACACCTGTGCTGACTGAAGGTACACAACCACACCTGTGCTGACTGAAGGTACAACCACACCTGTGCTGACTGAAGGTACACAACCACACCTGTGCTGACTGAAGGTACACAACCACACCTGTGCTGACTGAAGGTACACAACCACACCTGTGCTGACTGAAGGTACAACCACACCTGTGCTGACTGAAGGTACACAACCACACCTGTGCTGACTGAAGGTACACAACCACACCTGAGCTGACTGAAGGTACACAACCACACCTGAGCTGACTGAAGGTACACAACCACACCTGTGCTGACTGAAGGTACACAACCACACCTGTGCTGACTGAAGGTACAACCACACCTGAGCTGACTGAAGGTACAACCACACCTGTGCTGACTGAAGGTACACAACCACACCTGTGCTGACTGAAGGTACACAACCACACCTGTGCTGACTGAAGGTACAACCACACCTGAGCTGACTGAAGGTACACAACCACACCTGAGCTGACTGAAGGTACAACCACACCTGTGCTGACTGAAGGTACACAACCACACCTGAGCTGACTGAAGGTACACAACCACACCTGTGCTGACTGAAGGTACAACCACACCTGAGCTGACTGAAGGTACACAACCACACCTGAGCTGACTGAAGGTACAACCACACCTGAGCTGACTGAAGGTACAACCACACCTGTGCTGACTGAAGGTACACAACCACACCTGTGCTGACTGAAGGTACACAACCACACCTGTGCTGACTGAAGTAACTCTCAGATGTGTGTGTGTTGGTAATTCTCAGAGGTGTGTGTGTTGGTAACTCTCAGAGGTGTGTGTGTTGGTGTACAGTTGGTGTCAGGTGTGTGTGTTGGTAACTCTCAGAGGTGTGTGTGTTGGTAACTCTCAGAGGTGTGTGTGTTGGTAACTCTCAGAGGTGTGTGTGTTGGCAGTGCCGCAGAAGTCCCTGGGTCACGAGGTGAGCGACCTGACGTCCAGTCAGCTGCTGAAGCTGGAGAAGGAGAATCAGATGCTGCAGAAGAGCGTTGAGGAGCTGAAGGCATCGAGCGAGAGCAGCACACGCCTACGCCTGGAGAAAGACAAGCACACACTCATCCAACAGGTCAGAGGTCACAGCAGCACATGCCTACGACTGGAGAAACACAAACACACACTCAGCCAGCAGGTCAGAGGTCATACTGCGAGTAGGGCTGGGCCGATAAACCATATCATATGGAACTGCGATAAAAGTGATGTCGATAACAATGATGGGCTCTGGACATTTTTACTCTATATGGATTAATCTAACAGCCAATCACACAGCAGAAATAAACGCGACAACAGCCAGTCAGCGTGCAGCTTTTAACTTGGCCGTCAAAGTGCACGCCCATTTCCTACTGCACATTGTAAGCTATCAGCAAAGAAAACTCGACACGAGGAGGAAAAAATGAGTGGAAGTGGCGAAAGTGAAACTAATCTCGAGTTATCATCCAAAGATGACAAATTCGTCGATAAAAAAAGGTAGCATGAATTCATTTATACTCATTTGAACCACGTCACTCGGACCATTTATCCGCTCGGCTCAAAATTCAAGCAGCGTGAGCTCTCTAGAGCAGACGTGTTTACTCACTGAACGATCGGTCACATGACCACTGAACGATCGGTCACATGACCACTGAACGATCGGTCACATGACCACTGAACGATCGGTCACATGACCACTGAACGATCGGTCACATGACCACTGAACAGCACTGCGATTCAGAGAGAAGCACTTGAATTCAGTGAAGAACACGAATGTGTCTGGGATTTAAAGCCAGATGAAACAGCGCTGACAAACACTGCAATGATACAGTCAGAAGGCTTTTCAATCTTCAAGTCACCATCATTTACCATGGATTTACTGTAGTAACACTAAATGTATTTAAGGAGTAGCCTAATGGAATATCATTACAGTATTTTTTGTGATTTTGCATTTATACTAAATGTATTTAGGCTACTGTTCCCTTTCGAGGGAACTCGCACTGCGTCAATGACGACACTTTGGGAACGCTCTTATGCTGCGTTCACACCGCACTGTCGTGGACGCTTGAACGTTTTGAATCCACTCGCGCGTCCAAAGCGAGCGTTTGAAGCGAAGTAGACGCGCGTTCGAGGCGAAATATTTATTGTGGGAGGGGCAAGTGCTAGGCGGTTGCCTGTTTGCAAGATGGCTGATGTTGATCGAGAGAGTCACCGCTCGTATTTGCTCTGGAGAGCAGAACAGCGGCGTAGGGGTGATCATCGCCGTACTTGGGTCCACCAGACCCTCCGGAGGCGTACCCAGTTTCACCACTTGCTCCAGGAGCTGCGCCTGGATGACGGCCGCTTTCAGCGGTACTTCCGCCGTCCCGCGCCCAGTTTGAGGACCTGTTGTCCCGCATCGGAGCGAGGAACACCCTCACCCACCTAATCAGTAATTTATTTTTGTTTTGATGATAAATGGAGCCAGCCTTCAAAAGTAATTAACCTGTCCTGTGATTTGTTTTCTCACACAACACTGTCCAGACATGAAGTATGTTCTTATACACTAAAGTATGTTGGTTGTCATTAGAATAATAATGTTTCATATAATCTGGATTTAGATATGGAATAAATAGCATTCAATACAAAATGAATATGTCTCATATATTGAAATCAAGTTTTTATGTGGTAAAAGAGTTGCTTTGTTTTTACTTCACCACGTGACAGCAGCAAGCAGGCTCCTGATTGGTTAACGCGGTGCGAACTGACGCCAAAGTTCAGATTTTTCAACTCGGGCATCAGGCGTGAATTCGCTTCAAATGCGTGAATGCACAAAAAGCAACAAATAAAATCACTCGCGCCAGACGCTCAATTCACCTCTTTCGTGCGAACTGGACACGTGAATGAGGTGAAATCGCATCTTTCGCGCAGCGCTAAACACGTCTATCGCGCCACAGGACCTCCAGACGCACGTAAGCGTGTCTTTACATTGACTTAACATGGAAATCACTCACTCCAGACGCTCAGTTCGCGTTCGGTGTGAATGCAGCATTAGCATAACGCATCTGAAGTATGAATGAAACTAATCCAGTCCTGATTGGTGCTGCGTCATGACGTAACGTGTGACGGCATACACAGAAGCTACAAAGGGACGCCGGCACACAACAGAGTTAGCTTCTGCGGTGAAGCAAGTGCTCTGTGTCAACTGCCTGTCCTGTTTGGTGTTGTTTGTCCTGTAGGAACTTGAATTGTTACCAGTAGGCACAGCTGAAAACATGTCTTCCTGCCCACGTTGAACTTCGGGAGGTGACACACGTGTTCGGTGTGTGATACTGTTTGGATGCGAGGCATGCGGCTCTTGAGGGTGCTGGCTGTGTTCATTGAGAAATATCTCGAAGCGTACAGCAAAAGAAAATTTTGTGCGATTTTGGGTGTTTCAGCCTCGCACCTATTGTTTTCTTCTTGAGGGAATATCATGAACGGCTCATATCTCGTGTTGCCGAGGCAATGTGTAGATTATGAGACCAGTTAAATAAGTGAATAATATCTGGCTTGAGCAGTTAGATATTTTAATTCAGCCTATCATTCAGACTTTTTCACTTGCCTGGTCTTTATGGCTGCATTTAATTCTGATGAATTAAAATGGTAGAGTATTATCTGACTTAATATTTTATTTCCGCCTACCATTCAGAACATGTTTCACTGGTCTGGTTATTATGGCTGCATTTAATTCTGAGGTATTAAAAAGGTGGAATAATCATCTGACTAAGCTTGTATGAGGGCTCAATACTCACCCTCGGCCAGAGCTGTGGAAGCTGTGGGTCTGGCCCCTGAGGAGGCTGTAGGAGTGGTCGAGACCATACTCAGCTCTAGAGCTCCCTACACGAGGAAGCTGAACGGCCTAAAATGGAATGTTTTCACCGTCTGGTGTCGAGAGCGTGAGGTGGACCCAGTTAACTGTGGCTTCAGTGCTGGAGTTCCTCCAGGATCGCTTCTCTGCTGGTCTTACCCCGTCCACACTCAAGGTGTACGTGGCTACCATAGCGACTTTCCACGCTCCTCTGGGTGATGGGCCCCTGGGGAGACATCGGCTGGTCGTACGGTTCCTCCGTGGGGCTTGGAGGATGAGGCCAGAGTTC
Source organism: Vimba vimba (assembly GCA_022828995.1). Classification (NCBI taxonomy): domain Eukaryota; kingdom Metazoa; phylum Chordata; class Actinopteri; order Cypriniformes; family Leuciscidae; genus Vimba; species Vimba vimba. The sequence continues at coordinate 423,901 of CM040834.1, read as the reverse complement.
CCATATGGGATCTGGCAGTGGTTCTCGAAGGGCTGGTCGAGGCCCCCTTCAAACCTCTGGAGTCGGCTGAGGCCAAGAACCTTTCCCTCAGGGTAGCTTTTTTATTAGCCATTACTTCTCTGAGGAGAGTAGGAGATATTCAGGCCTTCTCTATATCTCACGGGTGCCCGGAGTTTGCTCCAGACGACATTAAGGCTATCTTGCATCCCAGGCCGGGCTATGTGCCTAAAGTGCCTCTGATGTGGCACGGCCTTCGGTTCTGCAGGCTTCATCCCCACCTCAGGTGACGGCAGGTGAAGAAAGACTTCATTGGCTCTGCCCTGTCAGAGCTCTCAAGATTTCTTGTCCAGAGGTCTTCTTCATGGCGGAAGGCAGACCAGTTGCTGGTGTGTTTCGGGTCGCCCAGGAAGGGGCTTCCCGTATCCAAACAGACCATCAGTAACTGGGTCGTTCAGGCTATCTCTCTGGCCTATCAGGTGCGCAGCTTGCCTTCACCTTTGGCCGTGAGGGCTCTTTCAGCCAGAGGCATGGCGTCCTCTAGAGCCCTCCTCTCAGGGGCCCCGACCCAAGAAGTGTGTGATGCAGCTGGATGGGCCACTCCTCACACTTCCATCAGATTCTGTAGCCATGGACAGTCCTACGCCAGCACTCTAGCGCTCTCGTCCCGCCTGTGCCTGTGCGCAGCTTCACACTGGACAGGCAGGGCTTGCTGTAGCATAGTGGATACTCGTTCCCCAAAGTGTAGTATCGAGGCAGTGCGAGTTCCCTCGAAAGGGAACGTCTCGGGTTACGACTGCAACCCTTGTTTATCATGATAATTATTGATATCGGGTGATATGAACATTTTTATCATGATAATTCGCCCAGCCCTACCGCCGGGTCTCAACACAGTTCTCAGTAATACTTCCTAAGACCTGTTTGCATTCATAAGGTTCATTCTTGAGTTCATTTTATCCATGAGGATTTATGAAAAGTGTCTGTATATAAAAAAAAAAAAAGTGCGATCAGTGAAGTGTAATTACAGAATAAGACCAGGAGTAGTAAAAAGAGTCATGTTGGCTTCAGAGGTGAAGCCCCGTTCACACCATAAATGATAATAACTATAACGATAACAATATTAGCGTCCACAACAGCAAACGATATCATTCTGTTTATTATAAGCGCTGCAGTTTTGTCGTCTGCCGCTTTAAATGCTCGAGCTCTTTAAAGCAGGGTGGATTCTGATTGGCTGGCAGAAGTGATCGCAGTGATATTGTTCCCCTGTGGTGTCGTGCTGTGGACTTACATTTAGAACGATTTTTAAAACTAAGCCTTAATCGTTATCATCCTTAGTAGATTCTGTTACTCACACAAAGAAAGGAGAGAAGTTTGTACAGAATGGGTTAAAATGTCACCGGACAGCAAGCACCCAGAGCAGGATCATATTCATCAGCGAGTAATCCCAGTTTAAATCTGATTTGGGTTTAGTTAAGCTGCTTTCAGGGGATTAACCGCTCATATGAGTTTGATTGCTCATTATGAGCGAGTGTGTGTCCATATGTCAGAGAGTGCTCGTGCTCAGTGTGATGGAGTGTGTGTGTGATGAGTGTGTGTGTGTGTGTGCACAGCTGGAGCAGCTGCAGACGGAGCTGACCGCAGACAGAGAGAGTTTGCGCAGTGCTGAGAGTCTGAGCTCAGATCTGCTGAAAGAGAAAGCTCAGCTGGAGAAAACTCTGGAAACACTCCAGGAGAACTCCGACAGACAGGTAAACTTCACTCACTCCGAACCCAACACATGTTATACTGCCGTGTCATGCCGGATTGACAACGCAGTTCATTTTATTCTGAGCTTTTCTTGTCTTTCAGACAAAATCATTGATTTTTATACAGTAAAAACCAAATGTGACCCTGGACCACAAAACCAGTCACGAGTCGCACGGGTATATGTGTGGCAATAGCCAACAATAAATTGTATGGGTCAAAATTATCCATTTTTCTTTTATGCCAAAAATCATGAGGATATTAAGTAAAGATCATGTTCCATGAAGATATTTTGTAAATCTCCTACCGTAAATATATAAAACATTTATTTTTGTGAGTGGATGCAGCAAAATCGCGAACATTAATGGACAACAATGAAGATTTTCTAATAGTTGTATCTCGGCCAAATATTGCCCTATCCTAACAAACCATACATCAATAGAAAGCTTATTTATTCAATTTATTCAATTTTAAAAAATTGACCCTTGTTACTGGTTTTGTGGTCCAGGGTCACATATGTGTCTGATGTCACAACTATCAAGTGGGAGAGCTTTTATAAAACTTATAATCATATGAGTTTGACTATATGATTTCACTAGCTGTAATTATAGCTCAGTCATGACAGAATAAACGTTTAGCATGGTAATGGTCATGATAAGTTAATGTATTTGGTCTTGCTGCTGCTGAGACACACACAGATGTGTGAAACACACATGGACCCCTGCACAAACACACAGCACTGCAGTAAATCCACCAGGGAACTTGTGTTCTGCTGCTCTGAGCCGCAGGTTAGGTGTGACACTCCTGTGTACCTGTGTATCCATCATCCTGCTCCAGGAGAGCTGGGACTTATTTAACTGGTCACTGAGTCTATCTGTGTGTATCTGTGCTGGTTTGACCCATGTGTGCCTGAGCTGTTTGTCTAAAGCTTACCCGTTTAGAAACGTCTGCCAGTAACCAGACCTGATGCCACATAGTAATCTGGGAGAGATTAGTGAACTGCTTACAGCAACACTGAAGCCAGACTATTTAAATGTTAGCGGAATAGGGAGCTTGAAGCTCATTGGCTGAGAGATTACCAGTAGAGCACCTATTGGTTCATGCTGGCAGATTACACATCAGAAACTTTACATAAGAATTTTACATATGGAATTACTCCATACAGCGTTTCAGGCATTAGTGCATTGGTACATTAAGCCATGCATTTACATTTAATTATTTAGCAGATCCTTTTATCCAAAGCGACTTACTAATGAGGAGAGCAACAGAAGCAGTTAAACTAACAAGAGGACAACAGTATGAAAGTGCTGTGACCCTTCCCAGTTTGGTCTAACGCAGTATATGTAATTATTTTTTATTTTTTTCATGCTACTTTACTTTTACCTAATTTGATTAATGTTTTTTCATATTTACAGGGACAATGCACATTAATAAAATTATTTCTCTAAATGTGCCAGTTTAGCTATTACAGCTCATTCTCAACGTTAGTCTCTGGCTGTGTTTTTTTTTTTAAGAGCATGCAGAATAATGAGAATAGTCTGCTAGATAACACACATCTCAGGGCTGGATGATCAGGATGGCCCAGAGCCAGTGCTTAATCCTCGCTCAAGCTTATCATTTACACATGTCTTGCCAGTTCAAACATTAAAGCTATTTTAAACTATTCAAGCGCAAGAAGTGGTGAAAGATATCTTAATTCATTGCTCACACTTAACTTTTATTTTATTTATTTATTTTATTTCTGTGGTGGAGCCTGTAAAAATGTTGTCAGGGCAAGTTAAAATTTCATCCGCTAGCCCAACCGGGCCAGTAGGACAATCCTTAGTAATCCGCAGCCTTTCAACACACTTTAAAACTTTTCTCATGACATTTTTCTACAGAAAAAAAAAATGCAGTACCTTCAGGGCATGAAGCCAGTGAAATATACCAAGTTTCTTAAAGATATATTTATGTGATTAGGTAACGATCAACTTGGCATGCCTTAACTGAATCCAACAGGGCTTGTGATCAAAGATTTAGAAGATAAGCAAAAATATATATATATTGTTTTTTGTATCTCATGACCAGTTGGTGGCGCTGTGCAGAAACTGGTCTGGTTCCCTTAGGTCATGGTTGTCTTAACACACTTTCGACATGCTCTTCATCAAATTCATTTGAAAGTTAGTCGGGTAACACTTTACAGTAATGTTCACTAGTTAACATGAATGAACAATACTTCTTCAGCATTTATTAATCTTAGTTAATATTAATTTCAACATTTACTAATACATTTATTAAAATCAAAGGTTGTATTTGTTAACATTAGTTAATGCACTGTGAACTAACATGAACAAAGAATGAACAGCTGTATTTTTATGAACACATTAACAAGATTAATAAATGCTCTAACAAATGTTTTGTTCATTGTTAGTTCATGTTAGTTAATACATAAACTAATGTTTACTAATGAACCTTGTTGTAAAGGGTTACCAATATTCGAATACATTTTGACTAATCAACTTGAATAACTAAAAGATGATATGATTCGATTTTCCTGAACATGTCATGAATGTTCTTCAACTGTCCTGTGTTTGTTGCTGAACGATCTCTGCCTCTCGCAGGTCAAGGGTCTGGAGCAGGAGAACGAACACCTGAACCAGACCATCTCCTCTCTCAGGCAGCGCTCTCAGGTCAGCGCCGAAGCCCGCGTCAAAGACATCGAGAAGGAGAACCGTGTGCTGCACGAGTCCATCAAAGAGACCAGCAGCAAACTCAACAAGATGGAGTTCGAGCGCAAGCAGCTCCGCAAAGAGCTGGAGCACCTCAAAGACACGGGAGAGCGAGCCGAAGAGCTGGAGATGGAGGTGCGTCGCCTGGAGCGAGAGAAGGAGAGTCTGCAGAAGCGTCTGGCGGCTCAGGCCATCACCTGTGAGAAGGTGGAGGTGTTGGAGAAGGAGAACGCAGAGCTGGAGGCCGAGAGCCGGAGACTGAAGAAAGCAGCCGATTCTCTGAGGAACCTGTCCTATCAGCTAGAGGTGCTGGAGAAGGAGAACCGAGAGCTGGACCAGGAGAACCTGGAGCTCAGGCGCATGGTGGAGTCTCTGCGGTCCAGCGGAGCTAAAGCCACACAGCTGGAGCTGGAGAACCGAGAGCTGGAGAACGAGAGGACGCACCTCAGGAAGAGCCTCGAGCTGATGAAGGCGTCGTCCAAGAAGAACGAGCGCCTGGAGGCGAGTAACCAGAGCCTGGACACAGAGAACCAGCGTCTCCAGAAGGGCCTGGAGAGCGGCAGCCGTAAGATCCAGCAGCTCGAGGGAGAACTGCAGGAGCTGGAGCTGGAGAACCACAGTCTGCAGAAGAGCCTGGAGCAGATGAAGATCTCCAGCAAGAGCCTGGAGCAGCTGGCGCAGGAGAACGCCTCCCTGGAGGCCGAGAACACACAGCTGGAGAAGGACAAGAAGCAGCTGGAGAAGGAGAACAAGCGGCTCAGACAACAGGCTGAGATCAAGGACTCCAAACTGGACGAGGACAACCTGCGCATCTCTCATCTGGAGAAGGAGAACCGTGCGCTCGGCAAGGAGGTCCACACTCTCAAAGACACGTGCAGTCGCACCAAAGACCTGGAGAATGACAACAAGGAACTGGTCAAGCAAGCAACCATTGATAAGAAGACTCTGGTCACTCTGAGAGAGGTGAGCATCTCACCCCAGAAGGAACACATGCCTTGTCCAAATACCCACACTTGCGGCCTTTGCGTTTGACCATTGCATGACGTATTTCCTCTATTTGTTCAAGTAGGCGTAAAAACAGTTGCAGATGTACAGAATAGGCCTACACACACCATACTCATACTTGCACCAATAAAATGTGCAACACCAAATTATATGTATCTAATTAATTTAAATTACAGTAAAAGGTTTTCCTCAACATCTCGCGATTTCGGGGCACATGAGTTCCTGAACATAATGCATGATGGAATACTCTCAGATAGTGTGGGTTTAGTGTGCATTGAGGGCACTGCACTTTGGCATTTTTAAGACATGGGACAGTCTTGTGCACTTACTTACTGTCGCACGCGCTCTCAAGTGGCCAAGACCACAAGTGTGTGTATTTGGACAAGGCAACAGTTTTAGATACGGTGCATGCTTGATTGTGGATTCCTTGCATGACCCTTGTTGTGATGTTTCCTGATGTAGGACCTAGTCAATGAAAAATTAAAGACTCAGCAGATTAACAATGACCTGGAGAAACTGACCCATGAGCTGGAGAAGATCGGTCTCGATAAAGAGGGTCTTCTGGGTGATGAAGAGAGCTCAGATGACAGGTAATTCACACACTTCATATTGCACTGTAGTTCTCAACTTTCCTGCAGTGTTCAGCTCCAGCCCTGGTCAAACTCGCCTGCTGTACTAGTAATCCTGAAGACCTTGGTTAGCTGGTTTAAGTGTGTATGAATAGGGTTGGAGCAGAGGTCGTGTTAGACTTCCGCATTATCTGTCATTTTGCCAGACAGGGTCGTAAAAATTCCATCATTATTACCCGTCATTTTAACTTTCATATTTGAATGATAATAAGCCATTTAATAGGCTCTGGTTTTGTTCAAATTTTCATTTTTATTCACAAACTTACAAGACAAACATATAGGCAAGATTATGCATTTATTTGTTTATGAAGAGAAAGTTGAACAGAGACTATGCGTCACTTTTTAGGTTTCATCATGAATGTTTGTCCAATAAATTGCAATAAGCTTTGTGCTTTTGTTACTTTTGATATGAAACAAAGTCTCAGCTTTCAAATTCTGTCCATTTAATTCAAAAATTCCATCAATAAATACTGTTTTGTCGCTCTTTAATGTGGCGCGATAGACTGCGCCTGAGCACGAGTGAATCAATGCAATCAATCCCTTCCTCTTTACTGCATTACAGGACGAAATAAACATGAATGAACATCATAAAAATATGTTGAAAGATACAGTCCAACTTACCAAAAGCCGTATCATGTCTCTCATGTAATCGCTCAATCCGTGTTTCAACCGCAGAAAGACGTCAATAAAACAGCTTGTAAACAGTGTCATGTAACTCAGAAAAGCCATTCGTTTAACATTAACCTTATAGTCCACAAGAGCCACTCGCCACCAAGTGGACAGGGGTTAGAATTACACAAACAAGTTACAATACATCACTCTCCGTGTATTCTGTCAAAATGACGGACCGATTTTAGGTTTTCCTTCACTGCTAAAAAAAATCCTTCAATGATGCAAAATGTACGGTTTAGCAACCTCTGGGTTGGAGCTAAACTGATCTCTGAACCCCTGCTGTACTGTGGCTGCAACAGCTAATCAATATAATTGATGAACAAAAGAGTGTGGATTAATCTGCAGAAACCCAATCGTTCAGTACCATGGTATTTCCCTCTGAGACCATCACTGTACCATGGTTCATGTGGCACGAGCACTGCGTAAAGACCTCTTCTCACAGGCTTACAACTGTTCTTGATTTTAATGTTGAATTTTCTGATTTCGATGTGAACTGCCTTTATCATTTGTTTTGCTGTCTTTCTTGTTTTTTAGATATTTATCCTGTTGTACAACACAATTTCCAACTACTGTTGCTTTTATTGTGCTATATAAATAAAAGTTGATTGATTGATTGATTGAGAAAGGGCCAGAAATAACAGGAAAGAAAATAGCTTGTAACATGTGTTTACATGAATGCTGGAGTCATGATTGTCTATCTTCACGTTTGTCAGGTTTAAGCTTCTGGAGTGTAAGCTGGAGTCCACTCTGAGATCGTCCCTGGAGATTAAAGTGGAGAAGATCTCGGCTCTCGAAGCCCGACTGCAGGAGTCCTCCAACCTCAACCAGCAGCTGCGCCAGGAGCTCAGAACGGTTCGCAGCGGCTAACACATACGCTAGGGGTTTGTGTGGGTGTTTGCAGGAGACCGTGACTATAGATTGTGTGTATTCAGGTGAAGAAGAACTACGAGGCGCTGCGCCAGCGTCAGGAGGAGGAGTGTGCGGCCCAGAGCTCGCCGGCTCGAGGACGAGAGGAGCACAGCGTCAGTAAGTGGGAGAAGGAGAGTCAGGAGGCCACGCGAGAGCTTCTGAAGCTCAAGGACCGGCTCATCGAGGTGGAGAGGAACGTATGTACCAGCAGCTCAGCACGCTCAGAAGTAGGGCTGGGACAATATATCGATGTTGAGCTTAGTGTTTAACAGCAGATGCTCTAGGCTAGTTTTAACCACACGCTCAAATGCTCACGAAGAAGAGCGCTCATGCGTTCGGCTGAGTCTGAATATGCACTCGCACCTCAGGATGCTTCTGTGACACGAGAGTAACAGCCCACTGCAAACACCCTTGTTATTCGCTTCGACCTTTCGAACTTTCTGAATGATTATTTTATAGAAGGTTTAAGTGGTGTGTGTAAGGCATCGGAAGCCATCAGATCACAGCTGTTTCTAAAGCACACAATTCTGTTCAATTAATCTGCTGTTAAAAACTAAACTCAGAATCGATTCGAGAGAGAATCGCGATGCATTCGGAAAAAATTTGAATCAGTCCAGAAATAAGTTCTCGATTCACAATGCATCGATTAATTGTCCCAGCCCTAGTCAGAATGCCTTTACGTTACCAAACCAGTTGCTGATGTTGTTGTTTGTGCAGAACGCCACTCTTCAAGCGGAGAAGCAGGCTCTGCGGACGCAGTTAAAGCAGCTGGAGTCCCAGAGCACTAATCTTCAGGCTCAGATATTAGCACTACAGAGGCAGACCGCGTCTCTACAGGAGAACAACACCACGCTGCAAACGCAGAACGCCAAACTACAGGTCAGAGCCGTCGTCCACCAAACTGTGTGTTTCTGAGCGATTGAGCGTGTGATAGACGTTTCTCCTCATGAAAGTAACAGGAGTTTGGTTATAATTAGCTTTTCAGGAGAGTTGCACACAACGATCTTACACTAGCCGCGCTTCCATTACCCCCTAAATTGCGCAAATTGAAATTGCGAATTGAAAATACGCCCAATGGGAACATGTAAATTTCACAAAAACTCCTATACATCTCGAAGTGTTTACGCTCGCATGAGGTGGTCTGTCAGGCAGTTCAAAAAAGGAATGTTTTGCAAAACTGCAATGGAAACAGAAATGCCACAATTTATCAAGAGCTTGAAGCAGATATGAGTGAGAAACACCCAGAAACACCCCATACATGCCGCTCCCAGTATAAGGCGCTTTCCTTGACATTAATGCTTGATAACAAGCCTACGTCTCCTTCCATTAATAATAATGGCTAGTGCGGTGGCTGAGATAGACGTAAACCTACCAACATCCGTCGCCATGATTTTTGGAATGACTTTTGAGAGGAAAAAATGACGTTTTAGTCGCATAACATCGGTTAATAGAACGCCATCATTTCGCAATAGCTTTTATCGACATTTAGAAAATATCGCAAAAGCTTTGCGCAAATCTGTAATGGAATTGTGACTACTGATGTTAGTCTTCAGGAACCCTGCTGACGTCTGTCGTGTGCTCAAGCTAAACGACTTTTGGCATGAGTTGAAGTGAAAGAAAGTGATGTGTTCACAGGTGGAGAACTCAACACTCAACTCTCAGAGCGCTGCTCTCATGTCCCAGAATGCCCAGCTGCAGACGCAGCAGTCCAGCACCGAGAGCGAGAGAGATGTGGCCATACGGGAGAAAGAAGACCTGCGCTCGGTGTACGATCTCCTGCTACACGACCACGAGAAGCTGTCCGCCCTGCACGAGAGACAGGCGTCCGAGTACGAGGATCTGATCGGCAGACACGGAGAGCTGAAGAGTGTCCATAAGAGTCTGGAGGGGCAGCACCGAGGCCTGGAGAACAGGTACAAACATCACCTCACAGCTGAGCAGTCACTTTAAAGGTGACATATTATGCCCCTTTTCACAAGATGTAATATAAATCTCTGGTGTCCCCAGAATGTGTCTGTGAAATTTCAGCTTAAAATACCAGATCATTTATTATAGCTTGTCATATTTGCCCCCTTTTGGGTGTGAGCAGAAACGCGCCGTTTTTGTGTGTGTCCCTTTAAATGCAAATGAGCTTTAGCTCCGCCTCTGTCCAGAAGAGGGCGGAGTCTTTACATGAGCTTCAGAAACTCCGGCAAGAACAAAACAGGCCAATCTCACTCATCCAGAATCCCAGAATCACCAGTAGCGAGTGCAGCCTTACGGAGAGGCAACTACAGCCTTATGTAGTTGTTGTGGAGTTGTACTGTCATGTATAACTTTTACACAAGTTGAGACAGTTCCCTGAGGTCTTTACAGACAGCTGTGACATTTTTTTGGTCAAATAGTGTTCAGTGCTCGCCTGCGCAGCAACGACTGAACAGTTTGCATGCTTTGCCCGAACTTTTTGTTGTCACCTGTGAAACCAAGTGGCAGTGCCGTGGGTGGAAACGTGCAGATTAAGGGCCGGTAATATTATAATAAGATCCTTTTCCTACGTCAGAAGGAGCGAAATCTGATCAGCTTATTTTTTTGACTTTGACTTTGGCTCACCAAAACAAAGTTACTGGGTTGTAACTTTTCTCGTTTTCTGGGTTGTGAGAAGCACCGGGGACCCGATTATAGCACTTAAACACGGGAAAAGTCAAATTTTTATGATATGTCCCCTTTAAAAGCTCATTTTGTTCACCAATCACATTTATTAATAGAAGGAACATTTAACAAACTTTAACAAAGAGTGTGCTGCAACTTTACTAGGTGATCAGAAGCACCATTTTCTCCTGCCGGACCAGAAAATTATGTTCCAAACGTAGGTTCGGGAGGAGCCTAATCATTCAGTCCAGTCATCATTTCTAGTGGATATAAGCAGCAGTCATCCCTCCATCTCCTCCTCTATTCCATTCTTTTCTCTTTCTTTGTAATACCGTTGGGTGAGGTTATCTCGACCCGAGCCTCAGAATCAAGCCTCCTTCGAGGACAGCAAGCTAAGTTTAAGGGTCATTCCATGTCAAATCAACCAAATTTCGAAATTTTCAACCAAATTTCCCCAGCACAAAATTCTGATTTTGTTAATCTTTTTTCAGAAGAAAGAAAGACATAAATATTGATGAAAGCTAAAATATTAAATATGATGGATGTATATTTACTGAGTAATCCATTATTTTGTCAAGGGGTTCAAATGACAATTTTCACCTGAAGATTTGTAGCCAAATTACAAAAGGGTAAAAATGACTTTAGAAAGATGGCAGCATAGTTATTTTATTTTCACACAGAGATTGGTAGATCTATTAGTTAACCCTCTGGGGACCAAGCTGTTTTTGGGGTCCTTGAGATGTTCTGACATGCCTTGACATTTGTGCTTTTTTCAGTTAATTATAAACATGTTAATGGCAAAGGTGTAAATTCACTCTATATAGCACAAACAGGGCTACCATAATATGCGAGCAACGTGTATGTAGATGTTTGTATTTTTAAGAGAATAATGTTTATGCGTGGTTATTGGAAAAAATTAAAATGAAAGTTGCTGAATTAAGAACACAAAACACATATTAAATATGTGTCCACAAGACTTTTGACTAATGGATGTTGTCCCTTTTAGTTCTAGCTTTAAAATGATGTAAAAATAGTCTTGCTTTATCGTTCACAAAAAAAAAAATACATTGATTTAAATGGTGTAAAACAGGTTTTGCTTGGAAAGGCAATATGCGAGGGGGAGGAGTAGTTTACACCTTAGATTAAGGTGTCCCACCCACTCTGAATAATGACTCTGCATAATGAGCCATTCATTCAGGTGTGACACTGACTGAGCCACAATGCAAGGACAAAAGATGTATTTAGAAGACTTATATTGACCATTTAAGATTTCGCTTACATCTCTCTTGTAAATATGTTTTACTATTTTATTAAAAATGTTACAATTACAACAATAATTACAATTTCAACAATATTTCAACTGTACTCTTTCTTTATATATATATAGCCTATATATATAAAAAAAAGATTATAGGCCTACATTTTATCATATGTATTCATTAGTTTGAATATAGCCAACATTGGAACATCTAACATCTTAGTCTATGAATTTATTTTTGACAAAAATAGTATTTTTTTTGCAGTTTAATACGTTGATTATACAAATACATTTTATTTCAACATAATATTATTCCATTCGATTTTTACTCATCTCAGTAGGCTATAGCAAAGCAGTTTATTCTTTCACACACAGACGCGCGATTCATATTTAGGCTAAACAGTCTTTACAAATATGTCCCCTACATTCATCTCACAGAAAGGCGAGTCATATTATAGAAATGCGATTCATCTTTTTGCGGTTTGCATAGGCCTACACTAACGTTATTCCATAACGTTATTCCACACGTGAGAAAAGAAAACAGCCTACCTCACTCCTCAGCGGGATCTGCTCCTCATATCAGGAGATATTTCTCCTCATCAGCACTGTTCTGATGAATCTTTTCTCCATAAGGTAGGCTATATTATGCCTCACTCGATCGCGACGCGCTTTGTTTACAGCTGATGTGGGCGTTTCACACCCCTCAGATTTTGCGTTTGAATAGCACGCGCTCTCCGGGGAGTGGTCACATTACTGTGAATTAGCTCGTAATGAGCTCGACTGGAGTCGCTCTCTTTTTATACAGATTACAGAAGCTGAGAATATTTTTTTTTTATATAAATGACTTCATTTAACAGATGCGATCTCAAGCTTTATGCCCGTGGGTCTGTTTGCCTGTTTGACTGAATTTTCGCGGAGTTATAGATCATTTTCGAACGCGTTTCAAATGGGAGTTTACTGACAGAGAGAAGGGAGAAATCGCATCATGTTAATTTTTCTTTATTTGTCAAAAAGCAAAACACTTTATTTTTATTGTGAGTATACAGAAAAAAAATAGAAACTGAACAGGATCGATTGATGTATTACACGAAAATGAAAGATCAAAATTAACAGAGCATTTAGTGTTTATTTTCATTGCTAAAAAAAAAAAACGAGCAAAACGCGCCGGCGCGTTCTTGGTCCCCAGAGGGTTAAATCTGTTGACTTTAGCATTCTTTGTTACTGTAACGGACAGGCCCTTGAGAGCCACCAGAGGGCACTCCACATCAGACTGTTGTCATTCCCTCATAAACTACATTTCCCAGAACTCACTGCCCGGTCTCATCATCCCTGATTGCTTCCACATCTTTACCTTTCAGTCTCAGCCTATTTAAACCATATACACTCATTCATTCCCTGCGAAGTCTTGTTTAGTGTCACACTGCAATTCCAAACATTCTCCTGGTTTTCTTTATCTTGATTTTCGATCTTCTGTCTGGTTTCCTCTGTTTTTGCCTGTGCCCCTTTGACCCTCTTATTGTTTGGACTGATTACCTTGGTTTATGACCTTTGCCTGTTTTCGACTACGATTGTGGATTACCCTTTGCATCCCTGTAACTCAAAAAGTATTAAAGATATCTTAATATCCTTCTAGATTCTGGTTCTTAACAAACTTTTCTTTTGGTATCTTAATTTTAAAGGCCCAATATGGTTCAATCCCAGAGATATGGAGATCTTAATGCTGCTCCATGTGTAAATTGGTCAATTGTACACATTTTCAGTGGCCAAAAACCAAATGTGGGTCCACCTGCACCTCTGTTTCCAATGCTGAGACTCTGGCAACAACATGTCAAGTCAAGTCACCTTCATTTATATAGCGCTTTAAACAATATAGATTGTTTCAAAGCAGCTTTACAGTGATATCAGGAAATTAAAGTAACAGAGATTGTTCAGCAGTTCTAGAATAAAGTTATTGTCCAGGTTATTGTCCAAGTTAGTTTTGATTGGTTCACTTCCGTTGCAAAGATTATTAACTTGGGGGCCGCTTACATGACACTGTTTTAATTGAAAACAGAAAACTTTTAATGTGTTCTGGCCGTTCATTCGCATGACAACTGTTTGGTGCTCTAGAACGCAAATTTCAGGTTCCAAGGTGCAAGTTCTGAAAAATTTTGAATAACGTTATCATGTCCGTGTAAACTTCAAAAATGTGAATCTGTGAAAACGCTTCCGGCGTGCACATGCGTATTACGTGTTTAGTCTATAGGTATGCACGTTTAAATATATATGTGCACAGGCGCGTAGTCTTTCTTTACAAACTGACATCACCAAAGTACTTGTCTGGCAGCATAACACAGAATTTTTAGTCGCTTCCACGCGCATCTATGCGAACTGGAATCATTTTGATAACGTTTTATCTGTACAGAGGTAAAGGGAAGTCTCAAGGCAATTAGACAATCAGACACTGTGATTAGTTTGCCATGTAGATGATCGTGCTACTGTGTGAAGCGTTAGGGAGCGGCATGTGCATTACTCTGTGTGTGTGTGTGTGTGTGTGTGTGTGTGTGTGTGTGTGTGTGCAGGTACAATCAGCTGTTGAAGCAGAAGACTGAGCTGGAGCAGCTGGAGAAGGAACTCAAAGCAGACAGAGAGAAGATGATCTCCGACAACAAGAGCCATCAGGACACAGTTGCACAGTTCCACAGACTCAGTGCGGAGCACCAGATGTGAGTGTCATGATGAGGGAACCTCTCTCTCTCTCTCTCTCTCTCTCTCTCTCTCTCTCAGGTGATGCTCATGAGCGTGTGTCCTGTGTGCAGGCTGAACTCTACACACCAACAGCTCCTGAAGGACAGTGAGCTCCTGCAGGCGGATCATAAGAGTCTGAAGACTCAGTTGAACACGGCCAGTCTGGAGCAGACCCGTCTGGAGGCAGAGTTCTCCAAACTCAAGGAGCAGTACCAGCAGCTGGACATAACCTCTGCCAAACTCACCAACCAGTGCGAGGTACACGCTTCATAACCTCTGCCAAACTCACCAACCAGTGCGAGGTACACGCTTCATAACCCCTGCCAAACTCACCAACCAGTGCGAGGTACGCGCTTCATAACCTCTGCCAAACTCACCAACCAGTGCGAGGTACAATCTTCATAACCTCTGCCAAACTCACCAACCAGTGCGAGGTACAATCTTCATAACCTCTGCCAAACTCACCAACCAGTGCGAGGTACACGCTTCATAACCTCTGCCAAACTCACCAACCAGTGCGAGGTACACGCTTCATAACCTCTGCCAAACTCACCAACCGGTGCGAGGTACACGCTTCATAACCTCTGCCAAACTCACCAACCAGTGCGAGGTACGCGCTTCATAACCTCTGCCAAACTCACCAACCAGTGCGAGGTACACGCTTCATAACCTCTGCCAAACTCACCAACCAGTGCGAGGTACACGCTTCATAACCTCTGCCAAACTCACCAACCAGTGCGAGGTACGTGCTTCATAACCTCTGCCAAACTCACCAACCAGTGCGAGGTACACGCTTCATAACCTCTGCCAAACTCACCAACCGGTGCGAGGTACACGCTTCATAACCTCTGCCAAACTCACCAACCAGTGCGAGGTACACGCTTCATAACCTCTGCCAAACTCACCAACCAGTGCGAGGTACACGCTTCATAACCTCTGCCAAACTCACCAACCGGTGCGAGGTACGCGCTTCATAACCTCTGCCAAACTCACCAACCAGTGCGAGGTACGCGCTTCATAACCTCTGCCAAACTCACCAACCAGTGCGAGGTACACGCTTCATAACCTCTGCCAAACTCACCAACCAGTGCGAGGTACACGCTTCATAACCTCTGCCAAACTCACCAACCAGTGCGAGGTACGTGCTTCATAACCTCTGCCAAACTCACCAACCAGTGCGAGGTACACGCTTCATAACCTCTGCCAAACTCACCAACCGGTGCGAGGTACACGCTTCATAACCTCTGCCAAACTCACCAACCAGTGCGAGGTACACGCTTCATAACCTCTGCCAAACTCACCAACCAGTGCGAGGTACACGCTTCATAACCTCTGCCAAACTCACCAACCGGTGCGAGGTACGCGCTTCATAACCTCTGCCAAACTCACCAACCAGTGCGAGGTACGCGCTTCATAACCTCTGCCAAACTCACCAACCAGTGCGAGGTACACGCTTCATAACCTCTGCCAAACTCACCAACCAGTGCGAGGTACACGCTTCATAACCTCTGCCAAACTCACCAACCGGTGCGAGGTACACGCTTCATAACCTCTGCCAAACTCACCAACCAGTGCGAGGTACACGCTTCATAACCTCTGCCAAACTCACCAACCAGTGCGAGGTACACGCTTCATAACCTCTGCCAAACTCACCAACCGGTGCGAGGTACGCGCTTCATAACCTCTGCCAAACTCACCAACCGGTGCGAGGTACGCGCTTCATAACCTCTGCCAAACTCACCAACCAGTGCGAGGTACACGCTTCATAACCTCTGCCAAACTCACCAACCGGTGCGAGGTACGCGCTTCATAACCTCTGCCAAACTCACCAACCAGTGCGAGGTACATGCTTCATAACCTCTGCCAAACTCACCAACCGGTGCGAGGTACGCGCTTCATAACCTCTGCCAAACTCACCAACCGGTGCGAGGTACGTGCTTCATAACCTCTGCCAAACTCACCAACCGGTGCGAGGTACACGCTTCATAACCTCTGCCAAACTCACCAACCAGTGCGAGGTACGCGCTTCATAACCTCTGCCAAACTCACCAACCAGTGCGAGGTACGCGCTTCATAACCTCTGCCAAACTCACCAACCAGTGCGAGGTACGCGCTTCATAACCTCTGCCAAACTCACCAACCGGTGCGAGGTACACGCTTCATAACCTCTGCCAAACTCACCAACCGGTGCGAGGTACGCGCTTCATAACCTCTGCCAAACTCACCAACCAGTGCGAGGTACGCGCTTCATAACCTCTGCCAAACTCACCAACCGGTGCGAGGTTCGCGCTTCATAACCTCTGCCAAACTCACCAACCGGTACGAGGTACGCGCTTCATAACCTCTGCCAAACTCACCAACCGGTGCGAGGTACGCGCTTCATAACCTCTGCCAAACTCACCAACCAGTGCGAGGTATGCGCTTCATAACCTCTGCCAAACTCACCAACCAGTGCGAGGTACGCGCTTCATAACCTCTGCCAAACTCACCAACCAGTGCGAGGTACGCGCTTCATAACCTCTGCCAAACTCACCAACCAGTGCGAGGTACGCGCTTCATAACCTCTGCCAAACTCACCAACCGGTGCGAGGTACGCGCTTCATAACCTCTGCCAAACTCACCAACCGGTGCGAGGTACGCGCTTCATAACCTCTGCCAAACTCACCAACCGGTGCGAGGTACGTGCTTCATAACCTCTGCCAAACTCACCAACCAGTGCGAGGTACGCGCTTCATAACCTCTGCCAAACTCACCAACCAGTGCGAGGTACACGCTTCATAACCTCTGCCAAACTCACCAACCAGTGCGAGGTACGCGCTTCATAACCTCTGCCAAACTCACCAACCGGTGCGAGGTACACGCTTCATAACCTCTGCCAAACTCACCAACCGGTGCGAGGTACGCGCTTCATAACCTCTGCCAAACTCACCAACCGGTGCGAGGTACACGCTTCATAACCTCTGCCAAACTCACCAACCAGTGCGAGGTACGCGCTTCATAACCTCTGCCAAACTCACCAACCGGTGCGAGGTACGCGCTTCATAACCTCTGCCAAACTCACCAACCGGTGCGAGGTACGCGCTTCATAACCTCTGCCAAACTCACCAACCGGTGCGAGGTACGCGCTTCATAACCTCTGCCAAACTCACCAACCAGTGCGAGGTACGCGCTTCATAACCTCTGCCAAACTCACCAACCAGTGCGAGGTACACGCTTCATAACCTCTGCCAAACTCACCAACCGGTGCGAGGTACGCGCTTCATAACCTCTGCCAAACTCACCAACCGGTGCGAGGTACGCGCTTCATAACCTCTGCCAAACTCACCAACCGGTGCGAGGTACGCGCTTCATAACCTCTGCCAAACTCACCAACCAGTGCGAGGTACGCGCTTCATAACCTCTGCCAAACTCACCAACCGGTGCGAGGTACGCGCTTCATAACCTCTGCCAAACTCACCAACCGGTGCGAGGTACGCGCTTCATGAGCTGTAGTGGACACTGATAATGTCTGCAGGGAATTAAACTTCAGCCAAATGATTTTTAATAATCTGATCAGACTTCATCTATTCATGGATTTACCTCAGAAGGGTGTAACTTTGTGAGAACTTCACATGTTCACACTAGACCCGGAAGTGCTGAACCATTCACATAGAAGACATTAGACGTGCTTTATTGCATATATCTTGCTGGTTCGTCTTCCACTTCACATGTTTTTGCTGGTTATTTGTCATATTGTCTGTTGTGAATGGCTCTATGCTGCCCAATCTCAGGTCAACATGTGAAGTTCTCCATGAACATGGCGAGGTACAATTCTGTGAACTAAAACGTTGTTTTCAAACAAAGACATGTGGAGGGTAACCGTGTTTGTGTGAAATGTGTCCTGCAGCTGTTAAGCCAGTTGAAGGGGAATCTAGAGGAAGAGAACCGGCATTTACTGGATCAGATCCAGACCCTGATGCTGCAGAACCGGACCCTGCTGGAGCAGACCATGGAGAGCAAAGACCTGTTCCACGTCGAGCAGAGACAATACATGTATTTATACACACTTATATTCACACTTTCATTCTACCCTCATTCTTGTTTATGCTCTAAAACTATTACCCTGTAGTTGACCTCAGCTCCTGTGTGCAGATAGTCTGATGCTACTGTCTCTCTCTCTCTCTCTCTCTCTCTCTCTCTCTCTCTCTCTCTCTCTCTCTCACACACACACAGTGATAAACTCAATGAGCTGAGGAGACAGAAAGAGAAACTTGAGGAGAAGATTATGGATCAATATAAATTTTATGACCCATCACCACCTCGAAGGTAAGCGTTGCCATCTCACACAGATCAGCGGATGTGTTTATAACATGGGTTTAACTTTACTTCAGACCCCATGAAAGCCAAGTTTTGTTGCTTTTAGTCTATGTCTATTATCTTTGAGGAATTCTGTATTCTAGTGTAGTTCTAGAAACATGGACAATTGAAATGAAAGCAAATGAAATTTGCTTTTAGAAGATGCATTCAAAATGTACAATCTTTCTCTACTTGAATTCACACTATTAGAAACATTGATAACTCACAACGCACTGGAGAAATGTTGTCCAATCAAATGATTTCTGGAACGAGAATGTTCCTCCCCCTTTAATTATGATACCACTGGCCTCGGCCACTCATTCACTATTCCTATATATGGGCCATTCTACAGAATTGGTGCAAACTGCTGTCCCACAACCAAAAAACACATTAAAAAGCATTTAAGTATTCAAATTTTAGATGTTTACAAAGATCCTTCTATTATCTATTGAATAATAATATTTTAAATATCAGTAAGCTTAATATATATAAAATCATCATTTATTGGGTACTTTCAATTGGGAAGTGGCTGTCCCGAACCCTAACCCTAAATTTCAACTTGTGAAAATGATATTGAAATGTTTTTTTCAATTTTTTCCATTGTTGTTTTTAAAAATATCTTTTTCATTTCTTTTAAAAGGTGAAAAAAAAACATTTATTTAATATTTTATTTTTAAATCATGAAACTTTATGTAAAAAAATGTGTCCCGTATTTTCATGTCACTACCGAAAAGTGTGTTTTAGTCCATGACTGATTTTAACCAAATGTAGGGGATTTTTGATCAGGAAATATTCCTGAGTGCCTCTCTCTCATAGCCTCTCTTTCATTGTAAATAGGTACCATCATTTTGAGGGAAATGTGTTCAAAAGTCTGAAAATCTGTGTGTAACTTTGGAACGTCACTACCAAACACCTTTTTTCTGCAATTAAGCAAACTTTTTTGGGTGTTATTCCATAAAATTTAGTTTTTGTGTGTGTACAACTGTATAGAACTGTGCTAGTTAACCATGTGCTGATAAGCATCTTTGAGCTAGGCTCAAAAGTATCTAAAATGAAAAGTTAAAAGTATCAAAATCACTACCGAAACAGTCATGACCGAAACGTCATCATTGTTTTGGTAGTGGCAAAAGGGAACACATAATAATTTATTTGGGGAAAATAAAAAAATATGGAAATCATTAGTATCTTAGTGTGTTTTAGTAGTGTTTTAGTATGTCAAGACAAGTCACATTTATTTATATAGCGCTTTTTACAATACAGATTGTTTCAATGCAGCTTTATAGAGAGAACAGGAAAATAATGCAAAAAGGTTTGTTTCCAGAAGAAAATAGCGTCACAGTCCAGCTTATATAGCTTTCCAGACTTTCACCTGGAGTGTTGCACAGGTTTTTATTCTGGGTGACTGCAGATACCGCTAATAAGATCTGCGGGCAGCGAAGCAGGGGTGGAGAAAGAGCTTGTTGTGATCAGGAATACCCCTCTCCACAATGCCAGACATCAAGCAATGCTCAGGCTGGACCAGGAGTAGCTGGCAGCCATATCCTCAAGGTTAGAACCTCTGGGTGTGGCCCGTAAAAGCTCAACCTGAGTGTTATTGGTTTCCTGAGAGTATAAGTATTACCATTCAGAGTGCTAGAGTGGTTTCCATTAGGTCCCTGAATAACTCAGAAGTGGAAGGTACAAGAAACCCAAATGGGTAATTTAATTTATCTGTTCTCATCCAGATATTCTCTAATGTTTTTCCCACTATTATCAGCATACCATGTTTACCGTGGATATACATCTTATAGAGGGTAATTATTCTTAAAAAACATTTATATTTGTCCATTTATATTTTATATTTCCTGTAGCTCAAACAGTTGAGCGTTGGCGCGTGCAATGCCAAGGTCATGGGTTCGATTCCCAGGGAAAGCAAGAACTGATAAGAATGTAAAATGTGTACCTTGAAATGCAATGCAAGTCGCTTTGGATAAAAGCATCTGCCAAATGCATAAATGTAAATATTTATGCATTTAAATGTTTGTTTATCCAAAGCGGTTTATGTTGCATTTAATCTTTCTCAGTTCATGAATTCCAAAATCATTAGCATGCAGCCTGGGGGACATTTGCCCTTAGTACTCAACTCTTTCATTATGAAATGCTTTGAGTCGCAATTCAAAGACTATATTTTGCTCCATACTGCCCAGTTTACTTGATCTACTGCGTTTTGCCCACCACCCAAACAGAACTATGGACAGTGGTTTAACACCAATTCTACATGCCACCCTTTCCCACTTAAATCACATGAAGAGAAAAACTATATTAAGTTGATGTAAGTTGGTTACAGGTAAACTTTCAAGACTGTAATCTCCATCAGAATTGTTTCCAAGCTCTGGACTAGGTTCCTCAATCTCCCTGTGGGTCCTGGATTTCCTAATTGTTAGACACATCCTCTCTCATCCTAAACACTGGCTCTCCCCTGGGAATGGAAACTGATCAAATCTGCTGATGGCATTGTAGTGGTAGGCCCAATCATGGACAGTGATGGAGGAGATGGGGAATCTGGCATGGGGATCCTATATTCTTTCCTCTCACTAGTCTACCTCACTAACTGCACTTCCCAAAGGCATCGTAAGCCTAAGTAGCTCATAAAGACTATTGGTGCCAATGATTTCTGCACTCTACTTAGGCTTATGATGCTTTTGAAATGCCGGTCAGTCTGTTGCTGAACGTTCCTGGCACATCCCTAATGCACAGAGTGGTACAGCAATACTTTTATATCCCCTCAATACTTTTATATCATGTCTCATATGAAGGGCAATACCCTCCATATGAGACAGGGGCTCTAGAAGGTGCAGGATAAGAGCCAAGATAACCGTTGTGCATAAACATTTCTATGGGCTGCTAATGCTGTTATGCACATGCATTTTTATAAATTGTGTACAGTGACAACATACACACCAGTGAGCTGTACTGCACTGGTCATCTTTCTTTTTATATATGACATTTGCATTGCATTGACTTCTGGGAGGCACATCATTGAGCTGCATGCACTCTTTGTGAACGCTGTCTCAGATTCATGTGAAGTTTCTCCAGGCTGGTCTTACTTCCAAAATTAGGCGTTCCTGACTAAGTTGATTAAACTGGGATTGGTTTGTTCTAGAGTAGAAATCCTTTTGTGTCATTTTTCTCTGCAGAGGAGAACCGAAAACACTGTTTATGCCCACTGAGAGGTCGTTTAGATGGGACAAACACAAAGCTTCAGATGAACAGCTTTTTGTGTGTATTGCAAGTGCATTATCGATGCACATAATGAGGGTTGCGTGTGGTTTCTGCAGGAGAGGTAACTGGATCGCACTGAAGATGAGGAAGCTCATCAAGCCGAAGAGTCGTGAGCGCATGCGCTCTCTCACACAGACCCCGTCCCGCTCGGAGTCCAGCGAAGGGTTCCTGACGCTGCCCCACCCAGACAGCCAGGACAGCTCGTCCGTGGGCTCCGGGTCCAACTCGCTGGAGGATTCGCTCACGCACCACAGCGGCAGTGAGTATACGCACTCTTCCTACAGTCTGAGAGTTTGAACATCGTTTAGAGAGATACTTCACTCCGAAATCACTCCGATTGATTCAGAGATTAGAGATACTTCACTCCGAAATCACTCTGATTGATTCAGTTTAGAGAGATACTTCACTCCGAAATCACTCTGATTGATTCAGTTTAGAGAGATACTTCACTCCTGAATCACTCTGATTGATTCAGTTTAGAGAGATACTTCACTCCGAAATCACTCTGATTGATTCAGTTTAGAGAGATACTTCACTCCTGAATCACTCTGATTGATTCAGTTTAGAGAGATACTTCACTCCTGAATCACTCTGATTGATTCAGTTTAGAGAGATACTTCACTCCTGAATCACTCTGATTGATTCAGTTTAGAGAGATACTTCACTCCGAAATCACTCTGATTGATTCAGTTTAGAGAGATACTTCACTCCTGAATCACTCTGATTGATTCAGTTTAGAGAGATACTTCACTCCTGAATCACTCTGATTGATTCAGTTTAGAGAGATACTTCACTCCTGAATCACTCTGATTGATTCAGAGATTAGAGATACTTCACTCCTGAATCACTCTGATTGATTCAGTTTAGAGAGATACTTCACTCCTGAATCACTCACTTTTCACATTTGAACTAGTTAACCCGGGGCCATTGTTTTACACTGCTCATAATTTACCCAGGGTTAACAATTAATCTGGGGTATTCATAAACCTATGTTTCACACACTGTACGTTCCTAAATCCTGGGTTAATGTCCTTATTTGCATATTTGCGGTGTCAGTGTCACTGATTGGACAAACGCATGCAACCTGTTTACATAAAGGCTCAAGCATTTTGCATCCTCATATTATATATTGCCAACTAAACTATCAAGTTTTTCCTGAATTAACTTTTCAGATTATAATGGTAAGAATGAAACTGTCTCTTCTTCAGTCCAATTGTCATGTTTTCCATCACCATTTGACAAGTTTCTCTGACAGTCCAAAGCATGTGAATGCGAGGCACAGGATTGGTTGTGTGTTGCTAAGCTTCTAGACCACATCGCTTCACACTGCACACGTTTTGCACTGCAATGTGGGGTTAACCGTGCATTCTTCTCCGGAGCAGGACTTCATAACCCGGGGTAAAAAGCGGTGGTAACCTTAATTTAAATTACAAGTGTAAATCATTCCTTTACCCATGGTTATAAAAGTGGTTTAGAGCGATGATAACCTGGTGCAGTGAGAGAAGCACCAATGAGTGACTGAGTCATCTGACTGATTCTGATTCTTTCGACTCATTTCCTAAGGAGAACCAGTGTGTGTCCGACTCATGGTCTGGCTGGTAGTGCGTTAGTGGCGCGTGCGGGTTTAAAATGAAGAAATGTTCCGTCGTCACTTATGTGCCCACAAATCGTTTTCCAAAAGAATCAATATGTTTGTTGTTAATTTTTTCAGTCAAAGCTATTTGATATAAAGTTGGGTAACGCTTTACAATAAGGTCTCATTTGTTAACATTAGTTAATGCATTAATTAATTATTAACTATGAGCAATATATTGTTATATAATTTACTTATCTTTGTTAATGTTAGTTAATAAAAATGCAATTGTTCATTGTTTCATGGTGAGCTCACATCTCAGCTAGAGTATGTTAACAGGAAACATGTATGATGTGTGATTGCGTAGTTCCAGCCTGACGTTTTCTCTTGTTTTTTCTTGCTTTCTGTGTGAAGGGAAGAGAGCTGAGAAAAGCCAAACACAGGCTTCCTCTAACGGTATGCTGTCAGTCAGCCCATGAACACTCTGCATTTGTGTTCATCTCTATTAAAAGGTGCAATTCAAACAGTACGTGTGACTGTAATCCAGCGCTCGTCGCCAGTGTCATTCACACAGCTGTGCGTGAGAGCGGCTCAGTGATGATGTGTGGCATTGCACCCTTTAATGATCATTCCCTGTTGTGCTGTTGGCATCACATAGTAGCCGCGTTTCCATCACCCTTCAAACTGAGCAAATTGAAAATACTCCCAATGGAAACACGTCAATTTCGCAAAAACTCCCATATAACGCAAAAAAGTTTTTACGCTCACATGAGGTGCTTTTTCAGGCAATTCGAAAAAGTAATATTTCTCAAATACGTAAAAGTCGATCATTCTTTAAAGAAGGCATGGTATGTTTGGACAGCAGATGAGACAGAGTTTTTAATTAAACTCATAAAAGACAAAAGAAGAATGGGAATACTGGATTCTAAACAACAAAGAAGTGCCACAATTTATCAAGAGTTTGAAGCAGATATGAGGGGAAACACCCAGAAACTCCTCACAAGTATAAGGGTCTTTCCTTGCCATTAATGTCGGAAAACACGCCTACGTCTAGTGCGGTGGCTGATATACGTAATCCCACCAACATCCGTTGCCATGATTTTTGGAACGTTTTAGTCACATAACATCGGTTAATGGAAACTCAGTCATTTTCCAATAGTTTTTTATTGACGTTTAGAAAATATTTCAAAAGTTTTGCGCAAATCTGTAATGGAAACGCAGCTAGTGTGGCGTACGTTTCACCGCTCGCTCACTACATGTGTTTCTGTGACCTGCAGCTGTGATGGATGTTAACCACATGTGCATCAGTTTGACAGCAGTTTGGCACTGTTGTCTTGCTAACACCCGTCTTTTCTCTCCTCCCGCTCGTTGCGTTTGTCCGGTGACAGCGCTGAAAAAGCTTCCGTTCATGAGGAACCGATCCAAGGAGAAAGACCGAGTGAAGGCCGTCTACCGCCGCTCTATGTGTAAGCCATCCGATAGTCCACACCCATCATGCTCTTCTCTTACTGTCCATCTCTTCTGCAGTGGAGCCTCTCATCATTGATCATCATCAGATATTTCACACACATGCAGTCCTCATTCTCTTGTGATGTGATGTCATGGATGTTAGAGTTAATGTTTGTCTTTTCTGATGCAGAAACGGAGATTTAAGGAGCTAGTTAGTGAGTGTCCTGCTAACACACGGTTTAAGTGTCACACTTGGTCACACTGCCTGCTAGACTTCCATTATTAATATATTAGAGTGTAAACACTGTTCACATGATGGTTAAGAGACTCATGAGTCAGATCTGACTGTGCTTGTATACCTTACGCTGCTTTACTAGCATTATAACCACTAGTGGAGTCGTGTTATTCTCATGTGCCAGTGAAGCATCCTGTGGTGTTTACTGCATCGTCACTCCATGAATCACTTTCAGCATTTGCTCCTCATGTCTCTTTCTTTTCTCCGCTGTGTTACTCATACTCATGCTTCATGTATGCGAGCAGTCCTTCCCCGTGTTAATGCTGTGTGTGTGTGTGTGTGTGTGTGTGTGTGTGTGTGTGTGTGTGTGTGTGTCAGCCATGAACGACCTGCTGCAGACAATGGCTGTGTCCGAGGGTCAGTGGTCCAGCAGCACGGATCATCTGGAAGCTCCTGATGGGAAGGAGTTCGGATCCATGGACTATTCCAGCACTGCTGCTGATTACGCAAGCCTGATCCGCGGCGCTCGACACCGCACCAATACAGGTAGAGTTCACCGCACAGACACAGGTAGAGTTCACCACACAGACACTGGTAGAGTTCACCGCACAGACACAGGTAGAGTTCACCGCACAGACACAGGTAGAGTTCACCGCACAGACACAGGTAGAGTTCACCGCACAGACACTGGTAGAGTTCACCGCACAGACACAGGTAGAGTTCACCGCACAGACACAGGTAGAGTTCACCACACAGACACAGGTAGAGTTCACCGCACAGACACAGGTAGAGTTCACCACACAGACACAGGTAGAGTTCACCGCACAGACACTGGTAGAGTTCACCGCACAGACACAGGTAGAGTTCACCGCACAGACACAGGTAGAGTTCACCGCACAGACACAGGTAGAGTTCACCGCACAGACACAGGTAGAGTTCACCACACACAGACACTGGTAGAGTTCACCGCACAGACACAGGTAGAGTTCACCGCACAGACACTGGTAGAGTTCACCGCACAGACACAGGTAGAGTTCACCACACAGACACAGGTAGAGTTCACCGCACAGACACTGGTAGAGTTCACCACACACAGACACTGGTAGAGTTCACCACACAGACACAGGTAGAGTTCACCGCACAGACACTGGTAGAGTTCACCGCACAGACACAGGTAGAGTTCACCGCACAGACACAGGTAGAGTTCACCACACACAGACACTGGTAGAGTTCACCGCACAGACACAGGTAGAGTTCACCACACACAGACACAGGTAGAGTTCACCACACAGACACAGGTAGAGTTCCCCGCACAGACACTGGTAGAGTTCACCGCACAGACACTGGTAGAGTTCACCGCACAGACACAGGTAGAGTTCACCGCACAGACACAGGTAGAGTTCACCACACACAGACACAGGTAGAGTTCACCGCACAGACACAGGTAGAGTTCACCGCACAGACACAGGTAGAGTTCACCGCACAGACACAGGTAGAGTTCACCGCACAGACACAGGTAGAGTTCACCGCACAGACACAGGTAGAGTTCACCGCACAGACACAGGTAGAGTTCACCGCACAGACACAGGTAGAGTTCACCGCACAGACACAGGTAGAGTTCACCGCACAGACACTGGTAGAGTTCACCGCACAGACACAGGTAGAGTTCACCGCACAGACACAGGTAGAGTTCACCACACACAGACACAGGTAGAGTTCACCGCACAGACACAGGTAGAGTTCACCGCACAGACACAGGTAGAGTTCACCGCACAGACACAGGTAGAGTTCACCGCACAGACACAGGTAGAGTTCACCACACACAGACACTGGTAGAGTTCACCGCACAGACACAGGTAGAGTTCACCGCACAGACACAGGTAGAGTTCACCGCACAGACACAGGTAGAGTTCACCACACACAGACACAGGTAGAGTTCACCGCACAGACACAGGTAGAGTTCACCGCACAGACACAGGTAGAGTTCACCGCACAGACACTGGTAGAGTTCACCGCACAGACACAGGTAGAGTTCACCGCACAGACACAGGTAGAGTTCACCACACACAGACACTGGTAGAGTTCACCACACAGACACTGGTAGAGTTCACCGCACAGACACTGGTAGAGTTCACCGCACAGACACAGGTAGAGTTCACCACACACAGACACTGGTAGAGTTCACCGCACAGACACAGGTAGAGTTCACCACACAGACACTGGTAGAGTTCACCACACAGACACAGGTAGAGTTCACCACACAGACACAGGTAGAGTTCACCGCACAGACACAGGTAGAGTTCACCACACAGACACAGGTAGAGTTCACCGCACAGACACAGGTAGAGTTCACCACACAGACACAGGTAGAGTTCACCACACAGACACAGGTAGAGTTCACCGCACAGACACAGGTAGAGTTCACCACACAGACACTGGTAGAGTTCACCACACAGACACTGGTAGAGTTCACCGCACAGACACAGGTAGAGTTCACCACACAGACACAGGTAGAGTTCACCACACAGACACTGGTAGAGTTCACCACACAGACACAGGTAGAGTTCACCACACAGACACAGGTAGAGTTCACCGCACAGACACAGGTAGAGTTCACCACACAGACACTGGTAGAGTTCACCACACAGACACTGGTAGAGTTCACCGCACAGACACAGGTAGAGTTCACCGCACAGACACTGGTAGAGTTCACCGCACAGACACAGGTAGAGTTCACCGCACACAGACACTGGTAGAGTTCACCGCACAGACACAGGTAGAGTTCACCACACACAGACACTGGTAGAGTTCACCGCACAGACACAGGTAGAGTTCACCGCACAGACACAGGTAGAGTTCACCACGCACAGACACAGGTAGAGTTCACCACACAGACACAGGTAGAGTTCACCGCACAGACACTGGTAGAGTTCACCGCACAGACACTGGTAGAGTTCACCGCACAGACACAGGTAGAGTTCACCACACAGACACAGGTAGAGTTCACCGCACAGACACTGGTAGAGTTCACCGCACAGACACAGGTAGAGTTCACCGCACAGACACTGGTAGAGTTCACCGCACAGACACAGGTAGAGTTCACCACACAGACACAGGTAGAGTTCACCGCACAGACACTGGTAGAGTTCACCACACACAGACACTGGTAGAGTTCACCACACAGACACAGGTAGAGTTCACCGCACAGACACTGGTAGAGTTCACCGCACAGACACAGGTAGAGTTCACCGCACAGACACAGGTAGAGTTCACCACACACAGACACAGGTAGAGTTCACCGCACAGACACAGGTAGAGTTCACCGCACAGACACAGGTAGAGTTCACCGCACAGACACTGGTAGAGTTCACCGCACAGACACAGGTAGAGTTCACCGCACAGACACAGGTAGAGTTCACCACACACAGACACAGGTAGAGTTCACCGCACAGACACAGGTAGAGTTCACCGCACAGACACAGGTAGAGTTCACCGCACAGACACTGGTAGAGTTCACCGCACAGACACAGGTAGAGTTCACCGCACAGACACAGGTAGAGTTCACCACACACAGACACAGGTAGAGTTCACCGCACAGACACAGGTAGAGTTCACCGCACAGACACAGGTAGAGTTCACCGCACAGACACAGGTAGAGTTCACCACACACAGACACTGGTAGAGTTCACCGCACAGACACAGGTAGAGTTCACCGCACAGACACAGGTAGAGTTCACCGCACAGACACAGGTAGAGTTCACCACACACAGACACAGGTAGAGTTCACCGCACAGACACAGGTAGAGTTCACCGCACAGACACAGGTAGAGTTCACCGCACAGACACTGGTAGAGTTCACCGCACAGACACAGGTAGAGTTCACCGCACAGACACAGGTAGAGTTCACCACACACAGACACTGGTAGAGTTCACCACACAGACACTGGTAGAGTTCACCGCACAGACACTGGTAGAGTTCACCGCACAGACACAGGTAGAGTTCACCACACACAGACACTGGTAGAGTTCACCGCACAGACACAGGTAGAGTTCACCACACAGACACTGGTAGAGTTCACCACACAGACACAGGTAGAGTTCACCACACAGACACAGGTAGAGTTCACCGCACAGACACAGGTAGAGTTCACCACACACAGACACTGGTAGAGTTCACCACACAGACACTGGTAGAGTTCACCGCACAGACACTGGTAGAGTTCACCGCACAGACACAGGTAGAGTTCACCGCACACAGACACTGGTAGAGTTCACCACACACAGACACTGGTAGAGTTCACCACACACAGACACTGGTAGAGTTCACCGCACAGACACAGGTAGAGTTCACCGCACAGACACAGGTAGAGTTCACCGCACACAGACACAGGTAGAGTTCACCACACACAGACACTGGTAGAGTTCACCACACAGACACAGGTAGAGTTCACCGCACAGACACAGGTAGAGTTCACCGCACAGACACTGGTAGAGTTCACCGCACAGACACAGGTAGAGTTCACCACACAGACACAGGTAGAGTTCACCGCACAGACACAGGTAGAGTTCACCGCACAGACACAGGTAGAGTTCACCACACAGACACAGGTAGAGTTCACCGCACAGACACTGGTAGAGTTCACCGCACAGACACAGGTAGAGTTCACCGCACAGACACAGGTAGAGTTCACCACACACAGACACAGGTAGAGTTCACCACACACAGACACAGGTAGAGTTCACCGCACACAGACACTGGTAGAGTTCACCACACAGACACTGGTAGAGTTCACCGCACAGACACAGGTAGAGTTCACCGCACAGACACTGGTAGAGTTCACCGCACAGACACAGGTAGAGTTCACCGCACACAGACACTGGTAGAGTTCACCGCACACAGACACTGGTAGAGTTCACCACACACAGACACTGGTAGAGTTCACCACACAGACACTGGTAGAGTTCACCGCACAGACACAGGTAGAGTTCACCGCACAGACACTGGTAGAGTTCACCGCACAGACACAGGTAGAGTTCACCGCACAGACACTGGTAGAGTTCACCGCACAGACACAGGTAGAGTTCACCGCACACAGACACTGGTAGAGTTCACCGCACACAGACACTGGTAGAGTTCACCACACACAGACACTGGTAGAGTTCACCGCACACAGACACAGGTAGAGTTCACCGCACACAGACACAGGTAGAGTTCACCGCACACAGACACAGGTAGAGTTCACCGCACAGACACAGGTAGAGTTCACCGCACACAGACACTGGTAGAGTTCACCGCACACAGACACAGGTAGAGTTCACCGCACACAGACACTGGTAGAGTTCACCGCACACAGACACTGGTAGAGTTCACCACACACAGACACTGGTAGAGTTCACCACACAGACACTGGTAGAGTTCACCGCACAGACACAGGTAGAGTTCACCGCACAGACACTGGTAGAGTTCACCGCACAGACACAGGTAGAGTTCACCGCACAGACACTGGTAGAGTTCACCGCACAGACACAGGTAGAGTTCACCGCACACAGACACTGGTAGAGTTCACCGCACACAGACACTGGTAGAGTTCACCACACACAGACACTGGTAGAGTTCACCACACAGACACTGGTAGAGTTCACCGCACAGACACAGGTAGAGTTCACCGCACAGACACTGGTAGAGTTCACCGCACAGACACAGGTAGAGTTCACCGCACACAGACACTGGTAGAGTTCACCGCACACAGACACAGGTAGAGTTCACCACACACAGACACTGGTAGAGTTCACCACACAGACACAGGTAGAGTTCACCGCACAGACACAGGTAGAGTTCACCGCACAGACACTGGTAGAGTTCACCGCACAGACACAGGTAGAGTTCACCACACAGACACAGGTAGAGTTCACCGCACAGACACAGGTAGAGTTCACCGCACAGACACAGGTAGAGTTCACCACACACAGACACAGGTAGAGTTCACCACACACAGACACAGGTAGAGTTCACCGCACAGACACAGGTAGAGTTCACCACACAGACACTGGTAGAGTTCACCGCACAGACACAGGTAGAGTTCACCGCACAGACACTGGTAGAGTTCACCACACAGACACTGGTAGAGTTCACCGCACAGACACAGGTAGAGTTCACCGCACAGACACAGGTAGAGTTCACCACACACAGACACAGGTAGAGTTCACCGCACAGACACTGGTAGAGTTCACCGCACAGACACAGGTAGAGTTCACCACACACAGACACAGGTAGAGTTCACCACACACAGACACAGGTAGAGTTCACCGCACAGACACTGGTAGAGTTCACCGCACAGACACAGGTAGAGTTCACCACACACAGACACTGGTAGAGTTCACCACACAGACACTGGTAGAGTTCACCGCACAGACACAGGTAGAGTTCACCGCACAGACACAGGTAGAGTTCACCACACACAGACACAGGTAGAGTTCACCGCACAGACACTGGTAGAGTTCACCGCACAGACACAGGTAGAGTTCACCGCACAGACACAGGTAGAGTTCACCGCACAGACACTGGTAGAGTTCACCGCACAGACACAGGTAGAGTTCACCGCACAGACACAGGTAGAGTTCACCGCACAGACACAGGTAGAGTTCACCACACAGACACAGGTAGAGTTCACCACACACAGACACAGGTAGAGTTCACCGCACAGACACAGGTAGAGTTCACCGCACAGACACTGGTAGAGTTCACCGCACAGACACAGGTAGAGTTCACCACACACAGACACAGGTAGAGTTCACCGCACAGACACAGGTAGAGTTCACCACACACAGACACTGGTAGAGTTCACCGCACAGACACAGGTAGAGTTCACCGCACAGACACTGGTAGAGTTCACCGCACAGACACAGGTAGAGTTCACCGCACAGACACAGGTAGAGTTCACCGCACAGACACAGGTAGAGTTCACCACACACAGACACAGGTAGAGTTCACACACACAGACACTGGTAGAGTTCACCACACAGACACTGGTAGAGTTCACCACACAGACACAGGTAGAGTTCACCGCACAGACACAGGTAGAGTTCACCGCACAGACACAGGTAGAGTTCACCGCACAGACACAGGTAGAGTTCACCGCACAGACACTGGTAGAGTTCACCGCACAGACACAGGTAGAGTTCACCACACAGACACAGGTAGAGTTCACCGCACAGACACAGGTAGAGTTCACCGCACAGACACTGGTAGAGTTCACCGCACAGACACTGGTAGAGTTCACCACACACAGACACAGGTAGAGTTCACCACACACAGACACTGGTAGAGTTCACCGCACAGACACTGGTAGAGTTCACCGCACAGACACTGGTAGAGTTCACCGCACAGACACAGGTAGAGTTCACCACACACAGACACAGGTAGAGTTCACCACACACAGACACTGGTAGAGTTCACCGCACAGACACTGGTAGAGTTCACCACACACAGACACTGGTAGAGTTCACCGCACAGACACTGGTAGAGTTCACCGCACAGACACTGGTAGAGTTCACCGCACAGACACAGGTAGAGTTCACCACACAGACACAGGTAGAGTTCACCGCACAGACACAGGTAGAGTTCACCGCACAGACACAGGTAGAGTTCACCGCACAGACACAGGTAGAGTTCACCGCACAGACACAGGTAGAGTTCACCGCACAGACACTGGTAGAGTTCACCACACACAGACACAGGTAGAGTTCACCGCACAGACACAGGTAGAGTTCACCACACAGACACAGGTAGAGTTCACCACACAGACACAGGTAGAGTTCACCGCACAGACACAGGTAGAGTTCACCACACACAGACACTGGTAGAGTTCACCACACAGACACTGGTAGAGTTCACCGCACAGACACTGGTAGAGTTCACCGCACAGACACAGGTAGAGTTCACCACACAGACACTGGTAGAGTTCACCACACAGACACTGGTAGAGTTCACCGCACAGACACTGGTAGAGTTCACCACACAGACACTGGTAGAGTTCACCGCACAGACACTGGTAGAGTTCACCGCACAGACACTGGTAGAGTTCACCGCACAGACACAGGTAGAGTTCACCGCACAGACACTGGTAGAGTTCACCGCACAGACACAGGTAGAGTTCACCACACAGACACAGGTAGAGTTCACCACACACAGACACTGGTAGAGTTCACCACACAGACACTGGTAGAGTTCACCACACAGACACTGGTAGAGTTCACCACACAGACACAGGTAGAGTTCACCGCACAGACACAGGTAGAGTTCACCGCACAGACACTGGTAGAGTTCACCGCACAGACACAGGTAGAGTTCACCGCACAGACACTGGTAGAGTTCACCGCACAGACACAGGTAGAGTTCACCACACAGACACAGGTAGAGTTCACCGCACAGACACTGGTAGAGTTCACCACACACAGACACTGGTAGAGTTCACCACACAGACACTGGTAGAGTTCACCAGCACAGACACAGGTAGAGTTCACCACACAGACACAGGTAGAGTTCACCACACAGACACTGGTAGAGTTCACCACACAGACACAGGTAGAGTTCACCGCACAGACACAGGTAGAGTTCACCGCACAGACACAGGTAGAGTTCACCACACAGACACTGGTAGAGTTCACCGCACAGACACTGGTAGAGTTCACCACACAGACACTGGTAGAGTTCACCGCACAGACACTGGTAGAGTTCACCGCACAGACACAGGTAGAGTTCACCACACAGACACTGGTAGAGTTCACCGCACAGACACAGGTAGAGTTCACCACACAGACACAGGTAGAGTTCACCGCACAGACACAGGTAGAGTTCACCACACAGACACTGGTAGAGTTCACCGCACAGACACTGGTAGAGTTCACCGCACAGACACTGGTAGAGTTCACCGCACAGACACAGGTAGAGTTCACCACACAGACACAGGTAGAGTTCACCGCACAGACACAGGTAGAGTTCACCGCACAGACACTGGTAGAGTTCACCGCACAGACACTGGTAGAGTTCACCGCACAGACACAGGTAGAGTTCACCGCACAGACACAGGTAGAGTTCACCACACAGACACAGGTAGAGTTCACCGCACAGACACTGGTAGAGTTCACCGCACAGACACTGGTAGAGTTCACCGCACAGACACAGGTAGAGTTCACCACACACAGACACTGGTAGAGTTCACCACACAGACACAGGTAGAGTTCACCACACAGACACAGGTAGAGTTCACCACACACAGACACTGGTAGAGTTCACCGCACAGACACAGGTAGAGTTCACCGCACAGACACAGGTAGAGTTCACCACACAGACACAGGTAGAGTTCACCGCACAGACACAGGTAGAGTTCACCGCACAGACACAGGTAGAGTTCACCACACAGACACAGGTAGAGTTCACCACACACAGACACTGGTAGAGTTCACCGCACAGACACAGGTAGAGTTCACCGCACAGACACAGGTAGAGTTCACCACACAGACACAGGTAGAGTTCACCACACACAGACACTGGTAGAGTTCACCGCACAGACACAGGTAGAGTTCACCGCACAGACACTGGTAGAGTTCACCGCACAGACACAGGTAGAGTTCACCGCACAGACACAGGTAGAGTTCACCACACAGACACAGGTAGAGTTCACCACACACAGACACTGGTAGAGTTCACCGCACAGACACAGGTAGAGTTCACCGCACAGACACAGGTAGAGTTCACCACACACAGACACTGGTAGAGTTCACCACACAGACACAGGTAGAGTTCACCGCACAGACACAGGTAGAGTTCACCGCACAGACACAGGTAGAGTTCACCGCACAGACACAGGTAGAGTTCACCACACAGACACAGGTAGAGTTCACCACACAGACACAGGTAGAGTTCACCGCACAGACACAGGTAGAGTTCACCACACAGACACAGGTAGAGTTCACCACACACAGACACTGGTAGAGTTCACCACACAGACACAGGTAGAGTTCACCAGCACAGACACAGGTAGAGTTCACCGCACAGACACAGGTAGAGTTCACCACACACAGACACTGGTAGAGTTCACCACACAGACACAGGTAGAGTTCACCGCACAGACACAGGTAGAGTTCACCACACAGACACAGGTAGAGTTCACCACACACAGACACTGGTAGAGTTCACCGCACAGACACAGGTAGAGTTCACCGCACAGACACTGGTAGAGTTCACCGCACAGACACAGGTAGAGTTCACCACACAGACACAGGTAGAGTTCACCGCACAGACACAGGTAGAGTTCACCACACAGACACAGGTAGAGTTCACCACACACAGACACTGGTAGAGTTCACCGCACAGACACAGGTAGAGTTCACCACACACAGACACTGGTAGAGTTCACCGCACAGACACAGGTAGAGTTCACCACACACAGACACTGGTAGAGTTCACCACACAGACACAGGTAGAGTTCACCACACACAGACACTGGTAGAGTTCACCGCACAGACACAGGTAGAGTTCACCACACACAGACACTGGTAGAGTTCACCACACAGACACTGGTAGAGTTCACCACACACAGACACAGGTAGAGTTCACCGCACAGACACTGGTAGAGTTCACCGCACAGACACAGGTAGAGTTCACCACACAGACACAGGTAGAGTTCACCGCACAGACACAGGTAGAGTTCACCACACAGACACAGGTAGAGTTCACCACACACAGACACTGGTAGAGTTCACCGCACAGACACAGGTAGAGTTCACCACACACAGACACTGGTAGAGTTCACCGCACAGACACAGGTAGAGTTCACCACACACAGACACTGGTAGAGTTCACCACACAGACACAGGTAGAGTTCACCACACACAGACACTGGTAGAGTTCACCGCACAGACACAGGTAGAGTTCACCACACACAGACACTGGTAGAGTTCACCACACAGACACTGGTAGAGTTCACCACACACAGACACAGGTAGAGTTCACCACACACAGACACAGGTAGAGTTCACCGCACAGACACTGGTAGAGTTCACCGCACAGACACAGGTAGAGTTCACCACACAGACACTGGTAGAGTTCACCGCACAGACACAGGTAGAGTTCACCGCACAGACACAGGTAGAGTTCACCGCACAGACACAGGTAGAGTTCACCGCACAGACACAGGTAGAGTTCACCGCACAGACACAGGTAGAGTTCACCACACACAGACACTGGTAGAGTTCACCACACAGACACTGGTAGAGTTCACCGCACAGACACAGGTAGAGTTCACCGCACAGACACAGGTAGAGTTCACCGCACAGACACAGGTAGAGTTCACCACACACAGACACAGGTAGAGTTCACCGCACAGACACTGGTAGAGTTCACCGCACAGACACAGGTAGAGTTCACCGCACAGACACAGGTAGAGTTCACCACACAGACACAGGTAGAGTTCACCGCACAGACACAGGTAGAGTTCACCGCACAGACACAGGTAGAGTTCACCGCACAGACACAGGTAGAGTTCACCGCACAGACACAGGTAGAGTTCACCACACACAGACACTGGTAGAGTTCACC
This sequence comes from Vimba vimba, assembly GCA_022828995.1. NCBI lineage: Eukaryota > Metazoa > Chordata > Actinopteri > Cypriniformes > Leuciscidae > Vimba > Vimba vimba. The sequence goes on along the minus strand of CM040834.1, from coordinate 387,173 downwards.
ACACAGACACAGGTAGAGTTCACCGCACAGACACAGGTAGAGTTCACCGCACAGACACAGGTAGAGTTCACTGCACAGACACTAAGTGTGGATCATTTTCATCTGATTTGCATCATCTCTTGCTGCATCATTCAGGTCGTTAAATAGTCTCAAGTTTTATCAAATTTAAGGTCTTAAGAAATGATAAGAAAAGTCTTAATTATCATTTCAAGAGATCTTAAATTTGGGGATGGAAAACCAGGAATTGCAATATGACTTAATGTGATGATTAACTCTTTCCCCACCAGATTTTTTGATCATTTTCACAACTTTCATAGACTTTCCCAGCATATTAGGTTGTATGAATGTCAAATGAAAAAAATGCAAACAACTAAACATTTTATCCTATTTTCATGCATTCTTCTTTAATCAACACTTGAATGTGGGTAAGTTTAATAAAAATAATAAAATAAAAAAAATAACATTTTAAACAAAAAGCTGATAAAATCACATTTTTGTCAAAGACTGCGTCTGGATTGGATTTAGAACAGTGATTAAAACACAGATGGAGTGGATCGAGTCCATCAACACCTCAAAGCTTCACAGTCGTTTCCTCATCCTGGTTCAACATTTCATTCAGTGACATCAGGCAGTTTGATTTATATGCTGTTTAAAAGAGAACTCCGGTCAATTTTAACATTGAGCTAATTTTTTTGTAAATTTGGAGTGCTGTCAATACAGAGAACAACGACAAAAATCAGTGTTGCCTACACCGTGTTATCCTCTTTTTAAAATTTGCACCCTGTTGACTTCAATGGGGCAAGTTTTAAACCTGCTTTTAGCCTCTTAACATCCTTGATGTGTCATTACAAGTGCACAGCCAATGTGAGTGATTCCTTCAGAGTGAACACGGGTGAATCTGACTGCAGTAGATGTGAAAGATATGAATAAAAGTGAAGCTAATTCGGCCAGGGCTCATACCTGTATTTATTTCCTGTTTTCGGTCGAAGTCCACAGTAATCGATTGTCGAGTTCACGCGTGTGATCATAGGTAACTAAGCAACAGTGGAGAACTCGACAATCGACTACTGTGGACTTCGACCGAAAACAGGAATAGCTCAATGTTAAAATTGACCGGAGTTCTCCTTTTATATTTATGATTGTGTTATAATTTACATGTGCGTCAGCAATGCCTCTATCGCTTGTTTCCTCTTCTCCTGTGCTTTGATCAGGAGATTCAGTACTCTTTCAGAAGATGTGTAACAGCACCCCCTACTGTATAACAAGGAAAACACGGAAAGCAGGAAAATTCTGTCACTGGCAGGGAAAGAGTTAATTAAATGTTTATGAGCGCTGCACATTTCAGAGTCAAAATGCAGCGCTGTTGCTCGTTCTATCAATGAATACAGTGCATTTATGCCAAACGTTTGCTTTTGATCTACTGTTGAGGAATAATGACAGTGTTTACTTTATGGTGTTTATATCATACCTGCAAACATCTCTAAAGAGCACAGTTTTGTTGCATACAAGCGTCACTGGGGTGAAACCACTATATTTCTGTTGTTCCGTCTACTATCCAAGCGCCATCTACTGTCAGAGAGTGGAATTACATTTTCATTCAGTCGGTGAATCGAAATGAAGCTAATGTGCATTTAAAAATCTAAACCATAAGATTATATATATATATACAGTACCAGTCAAAAGTTTGGAAACGTTACTATTTTTAATGTTTTTGAAAGAAGTCTCTTATGCTCATCAAGCCTGCAGTTAAAAAAACTAAAAACTAAAAAAAACAGTAATATTATGAAATATTATTACAATTTAAAATAATGGTTCTCTTTTTTAATATACTTTAAAATGTAATTTATTTTTGTGATGCAAAGCTGAATGTTCATCAGCAAGTACTCCAGTCTTTGGTGTCTTATGATCCTTCAGAAATCATTCTAATATGATGATTTGATACTCAGTTATTATCAATGATGGAAACAGTTGTGCTGTTTAATATATTTTTTTGGAATACTTTTTTCAGGATCCATTGATGAGTAAAACGTTAACAGCATTTATTCATAAAAACAGCATTTATTCAAAATAAAAACATTTCTAACAATATAAATCGTTACCATCACCTTTTATCAATTTAACGCATCCTTGTTGAATTAAAGTACTAATTTCTTAAAAAAAAAAAAGTTATTGT